>CM060879.1:16389373-16851206 GCA_030737845.1 Acorus calamus | reverse complement strand
AATGGTGATGACATCGATAAAGCCCGTTTGATGGGGCACTCTATCATTAGAAGCCTGAAATCCGTGTGCTTGTTGGAGAGTGGAGATATTCAGGACACTGTGAAGATGCATGATGTGATTAGGGATATGGCCCGTTGGATCGCGAATGATTGTACTTGGACAGAGCAGAGGTTTGTCATACCCACCCGTAAGGAAGTGAAAAATGGGCTCAACCACGTAAGTGTTTTTCCAGAGAGGTTGGCAATGGCCGAAAGGATATCTCTGGTGGGTAACCACAATGTGGTTTTGCCAGAGATAGCCCCTGCATGCCATAATCTGTTGACATTGCTGCTCCAGGGTTGCAGAATTAAAACATTTCCAATCAGACTTTTTGAGTACATGCTCAATCTTCAATTATTAGATTTGTCATATAACCATATTTCTGAACTTCCAGACGGGATCGGGTCACTGGTCAATTTGCAGTATTTGAACTTGTCAAATACAGACATCACATCCTTGCCTAAGGAGTTGGGAGAGTTGAAGAGGCTTAGGCAGCTTTATTTGATAAAAACATTAAAGTTGAAGAGGATCCCTAAAGAGGCCATCTTGGGACTTTCAAGGTTGGAGGTGTTTGATTTACGTACGTCGTATTACTTGATGTACTACAAAAGATCTTCTAATGATCATAGTCTAAATGATTTGGATGGTTTAACAAATTTGAGGGATCTCAGGCTTCTTCTCAACTACAATACTTTTGTGGATAAATTTCTGAGCTCCAACAAATTGCCTAAAACCACACGTGAGCTAGCTTTGTTCAATGGTAATGATGTGATAACCCTTGATCTCTCAGGATGGTTTCCCTCAAACAATTTGGCCTAGTTCATTTTCCCAGACTGGAGGAGTTGAAATTAGGTGGAAAGCGTGGTTCCACTTTATGCCTGGAAACCCTTACACTTTTGAACAACCCTAAATTGATGAAGGTAGATGTCGCCAAGGGGCAATACAGTGAAACCCTTCCTAACCTTTCTTATCTTTTTGTGGCCAATTGTGAAAGCTTAGAAATCACATGGCTTCATCAACTTCCATGCCTCAGGATTATTATTTTTTGTCATGCACCATATGTGGAGCTGTTGAGTGTCCCCGACCAAGGATCATCTGAGGTGTTTCAGAAACTCGAAAGAATTACTCTCTCAAAAAATCAGGAAATGGAGCGAATAAGCCAGCATACACTAACTCTCCCTTCCCTAGAGTATCTCAATGTGGACCGTTGTCCGAAGCTGAAGAAGCTCGCACTTGGACTGAGCAGTGCTCCGCGCCTTAAAGAGATTAGGGGCAGCCAAGAATGGTGGGATGGGCTGGAGTGGGAAGATGACCAAACCAAGCAGATCTTTGCTGGTCTTTTCAAGAGACTTGTATGAGTGATAATGTGTTTATTCCTACGACTTCATAATGAGATGGATGCATGTGAGTTGTTTGTATTTATAATAAAAGAATGTAATGTCCAGTAAAAGAATGACATTAATATTTGGTTGTTCATGTATTTACCAACATATTGTGAAATGGCTGTAATCACACTATGAATAAATGTAACCGACCTACTTGTCTGTTTATATTGCTTTCTACTTTAGGCATTATTTTTTTCTCTCTTTGCTTCTGAAAAAGAATTAAAAGACACTAATGGCAACCCTTCGAGCCGATGAAATTAGTAATATTATGAATAAATGTAACCGACCTACTTGTCTGTTTATATTGCTTTCATTTTTCTTTTCTTTTTTTGGTTGGTAAGTTTGTATTTCCATAGATAACTGTGAAAATGTACAAAATAAAGTAGCCTATGCAAAATCTTCTTGCAAGAGATCAAGAGATGAGGGAACCTCATAACTAAGTATGAAGTGCATCCATCTAAAAAACCTCTTGAAGGAAGTAAAACACCTCATGTCTGGGTTACAGAAAGTGTCTTCACTGTCCTGTGGATCAATAATTACCCTTGTGAACAGAGTCCCCATTCTGTCCTTGGTGATTGCCTCTTCTAGTTCAGGCCATACTTATTGCATCGAAATCAGAGTGCTCCGTAAAGTACTCTGTCGAGCTACCATCAGATTCACAGGCCCATTTGCTTCCTACCTCCATGATCATTTGAGGAGTTGGCCACTCCTTAATTGCTCTCACCTTCTCCTAATCCAAATGAATGCCCGATGCACCAACAATGTACCCTAAAAAACTCAAACTATTGGTCAAGGAGCCGCACTTTTTCAAATTTATGTACAATTTGTTCTTCTTTAACAGAACAAGCACTTCTCTCAAGTGAGCAACATGCGGCTATAAATCAATATATTGTCAAAGTAAACAACTACAAAATGTCCAATGAATGGCTTAAGTACCTGATTCATAAGCCGTATGAAGGTGCTTGGGGCATTGGATAGTCCAAAGGGCATCACCAACCATCCATATATACAACCCTGCTTTAGTGTTGAGAGTTGTCTTTCATTCATCCCCTGGACGAATCTATCTAACAGTACCCGCTCCTCAAATCTATCTTCAAAAACACTTTCGAGCCCTCCAACATGTCAACATAGAATTAAAAAACAAATGTATGCAATGGGTTAAAGGTTTACATATTGTAAATTTACATTGTTTTCGTCAAATGAGAGCAATGCGGATGATCATCTACATTGCAGATATGTTTGTCACCAAAACTATTCTTCCTTCTACGACTAGATGTCACCCAAAAAATGGTTGCTTTATTTTATACATAAATGTCCAAGAGGAGAGAACCACCCCCATTAAACCTTCACCTACAATTACAAAATTATCAAAATATTTGTTGAAGTTGTTATAAACTAAATATAACTGATTATGAAGGCACTCAAATAATATGTACATTGAAGCATATTGAGTAATTAATCTCTACTACAATTATGTGATGCAAGGTGGGTGCACTTACCAACATGAATTCACTTTTTTATATAAATATATATGACATGCAATTTTTGATGCAGATCAGGCATCGGACCAACGGATCCAATTCGGATCACCACCCGCTTGAGGATCTCCGCCTCATCATCCTTGGTTGAGAGGATCTGCATCTCTTCAGATGTGATATATTTTTTGAGATGTGTGTGAGAATGTTAAATGAGATCATTTTTAAAATGACATGAATGTGTATTTTATCTACTGGCATAGATAAACTCTGATAAGCAATTATATCCCCCCCCCCCTCCTAAAATAGTTATCAGGTCTTATCCGAACTTATCTAGTCAGAGTTTATTTTCCTAAAACAAACATTTTTATGTCGCACCCCAAACGGTATGTGACCTTTTTTTGCAATTTAAAGTCACCGGATTACATAAAAACACCTAGGAAAAAATGACATTTATAATTGTCTACAGTTTAAAGTTTCCTTTAAGCTTGACAAATCCTAAACCATCAAAATACTCTCATCCATACACAACTTATTGTCTAAAACATGATTATTTTTTACACTGAGGAGCTTTTGATCTCAGAAAATTCTGAATTTTGTGAGTAAATGATGCACAGAAAATCATAGAAATTCTAACAAAGTTTGGCTTCAGAGTTGTTGAAGATAATGGTTAAAAAGAAGACAAACAGACCATAGTTCAGGTCCAGCCAAGTAAAAATTATGCTCTTTGGTATAACAAAAAAGCAAGCAAATATGTTCATACGTATACAGGATTACAGGTTATCCATCATTGTATCAGTTATTCTACTGAAAGTCTGAAATATAACCACTCAGCGCTCTTAAACCAATTCCCTCTTGGGTGGATTTCATAATTCATAGAGACAAACTAAAAGACGATTAGACAAATTTAGAGGCATCAATAATAAGCCAAGTAAGGGACTTTTTTTAATCAATGTGATATAAATTCATCTTGATGGAAGCAATGACAAGCAAATAATATAACAATAATAATATAAAACAATTAAGAATGAATGTCATTTCAACTAAGCTTGAACATAAAAATAAAGAATCCTCAACAAGAAAACTAGACCATATTTCTTAAAATAGTGCAAACTCCACAGGTTGCACTGGGTCATGATATTACTGATTTGGGATTAGTTTTCTTATGACCACATAAAAATTCTCTTGGAACACATCCTCATGTGCCTAATTAGTTTTTCCATACCACACACTCTCTTTCTTCTCCTTATTCTCTTCATTGAATGTTAACGAACTCTATTACTCTACAGGCCTCAAAAAACACACCTCGCAGGTCTAACACGTCGGGGATAGATACGGTGTCACTGTATCAGATATTCCACCTACAGATTATTTAGTACTAGCGCTTAAAACAATAATTTAATGATGTGAAAGGTATATTGTAAATAATGGGAGATGCTACACTTAAAACAACAAGCTACTATTACTTGATAAAATGATGAGACCAGAATTAATTTGGTCTGATCTGAAGCTACGTATCATGAAGAGATGTATAATTGTCACAAATATTCTTCTACAAAAAATGACACATAGATACACATCAGAAATCTCAATTCAGCATGTCTAACATGTCAACTTATACACACAATTACGTGCTAGAGAATAATAATCAATTCCTTATGATAAAATAGCAGAAGCACATAAATTACTCTATTAAAAAAGGTCACATATATAAACATCAGAATGCTCAATCCAGTACATGTCAACTTATACAAACAATTACTTGCTAGGTAATAATAATCAATTCCTAATAATAAAATAGCACAAGCATATAAATTACAGCAGAAGTATATATTAACCCTTTTTTCGTATACAAGTGTGCCTCACATGCCTTCATGGGACATTTTACACAAAAAAACAAAATCAGCATATAGATCTGAAAACTATGGCACAAATAAGGGAAGGCTAGTAATATGGAAATCTCCATAGCCCTATGCATTTGTGAAACTATGGAGATGACTTACAAACATCTTTATTGACTGATTTTAGTTATCTATCTAAAAAGAGGATGATTTTCCCATCCTGACCTCCAAAGCAGATAACCACATACATAACCCACGTATAGTAAGAAATGAATTGGTAAACAATACTCCAAATCAAGAACAGATGCTGGTTGATAATAAAAAGATCCCCCATTGTGTGATTGTAATATGGATTTTTGTCTACTGCTTACAATCTAATAATTAAGAAAGTAGCACTAGTAACCACTCTGTAAAATTGCAGATAACATAGCATATGTTTCTTCTATTTCTCCCTTCCAAACATGTCAAAAGGGCTACATATGGATTTCCTAGCATAAATCAAGTATAATTTTTATCAGCTCAAGAGTAACATACAGATGAGTATAGATTCTCTATCAACATCTCGCATGTTTGCAAGTTCATAAAGATCCCAGATGTGTATGCAGGTTTCATTGGCATTATCTACGCAATCATAAGCTTTAGGTAAAATTTCGCAGGCTAGGCAGGATCATGTTCAGGTTATGTGGAGCTAAGCATGCTCTCATACAACATAAAAAAAATAAGTTGCATCTAATTCTTTGTTTCTCACACTACCCGGGTCTTTTCATGGTAACACAACTAAAATCATAGCATGCGTGATCCAGGTTTTAGTTATTAGATCATTTTCCTTAGGTTTAGTTATAGTAATAAACCCACCATGGATGATCTAATAACTAAAGCCTTGACCAACCTAGGATTCTCTCCTCTTAGCCTGAGCACTTAAACATTGCTTCAAGCAATGCACCCACATATATCATTCCCCCCAAAAAGACGTAAAAAAAAACTCAAACTATTAGCCAAGCCTAAAACAAATCAATTTCATTCCCAACCAACAAATCCAACACAACCCAATTGGGCATGCCCTAAAGCATACACAAATTACAAATATCCACAACCAATGTCATTTACAAGATTTTTCAACCACTATTTTGAGAACCAATATGAAGAACTTACCATAAAAGAAGAACAAAGAGAATCAAAAGCACCAACTATGCACACCTCTGATGGAACAAGTTTCTGAAGGGGGGTGGGTCTCCCTCTTGATGAACATACCATACCTTCTGTACGCTTCATAATACTCACTCCTCCAACCCTCCCTTAGCTCCTCACTGTCCCTGTACCACTGCCTGCAAATCCCAAAACAGAGGTTTTGATAGGAATTTTGAGAGAGAGAGAGAGAGAGAGAGAGAGAGAGAGAATTGAATAAAATTTGAATTACTTGCAGACGAGAGAGCAGTTGAGGAGGTCGATGCAATCGAGCTGGGAGAACACGCGGCAGATCAGGTGGGTAGGGGGGCGTAAAGCGGGTGATACGTAAGCGGGGGTGACGCCTTCTTCGGCTTCCGATTGCGGGACCGCCATCGCCGACGACTCCGGAACGATGAGAGTGGTTTTGGGGGTGGTGTGGTGACCGTAGGGTGATTATAGTGGTGGCCGAATATCAAAACTTCCCTCAATGATCCATGGATCAGTGGAAGCCTTTAATAAAAAAAATAAAAATTAAAAAATAAAAAAAAAGTTATCTTCCGACCTCCTTTCTCAAACATATACCAAAAAAAAATTTGAGTAAAAATTTTATTTGAAAGGGTATGTTTCAGATCATCATTTTATATTTTATTCAAATTTTTTTTAATATGGAATTGAAGAAGAAAAATAATATTTAAAAATTTGGATTGGATAAATATTTAAATCTCTCTTAATTTTAATAAAAGTTTGAGTAATTTTTTTTTATTTTTAAAAAAATAGTCATTATCATTAAGTACTTGTAATAACAATGTTTGAATTGAAGGTGAGAAAAAAAGAAGAATGCAAAGCACCAAACAATAAAATGAAATAAAAATCACTCGGTGGGCGAGCAGCCACCCGAGTGTAATCGCATATAGGCCTACTCCTCCATCGTAATGCTATTCTCCTCCACTCACACCCCGCTAGCCCCAGCTAGGTGCACGCCCCAATCTTTGAGGAATTGTGATGTCAACTACCATAAATTTTCAAAGTAGAATCGATGCCCCTTGAATACCACATTTAGGTATAGAATTTTAATGACTTTTACTCAAATTTAAATTTAGTACACATTTAGTATAGAATTGAGATGCTCTTACACACATCCTTTCTTTAGCCCAAATTTTTAATATCATATGCATCATTAGCATCATCTACTCATAGTAACGAGTTTATGATTTGATAGAAATTTTTTATATTTTTTCATAAATACATATATAAAATTTATTGAAACATGTACTTTATTTTTTGTAAAAATATGTTTTTTTAGATGAGGTATACATACTATTTTAAAAAATAGTTAAACCATGTGTGGACTGGACCGTAAAAAGGGACATTATACTTTTTATATGAAATGTTACTAAGTTCTTCTTAGAATAACAAACTCAGTATCATATGTTTTCATTTTTCTAAAATATTATACATCATTTAATGAGATATTTACTTTTATAAAAGATCATTTATAAAAAAATTATAAAAGTTTCTAATAAGTATATACCTTGTTTTGATGAGTATATAGAGCTAATTGGACTGTAAAAAAACTAAATGTAATAGCACTCGGTTTTTTTCGTATGATGGAAAGGAAAATGGCTTCAACGCCTTTTATAGTATATTGCTTATTTTTAATCATATATATATATATATATGATTGACAATACCAAAAAAATACATGATTTAACAAAAATTTGTATTATTTTTTATTGTTTGCATTTAAGATTCTTAAGTCAGTGCTTGATCTGTTCTAGTGATTTGTATGATAAATTTTTAATATTTGTTTAGAATGTGTAGTCCATTAGTGTAACTTTGGTCGGTTAAATCAAATCCGAACCGATTCAAATTGATTTTTTTTTGTTTGGGTCAACAATTTTTTTGTTTGATTTAGGTATTGATTGAAAAATTAGTGAACATATTTAATTTAGTTTGGGTTTGATTTTACTTAAAGAAAAACTTTAAAAAAACCGAACCAAATCGGACTAAATTTAAACCAATCATTATTTATATTAAATATATACATTAAACCATTATTTTTGTACTAAAAATTCTATTAATAATTCTATTAATAGAATTCACTAATTTATAGATTTTACACCATCCCCTCTTGTGAATATAGAGTTTTGTTACTCTTATTGTTAGTATGTTAATCAATTTTTTTGGTGAAATAATCTTTTAACTTCTATTCATTTTAGTTATGTTTGGTTTAAGCAAATACTCAACGGTAGAGTGTCACCTTGACGTGGTTTTTACTTTAGTTTGGTTTACTATTTTTCCACTTCGATTTCAACTTTGGTTCGGTTATAGTCTGGATATATTAGTAGTTTAGTTCGATATAGTTTCACTATAAACCGAATCAAACCAACCGATTTGCATTGCAAGTCTCTTCTACCAAAACTCACTCAATGAGTACATCAGCACTGAAGTGAAGTAATTGATGAGTCACTAAATGGGTGACAAAAACGAGGCCTTGCCTCATCCAAAGCCGATGTCAGTTCAAACACTCGGAAATTCAAAATTTGATGTGACCATGTACGTGGACATTTTTATAGTGGCCGCACCGGTTGAACATTTTATCCATGTTTAAATTCAGTAAGGAGTCAATCTTGTCAATATCAAACTGTAAAACTCATTAATTAAATTATACAGCTTATAAATCGAACTGTACAATTAATTATTAGATACATATTTACTCTCTTATTAGATATTGATGGTACTTAGGTATCCATAATTTATCCAATAGCTTACTAAATCTAATAAGAGAGTGAAATATATACTCAATAATTGGTTGTGTAGTTCAATTCATAAGTTGTGTAGCTCGATTAATGGACTATGTAGTTCAGTATTAACATGATTGATCAAAGTAAGTCCTGTTCAGATTTGAACCTATGTTTCGTCCTTTCTTTTTTTCTTTTTTTAAGGAACAGTAAACATACACCCTTATATTAGAAAAACGATGTTCAAATTATGTGACATAAAAAAAAGGTACATAAAGAGGTGTCTCATGATAGAGAAGTCTATCCATGTCTGCATCGTAAAAGTAAGGGGATGGATTAAGTTACGTGGACACTCATCAAAAGACAAGCTCTTATAATGTTCCAAATATATTGCAATCCCTACCCTCCCAATAACCTTGTGTGCATGTGAGGCGTTGGCCATAATGAAGTGGAGGCATTACCTGGGCAGAATGTCAACTATCTACATGAATGTCAACCATCATACTTGGTGTAAAATGGCATAGGTTTATGGGCATGGTCCCACAATTGATAAGGCAAATATTATTGATACACTCAGTCAACAACGGTCCCCTAATCATCTAAACAGTGTCCCCAAGGGCCAAGGCAATGAAGTGTATTTTTTAAAAAAGAAAAAAAAAAGTTATTAAGAGGGGCTAATCATCTAAACACTCTCTCTTTTCTTTTCTTTTCTTTCGTTCATTGTCCCCAAGGTACATTCTTTTATAAAAATAAATTTACATACTCCATATATTTTAAAATTATTTTTTGGAATAGAATATATGTGGTGGAGTATATTTAGCCTGTTGCATAAGGACATCCTCCCTCCCTGTTCAGGAAGGCACAAGTTCTAACTCTGCTTATAGCAGGAGGTGGTGTAGTGGGTCTCGAGCAATGCCTGCTCCAGTTCAAAAAGACAATTTGATGAGAATATTTGTTTAAAAAATCAATATGAGAATGTGTTTGGATTTGATAATATGATTACAAACACAGTGCATATACTATCACAGTGCATGCATTTATTAGTTAAAAAAAATACAATAGTATATCTCAGTATGTACCTTTTTTATATAATAGTATATGCTTCAATGAAGTGTATTTTTTTTTTAAAAAAAAAAAAGTTGTTAAGAGGGGCTACGCATTGGGTTTGACATGTTATTTGAATTTTATTTTATAAATCTTTTATTTTATTAAATCAATTTAAAATCCTAAGGAAAAACAAGAATTAAAAAATATCATCATATATATATATATATATATATATATATATAAATAAAAATTTTCTTAAAAAAATTAAAATTAAATTCCTCTAAAACTCTCTCTTTTCTTTTCTTTTCTTTTCTTTCGTTCTTTTTGAAAAAGAATATCATGCCCAGTCTTTTTTATAATCATTATTGCATACTACACATGTTTTAAATTTAAAAAAAATATATGAGAAAATCTTTAATATAATCCAAATATTATTTTACATTCTTTTATAAAAATAAATTTACATACTCATATTAATTAGATTCATATATTTTAAAATTATTTTTTGGAATATAATATATGTGGTGAAAAAATCACATAAAATAAATCAAAGTATATTGCCCTAGACGAATCAAATAAATTATTAATTAAAATCTATAATTTCATATACTGTATAAATTTTTATACCCAACAATCAAAAACCCACCAATGAGACAATAAAAGACGAAGCCAAAAAGACAAAACAGAAAAGGAAATTCAAAATAATAATAAAATAACAAAAATTCATAAAATAATATACAACATCCTTTTTTTTTAAAAAAAAATAAACATAGTAAAATTTAAAAATAAATAAATCTTATTAAGTATGCAAAAGTATTATTAAAAACTTAAATTTTAAAAATCTGACTATCTGCCCTAGACGACTTTGGATTGCATTCAAATCCAAACAGTTAGATGAGAAGGAACTATGCATTGTAATTCCAATTTCTAGCTTTTTTCTCTTCCCTAATAGTGTTTTTACAAGTGGTACATCAGCGCCAAGACTTAAATTTAAGATTTAATATTAACACAGATGAGTCGTGAACGGTTGGGCTATGGCTTCTAGGGACACAATCTTAAATTGTTTTAGATTCAATTTTTTTTTCTCGATTTAATTCACCCTTTTTGTAATTTGATTAATTCAACTAGTTTAACTAAAATCTAGAAACTGTGTTATGGAATATGACGCTATCAATATATATAATATATGTAGTTTGATTATGTATGAACATTCATCGTACTTATCCAGTATGATTTACGAATATACATCTATTGTATAAAACAGAACCTTTGTGACTGCACCGACATACCACAATCGGTCGTTGTCATAGATGAAGGTTCATATGCATAATCATGTGGACAACATTGATCACGATAAGGTCACCAGGTCATTATGTTCCACATTTTACAACAACTATGTGTTCCCACCATTTGATCTCCTAATGTCTGAGTTACATCAGTGAAAACTCCTGTCTCCTTTTAATTGACAAATAAGATCTTAAGTGGTGAGTGTTTTCGAGGTGGACATTCCATTAACAGAGACAACAGAAAACTTGAATGACAATGATGTGTCGTTATTCTTAGCTCTTTAAGTTGAGACTACTGAAACAGTTTTCCAACCATGCACATTTGTTCTAAGGATATCTGGTTGTTTGGAGTGAAGTCTGGTCCTTGATCAAGAAAAATGCGCGTTTTGGCTTCGTTCCTGATCCCGGGCCAGGCTTCATTCCTTACAAAAGTTCATCTTTTAAATTGCAGTTGCAGAGGCACCTTTTAAATTGGTACATCTCTCTCTCTCTAAGAAATTTTTTCCAAGCATTTGACATTACATGTGAAAAAAATGAAACAATGTTAAAGGAAATGTTAGACTCGGTTACATTCACCAACCAAAACTCAGACCTCACATGTTTTCATTTTTTTAAAATACTAAACATCATTTAATGAGGTATTTGCTTTCATAAAAAGTACATATCACTCCATTTTGAATGGAATGAACTTATTTTTAATAAGTGTAAGAAAATATTTATTATCGTATATACAACATCTATCGAGACATATGCTTCATTGGATTTTTAACGTGGTATATAGGATCGTGTTTTTTATTAAGAAAAAATTAAGTGTAACTGCACTCATAATATTAATATCTTGTCTACCTCTAGCATATAAATTGACATTGTAGAGTAAATTTTTATTTTTTATTTACAACTTTCCACTTGGCTTTGCAGTGTTTAATAAGCATGGGAGTTTGACTGGAGGGAACCTCACCTCCAAGAAATGAAGAGAAATCACTACATTTGATAGTTTTTTTATATGGAATTCAAATTCTTTGTTAAGACTTCTACTCACCCACTAATCTAGCAGATCAAAGAGATTGGTCAACTTGAATTAGGACTTCAAGAATCTAGACGAAAACCTATTTCAGTGTTTCACAATGTGTATAAAGAATAGGATAATGTTAGGTGTAATCCTAAATATAGTCTCACGGACAGTCTGCACATTTTTAAAAATATTTAAAATATTAAATATCGTATAAGAAGATATATATATTTTGATGAAAATTATATATCGTTCCGTTTTGAATTGAACGTACTTATTTTTAATGAGTATAAAAAATAAATAAATGAGGTATATCTCACCTAAGATATATTGCTGAATGACTAATAAGGTATATAGAATTGTATTTAGGGCTGTAAAAAAGATTGTGTGCATGCATGAAGTTTTTGTTTGAAGTTTTTGCTCTTGCCGCTTGTATTTAAATGTTTGATGGCAGCTTGCCAGCTTGACATGCTCCATACACGATTCCTCTTTGGACAATTCAAAAAATGCATTGAAAATATAACTTCAAAGCTCTGCAAGTGCTATATTAATAGGGAAAAAAATGATGCAAACACACAAGTGGTCTTACAAATACAATGATAAAAAAACACAACTGTTTTAAGAGAACTATGGGTCTGCATCATTAGAATAAATGAAGGTCAATCCCCTTAAGTAGTTTGGTTTACTTTAAAAATAAATCTCCATGGGACGAATTAAAATCCAAATCCAGATCCAATATTTGATATGTGGAAAAATAAAAGTTAAGGATATTTCTTAAGATTTTGTAAATAAAAATAAATAAAATTTTAAATAATTAAATATCATTGGTATTTATAAATTTACAGGAAGAATTATGTAAACAAAAAAATAGCTTTCTTATTTAATCTCAATTTCAAAAAAGTTCAACTGCTTTTACTTCGATCGTGGACAGTCATGGAACTAGTTTTACATTGATCACCTATCAATAGACAACTAAATATCATTGGATAAAATGCATGACACATTTGCTAATATAATGCTGTGACGGCAAGGAACAGTTCTATGGACAATTTATATACCTACATAGCTATCCAATGAGTTATATATTTTCTTAAGCGAGAAATATTTTTTTACGTTTTCATCAAATGAATTCATGCAATACATTATAAAAATATGCACATTTTTTTCATAAAAATATATTTTTTATTAGATGAAGATTACTAATTTTAGAA
Source organism: Acorus calamus (assembly GCA_030737845.1). Lineage (NCBI taxonomy): Eukaryota > Viridiplantae > Streptophyta > Magnoliopsida > Acorales > Acoraceae > Acorus > Acorus calamus. Next base: position 16,838,005 of record CM060879.1, on the reverse strand, counting down.
AATAAAGTGTGAAATTGTCAGATGAATAGTCTATTATTATTCTTACAACTACAATTTCATTCTGAATGCAAAAGCCCACACTTAATTTATTTGACTTATCATGTTTTTGTTTGGAGAAAGTTAAAAAAAAAAAAATTTTAACATTCACCAGTGTGTTTGTCTTTTATGGGGGTGGATTTTGCCTCCTAAAAAGGTGAAGGGGGGGGGGGGGGGTGCCAAGGGCGGTTGAAGCAGGCGGAGGGTGGCGGAGATGGTGGAGACAAGTGAAAGTGATAGTAGCAACGAGGGAGAACACGATGGAGTACAAGGGAGAGAGAAAAATAAAAAGGGAGAATGAGAGAGGAGGGAGGGGAAGGGTGGAGGTGGCCAAAAGAACGGCGATGGCGGAAGAGACGGTCGGAGGGGGTAGGGGGAGAGAGATAAGAAGAAGAAGAAAGAGAAAGAGAGATACAAAGAGAGGTGCATGACCGATCTCCACCACGGCCACTGCAGTCGACGCCCTCCACATCCCTCCCAACCCCTTCTCCAGTTCTCCCTTTCTTACTCCCATTCTTCCCTCTTTTTTTAGGAGCACTTGGGGTGGGGTGCTCACCTAGTGGGGTGGCTTTACACCTTTTGGTTATGTTGGGAAAATTGAATAATTGTATAAAGTAATACTTTACGAATAAATTAAATGTCATAAAAGCTTCTAGACATGTTTGATATTGATGCAGTTGGTGGCAGACCACTTTATTTATTATCAGTCTCTAATGTGATATTAATATACGATTACAATTATTATAAAATTTATATGTTTGATATGTGAGGTAACAATAATTTATTGGGACCGATGAGAATCAATAGAATCCAATGATCCAATATGTTGGGATTATTATGTCACATAAATCATATTTAACCCGAATATGTTTTTGTGTATCTCAAATAATCACAATTTTTTAAGAAAAACAAAAAGATTAGATGGACAACAAAAAATAGCTATTCAAAATATACGTTTCATAAAATTTTAATTTTACTAAAGAGTTTTAAAGTTAAAAGTTCTTTATTAAACATGTTTCCAATTTTAACCTTTAATTTTATATAATATAAAAAACTACAAATATTTTACTTACAGAAATCTCATAGAAAATGAGTGCTCTTACATGGCACATATATGATTTCTTCAACCCATTGTTTGGTTCGAGAATAGGGGCAAGAATAACTGAGAATTAGCCAGAATTGGAAAACATGGGTGTTTGGGTTACAGGAATAAAGTGGTACTTGGATGCTAGAATAACTGAGAATAAATGGGTATATCAAATCCATGTGTTCCTTGGAATTAGTCTATTCCAACCATTCTAATAAGTGAGTTACACACTTTTTTTTTCATTTGTTTGTCTACTAAAAATGTAACTTCAAAATTATAACTAACTTATCTACATCTTATTCCAACTTATCCAAATTCAACCAACAATAACCTATTATTATGTTTTCAATAAGAATGACTAAAAATATAGCCAAACAGAAAATAACTTATTCTCTATTATAATCATCTATCTCATGTAACTCAATTCTCTATACAAACGGGGGTTAGGTTTCTTAGTTATGGTTTAATTTAAGCTTTGATAACTTCAAAACGTGTATCCAAATGACACATTGATCCTATCCCCAACCGGTCCGCCCTGTTCACATTACTTTGATATATATATATATATAGTCGCGATTACGTGCGGTTTACGGTCGGTGCGGTGCGCGATCACTGGCCGTCGATCATGGGTCCATCGCATCGGACGGTCGGGTGCGATTCACGTCGACCGTTGGATGTGATGGACCCGTAATCAGACGACCCACGTCGCGCACCGCACCGACCGCAAACCGCACCTAATCGGTTCACTATATATATATATAGGGAAGTGATTCGGTGCGGGAATGCGGTCGTGCGGGAAGCGATCACGGGCCGTCGATCACGGGTCCATCGCATCGGACGGTCGGGGGCGATTCATCTCGACCGTTGGATGCGATGGACCCGCGATCGAACGATCGACGTCGTTTCCCGCATTCCCGCATTCCCGCACTGAATCACTCGACTATATATATATATATATATATATATATATATATAAACAAATTTAACGGTAATAAATAAAATAAATAATGAATCAATGGCTGAGAGATATCCATAACTTCTCATCAAACGACCAATATCAACGCATTGAAAAGAGCGAAACGAAATGCCATTCTTGTCTCATGCTACGCAAGAACAACTTAACCCACCATACAAAACAAGATAAAATAGTCTATTCGTCAATCACGTGCATAAAACAGTTTGAAGAACCTGTCTCGCGACGCACTAGACTAGGTTTCTTAGTTATGGTTTAGCTTAAGCTTAAATAACTTCAAAACGTGTATCCAAATGACACGTTGATTATATTCCCAACCGCTCTGCCCTATTCACATTACTCCATATATATATATATATATATATATATATATATATATATATATATATATATATATATATATATATATATACAAATTTAATGATAATAAATAAAATAAATAAACATTAACAATAATGCCGCTATGTTACCACATCAGAAAATACGAATATAACCCTTTTGGGATGCCTTGAATCAACGGTTGAGAGATATCCATAACTTCTCGTCGGACGACAAATAGCAACGCATCGAAAAGAGAAACAAACGAAATGCCATTCTTGTCCCATGCTATGCAAGAACAACTTAACCCACCGTACGAAACAAGATAAAGCTTATTCATCAATTACGTGCGTAAAACAGTTTGAAGAACATGTCTCGCTACGCACTAGACTAGATTCATTAGTTATGGTTTAGCTTAAACTTGGATAACTTCAAAATGTGTATCCAAATGACACATTGATCCTATCTCCAACCGCTCCACCTTATTCACATTACTCTAATATATATATATATATATAAACAAATTTAACGGTAATAAATAAAATAACAATAATGTCAACATTAACAATAATGCCACTCTGTCACCATATATATATATAAACAAAATAATGGTAATAAATAAAATAAATAAACATTAACAATAATGTCAACATTAACAATAATGCAATTTTGTCACCACATCAGAAAATACGAATATAATCCTTTTGGGATGCTTTGAATCAACGGGTGAGAGATATCCATAACTTCTCATCGAACGGCCAATATCAACGCATCGAAAAGAGCGACAAATGATATGCTATTCTTGTCCCATGCTACGCAAGAACAACTAAACCCATCGTACAAGACAAGATAAAATAATATATTCATCAATCACGTGCATAAAACAGTTTGAAGAACCTGTCTCACGGCGCACTAGACTAAGTTCGTTAGTTATGGTTTAACTTAGACTTCGATAATTTCAAAACGTGTATCCAGGGTGAAACCAGATTTTATATTGGGGGGGGGGGGGGGCTGACATGAACTCGAAATCTAATAAACAATTTAAATTTGATATAAACCAATCAAGTTTATAATTCTATTAAATTTTGTCATAATATGCAAAAATACAAAAAAAATACAAAACATTAAGTTTTTTTTCCAGAAAATTTACTATTGAAGTTATATTTATGATCTTTTAGAGAATATAAATAATCTATTATCGAATTTGAGTCGATATTTTCAGCAAAAAAAATTTCAATGTAAACAATCATAGAATCTATAAGAAATAAGTGTTGTTTTAACAAGTTTCATAATTGAATAAAATATAATTGATGCCAATATATCTAGGCTGCTAAAGATACAATAAATGAGTCATTCTAACAAATATTTAAAAATTTTAAAACCATTTTTTGTACAAGAAATCTAAAAATCATGACAAAATTGGTAGTAAGGGTGAATTCTTTTCTCCTCTTGTATCTATTTTATTTTTGTATAAGAAATGTGTATTTTATCATATAATCAATAGAAATTGAGTTACGTCTCTTTAATGCATGGTAAGTGATGATTGTGTGTAATGGGAAAATAATTAATGGTTGGATTAATTAGCCTATACAAGGCAATAATCAATCGTGTAGTGGTGTACAAGCTGGTGTGAGAGGATAATCAGCCATGATTAGGGATGGTAATTAGGGGTAATTATGGTTGAATAATGGTGAAAATAATTATAATTGTTACCTAAGTGTTTTGGAAAAAAAATTCGGGAGGGGGGAGGGGGAGGGGCTACAGCCCGGCCAAGCCGAGCTGTTGCTCCGCCCATGCGTGTATTCAAATGACATATTTATCATATCTCCAACTGTTCCACCCTATTCATATTACTCCAAAATATATATATATATAAACAAATTTAACTTTAATAAATGAAATAAATAAATAAACATTAACAATAATGCCAACATTAACAATAATGTCACTTTATCACTACATTAGAAAATACGAAAATAACCCTTTTGGAATGCCTTGAATCAACGGTTGAGATATATCTATAACTTCTTATCGGACGACCAATATCAACGCATCGTAAAGTGCGACAAAAGAAATGTCGTTCTTGTCCCATGCAACGCAAGAACAACTTAATCCCACCGTCGCCATTAACGTGCGTAAAATAATTCAATAAACCTGCCTCGCGGTGCATTAGACTAATACCACGCGGGGATGGTAACTCGCGAAAATCGGACGGTCAGGAAGTTTTCGGAAAAATAAAATTTAAAATAGTGGCCCCTTCTGCAAGTCGGAGACCATAGAAAGAGAAAGGAAAGCTAGGGTTCTTATTCTCTCTCTTCATTTCAAGCCCTCTCGATTTCGTCTCTCTTTCATTCTTTCAATCTCCCTCACTTTCTCGTCCTTGTTCATCAATGGCGAAGGGGCCTGGATTGTACACCGACATCGGCAAGAAAGCAAGAGGTCTCACTCTCTCCTCCCCCCGTCGATTTGGATCTTTCATTGCTTGATTTGAGTGTTTTTGTGTTTGTTTTGCAGATCTTTTGTACCGGGACTATCAGACTGACCAGAAGTTCACTCTCACTACCTACACCGCCAGTGGCGTCGTAAGTCTTTGTGTGTGTGTGTGTGTTTTTGTTTAGATCGGTTTACTTAGCTAGGGTTTATTCGGTGTGTGAAAATTTTGGGATTCTATGCTGATTTTTTAGTGATTATGTTTTTGTACTGCTTGCTCTTGCCTGATGCTTATTTGATCATTTTTATCAGTTTGGCTATGTTGGAGGTGTTTTAGGAAGCTTTTTAGGATTTCAATGGTGATGAAATGCTTTGGAATTATTGGGTTTTTTGTGTGGTTTTTGTTGTTGATTTTATTGTGTGTAGTTTTAGCTGTTTATCACGATTTGGCTGAGTTTTGCTGGATCTTGGGTGGATTAGGAATGCGTTGGTAGATGTTAAGTTGTTTTGGCTCATTTATTACTTCTTTGTTATGCGTTTCATTGATTTAAATGTTTTTTTTTTACTGTAATGTGTTGTCCTCAATGGGAGGGTAGTTTTTTTCCTGTATCAAATTTATGTTGCTCCAGATTCAACCATCTTATTAACTGTGTTATGTACTTGTATACCATGATCTGCAATAAATTATATCTAAATGAAACTTGGTGTTTAGTATTGGATGTTTAAATTCAATGTTTTTGGATTTCATCGACTCTGTATTTGTGCCAATTTTTCACAAGTGTGCACGTACTTCCTCCTAGTCAATCATTTGCTGTCTTCAATAATGTTGTTTGATGTCTGTGTTATGTTATTGATGTTGTTGGATCATCAAGTGCCAGTCATCTACAGTTGATTTATTCATGGACATTTGCTTACCACAGGAGAGTTCTGTCTAAATATCTTTTTTTTTTCTTTTATGTTATGTTCAAGGCCATCACTTCAACCGGTACAAAGAAGGGTGATATAACTTTTGGGGAGATCCAAACACAATTGAAGAACAAGAATGTTACCACCGATATCAAAGTCAACACAGACTCTACAGTAAGTAACATTGTTTGGATATGGGGGTCTACGCGGCTGCATATGACCGTATATGCGCCGAATTTGCGGTTTGGTCCAAAGACCGAACCTTTAAACAAATATTTTTGGGGTTGAAGGATAGACTTTATGCTTTCTCTTGGATGTTAGTGTTGCTTTGGAACCTTTAAACCTTGTGAAGTTTTGGCATTCTTTCATCATAATTATTGTTATTTGTTTTTTATTTTTCCACGATAGGTTCTCTTTTCCTAAAATTTTAAGATATATCTATTTACTCCACTTTTAGTGTACATTTGATAGATTCGTTTAGCGAATTTGTGTACTTTGTTATTTTCATTTGATGGTACCATCACAATCATCTGCATCAACTGGTGGTCATATTTTTTCATGGGTCTAAGTCAAGCAAAGAGTTTGCTTGACTTTGTGGATTTGTAACTTAAAAAAACTATCGTAGGCTAACTTTTATTGCTCAAATATATACTCCAATCTGTGATCGAAACCTTTAATTTAAGTTATTAATCAGGTCTTCATATTTATTTTGTTATCTATTGTTCAAAATAATCATCATATATATTTTATTAATAAAAATATAAAATCGCATATACTCCCACATACTGCATAGATCTATGCGTACCCCAGCCACATGCAAACCGCATGACACATTTCTAAACACTGAGTAAGTTACACTTGGATGATTTCTAGTGGTTTGTGTTAACATCTAAAAATGAAAGATAATGTTAAAATCTAAAAATAAAAGATAATGATGATAAAGAGAGGGAGAGGAACATAATAGCATGAGAGACTACATTGTTTTTATTCACTTCATAAAGGCATTCTATGAAGACAGCTTGTAAAGCTAAATATCCTAAGTTTGGATAGACACAAGTCAAAAGTGAGATGATCTTTTCTAATTACATTCTTCATTTCTAATGCCCTTTCGCAATCACATGTCTATTTCATGGTAACATGTGATTGGTACATTTTTTTTTTTTTGAAAAAGCGGAAGGCATTCATCTTCTATTGAAATAGGGATAAGTGCCCAAATGGGAATACAATAATTAAAATAAAAGTGAAGATCCAGTGGGAGAGAATCCGACTGAGTCTTACAAGCCTCTACCGGATCACTCCTGAATTACTAAGTCCTTCCCCTGCAGAAAGATAGACGTCGCACCCGCACAGACCCTTCCCCAATCTCGAATGAATCTGATGATTGGTACATATTATCATAAGGCTTTTTAATTTTGATATCATAAAAAAAACTTGATTGTGTGAATTGAGTGAGATGTGTGGAATAAATAGAAAAGATCTAGGTTTGAATAAATAAGTTAGAGAAGAAATTTCATAAACAAATGTAAAGATAGAGTTTTTATTGAACTAATTAAAAAAAATAATTAGAGCACAGTTCAGATGTGGTCGCATATGCAGTTCAGTTCCTATATGGGTAGGCGGCCCACATATGTGGTCGCTTAGGTGGCCGCACAAGTTTTAGTTTTTTTGTTCTTTTTTTTTGTGAGGGCACACAAGATTTGAAGAAATTTTTTGAATATTAAACTTTATGCTTCTCTTGCATGCTAGGGTTGCTTTGGAAGCTTTAGACATTGTTAAGTTTTGGGGCTAGGTTCTCTTTCCCTAACATTGTAAGATATCTCTAACTATTAAGCCATGTTCCAGCCCCTGTAGATTTCTTGTTCATAGGGATTGTTTTCCGTGTGGCTGTTTGTTTTTCTTTTCTCTTTTGTACTTCTTACATTGGGCTTTCCTCCCCTTTTTTATAAAATTTGGGCCGGATACCTACTATTATCCTCAAAAAAAGAAAAAAAAGATCATCAGTAAAACTTGAAGAGAAAGACAATGCACATGATGTCATACCTGCATTTTCTGCACTTCAGAGTCTTAGCCCATGTTTGGATGCCGGATAACCCCTGGATAACCCTGGATAAAAATTTTGCTGTGTTTGGAAAGCCCGGATAAACCCAAATAAAGTATGCCAGAATAAACTGGTATATGGATTTCAATCAATCCATAGAATAAAAGTTATCCTAGGTTATTCCACCCAAAGAATATGTGGACCCACTGTCAAATCAACTGTCATCACCTCTTATAAATCACATGTCAAATCAACTATCATTACTTTTTTACCTTTTATAAATCCTTATCCATACTTTATTCACATTTTACCCAAACAACAAAATATTTATTCTTATGATTCCCAATGAGAATAATTCAAAACACAACCAAACACAAAATCACTTTATCCTTGTATATACTCACTTATGCTCGGATAAATATATACTCAAGAATAAATCATATTCTGTATCCAAACGGGGGCTTAAGGTGTTACATGCATATCTTTGATCATTTGCAACTTTTTTTTTCGGACACATGTATGTTCATTTGTTATCACTGTGAATGGAACATGTTAAAGATCATTTCCTAATTCAATGGATGATGAAAGAAAAGTGGAAAATTGAAATGCAATGTAGTTGGATGTACTGCATTTTGCTCAAAAAGCATATAATAATGCTCTATAAACTGGTAATGTTTGTTAATAGAATGACAACATTCATTAAGACGATATTTGTTGTGGCTATCTTTTGTAGATATTAATATTTATATGGAAGGGTAGACTGGAAAATGGAGGAGTATTAAGTGACTTCCTACATTGTTATGGAATTTTGTAATTTTGAGTGTAACTTAGATTCATGGTTTTCCAGCTTTTCACCACTGTCACTGTTAACGAAGTAGCTCCAGGGATGAAAGCGATCTTGAGTTTTGTTGTGCCCGATCAGAAGTCTGTAAAGGTATTGCTCTTTCCTTTGTCAAATCCAGTTGTATACAATTAGAGTTTTCATGAAACATTTATATATGAATTTAAGTTGAATTCCTTCAATTATTATCTATCTTGCTCATGTCCTCTGTGCTTTTATTGTGCAATAAATAATAAGATGAATTCTCCAGTTGTACTTAAGGATATCAGGATCTGAAAAACTATGTAAAAGTTGAGTGGTTCTACCCAGAATATTAGCTGTCTTGTCAATTTTGCTGCTTGATGTATGACACTTAGATTTCCAGCCAATTGGTAGCTGTCATTCTGTTTTTGAAGTAGAAAAACTATGGATGTTCATGTGATGACTGTTCAGCATGCAAGTGGTAGTGACAAAATGGTGTTTTATACGATGCGGTTCATTCAGCCAAATTGATCAAGGTCATTCTGAATATAGTGAAGTAGACAAACAATGGATATTTTAGTTCTGTGACATGTCCTCTTGTTTGTTTTCACTGGGAAATTTCCTATCAGTCACCACTCACCAATCGGTCAAACTACTTCTTTGTTGCAGCATTTTTTTTGCATGAGTTCACGTGGTGAAATTTATTCTGATTTGGATGTGTATGTTTTATGAGTATTGCTGTATCATTAGTCACCAAATAAAAATTGTACGACTAGTTTTAATTAATGACCTGCAGAAGCAGCTGCCAACCTTCTCTCATAAAGCTGTCCTGAGTATTGTTTGTGACATTTACCATTCTTCCTGCTACTTTTAAATGCTATAGCCCTTTCTATATCTCTCGGTGAAATTTTGATATTTCAGTCCTTTTTGTCCTCCCTTTTATCTATATCTATTTCCGTAATTCTTGAGGCCACGGTTGCAGGCAGAGATCCAGTATTTGCATGACCATGCTGGAATTACCTCCAGCATAGGATTGACGGCCAACCCAATCGTGAACATGTCCGGGGTTATTGGAAACGATGTCCTGTCCTTGGGAACTGATGTCTCATTTGATACCGCAACTGGCAATTTTACGAAGTACAATGCTGGGGTGAGCTTCACCAATGCTGACCTGATCGCTGCTGTAAATCTGTAAGTGCATGTCTTTAAATTAGATTTCATAATCTTTCTCCGCCTTATGAAACTTCCCAAGTTAGTGTTTTTTATTCATAAAATAGTAATTCCTAAGAGAGTAATTTTGATTGGCTGCAAACTACATTACTCTTCATAACGGTCAGGATGAAGAATGCAACTGTAGTATGTTACTCCTATTTGATATTTGGCGACAAATTTTGGGAAACTCTCCAAGCTCTAAGCTTCTGAATGACATTTTTCATGTCTATAATTTTTGGAGAGCTGTCGAGACTGACCCCAATCAAACCTCATGTCATGCAGGAACAACAAGGGTGACAGCCTGGTCGCCTCCTACTACCACCTGGTGAGCCCCCTGACCTCCACCGCGGTCGGAGTGGAGATGACCTACAGCTTCTCCACGAATGAGAACACCCTCACCATTGGGAGCCAGCACGCGCTCGACCCCCTGACGACCGTCAAGGGACGGGTCAACAACTACGGCAAGGCCACCGCACTCATCCAGCATGAGTGGAGGCCAAAGTCCCTCGTCACCCTCTCGGCTGAGGTGGACACCAAGGCCATCGAGAAGAGCACCAAGGTAGGCCTCTCGTTGCTCCTCAAACCCTAGATTGAAATCAATTCTCCTGTTTTGTTTCCTGTGTCTCCCTGAAAGTGTTATTTTCGGCCCTGGATGGGGCTAGAGTTTGGGGTGCCCCTTTTAAGCATAAATTCAGAGGAGGATTTAGAAACCTGGAGGATGGTTTCTTCTATCCTCAACATTTTAGTTTTTGATTCCCAACTTTTTTTTGGTTTCTCCCTCTCAGAGGATTATTGTAAAACTTTGGCTCTGTGAAATGGGAGATTTTCATGGAAGATTTTGTTTACTACGCTGGGGTTGTTTTTGGTGGTGCGATGGTGACAGTTGACTTGTTGGTTTATATGTCTGCGTTAATGTTTGATTTTGTGGGTTGGGGAGAGGGGGGTGCATATATGGATTATTGATAGAATAGTCTATCCCTGCAAACCACTGCAGCTTTTTTAAGGGCTGGTTTGTTAGGTAATTAGTGAAAGGATAAAAGATAATTATGGCGATAAGTGAGTGAGAGAACATTTTATCTCATTTTGGTATAAAAAAAAATCAGAATAATACTGTGGACAGTTGTTTCAACTTTGAAATTAATATGGGAAACTTTTGTTCCATTTAAATGCTGGGATATCATTTATTTTTATTTTTTGTTTTAATTTTAAAAAATGTGTATGAATAAAATTGATGTTATCTTATAAAAGTAAGATAATTTATCCTCAAAACATTAATTCATTACCAAACTAGTCTTTAATATGAAAGGATGGTTGAATATGTTTTATCTCAGGTGAACTATCCTTACTTTAACCAAATCCACAAAATCTGATTTTAATAAAAAAAATCACTTTTTAACTTTGGCATGTATATATCACTGTAAGAATTGTGTAATTTTCAGGAAAAAAATATGTATTAAATCAGCGCAATGATGTCCTTCTTCATTAGTGACCATTGGTTATCTATATTCAATCAAGATTAGTTTATTAACCATACTGCACAATCCGACAAGGTTTCATTTGTCTGTTTTATAGACCCGTCTACAATCTTAGCTCCGTAAGCTAATGATAACGCAACCTATTATTGGGTAAGCCAGTCAATTATCAAAAAAAAATATTCAAAATTTTTGGATTGAATACGGATACGGATATGCCTGTATCCAATTGAAAAAATATCTGTATCTGAAAATATTATCAAATATTATTATTTATTTATTTAATTATATATTTACATTTTTAGAATTAGTCTGAGTTTTTTATTTTTATTTTTACTTTAAAACATGTAATGTTTTATGTATATATTTATAATTTTATGTTTTATACTAGGTAATTATTATATTTTTTTACATATTTCAAATAAGATATATGATTTTTATTTGTGGATATTGGATCTTTGGATAGTTTAGTCATTCCATATTTATTTTAAATTTTTGGATATTTTGGGTAATTATATGTATCTGAATTTGGAGTTTCGGATCGGATATAGATATTTATTTTCAATATCCGTCGGATATCGGATACGGATATGTACAAATTTTGTTGTATAATAATGGAGGGGACAATCTTGTAAAAGACTCTCTGACGTTCAAGTCGTGCTCAAGTCAACTAATTCACAACTTTAAAAAGAGTTTTTCACACAAGAACTGGTTCCCAATTTATAGTATTTTGGTGAGTGCCCTATAACCAATTTGTGGATCTTTCTCTCATCAGACGGATAGGGAGAGATCTCAAATTTAACCCCCCGTTTGTGTAACGGAATAAGGGAGTATAAGGGTGGTATAAGAATGGATAAGAAAAATAATTGTTTGTTTGAAGGGTATACCTTGGTATTACTAAGCCAGTTTAAACGAGTATAAGAGAGTATAACAATACTAAGCAACCCCTAGGATAAGCTATACTCACCTTATAGTTATCTATCCAGAATAACTCAATTCCGCTATCCAAACGAGGGGTAAGGGTTTTGTGTCATGTTATTTAGAGGGATTTGCAGAATTAGTGCACACAATTTAATAGGATTTTGTGAATCAATTGATGATATTTTTAAATTAAATATATATTTATGATTCTAGATAATCAGTTATAGCTCTAAATTTCCTATATTCTATTAGGATATGATCCCCTAACCAAAAGCAAAATATTGATTTGAATTTGTACTTAGTTGTCAGGTACGATTTATTTTTTTCGATAAAAAAGCTTCAACATCAACAAGGAGGTCAACAACTTACCATATCTGTCTTGTTTTGATGTTTTTATGTTTAGTTTAGCCCTTCTCTCTCTTTTATTCGGGGTGTGTACTCTTTTTATCAATATAAAAATGTACCAGGCCTATCACTCCAATTTATTTTTTTAATAAAAAACATTCTTGTTTCGACTATATGTGAAGCACAAAAACTCATGTCCTGAAAAACCTGAAACCCAGGTAAAACAATGATGGTGGTGAGGTGTGCACAACTCATATTCCATGGGTGTGGTAGAAGATGGTGTGATGTACACAACTCTTCTTATTCTAGTTTTGGAGTAGGGGTTTTGGGAGCAATAAGAATGCACTAATGAGAGAAAATGACAGCATAAAGCCTTAATTACAGCCCACATGCAGTTTTCACTTTCCTTTGATATTTTTTTCGAAAAGTGTATAGTTCATGTAACCAACTGCACATGGGGGTTATAACAATGTCCTTATTCAAGAAATTGGTCTTAAATTATTCAAGAAACTGGGTTACATGAGCAATTATATGGGTACCAATAGGCACTCTAATGTTGACCACCTGTTTTGTGTCCATGAAATATTAAAACTGATTAAAATAACATTCCATATAATAAAAACCTTCCATAAAAACTTGTCAAATAAAATTTGATTAAAATTTAATAGCATCTTTCCAGATCAGTATTTTATGTGGGACACAGGATTGATCTGCAAAACATCCAGCTGACAAATAGGAACATCTTACTAAATATTTGTGCCTTTGTAGTCAAGAGATGATGACAATTTGGAAAACCTACAGTAAAGAAGGATTAGTATGAAAAATGTGCTTCTGCAAATAACTTCATCAAGCCATGTACACACATACGACTGGATGTACTTTATTGTACATACTAGTGAAAGGATGTCATCATAATATCTGAGTGACAAACATGAAGAAAAAACAATGCTAAAGCAGAGATTTTCAATCACCTCTTGACAAATTGACACGGATATCCTACGTTCGAGTTTTACTCCTGGTGAGTTGGTGACAAAAGCTTATATAACGGGAAAAAATCACTTACCAAAAAACAAAAAGTGAATTGAGTAAAAAATCCTCCATACAGGAAAACATAGTTTGAAGATGTTACTGACATCATAGCATGGTATATGAGCAGCTTTACTTTAGAGGATGCCAACAAGAGAAAACATTCAACCAACTATTACTATTACTATGGTAATACTGCATATCAAATCATTTATTCAATACTTCTAACAACCCAGAAACCACACAAGATCCTAATCCTTAACAATCACTGGTTAGTGAGAGAAGATCCCTGGAGCAGCCCATCGCGGATCTGAGCGGCAACGTCGCGCACTGCACCAGGCCCGTGCGGGATGAACACAGCAGAAGACTTGGAGGTGGCGCCGATTTCCTTCATGGTGTCAAAATACTGGGTGACCAGCACCATGTCCATGACATCCTTGGCGGTCGTGCCAGGCACATTCACCGAGAAGCCAAGCACGCTATCGCGGAGGCCATCCACGATGGCCTGGCGCTGACGGGCGATACCGAGACCGGACAGGTACTTAGATTCGGCCTCACCCTCGGCCTTCTTGATCTGAAGGATTTTCTCAGCTTCAGCTTTCTCATTGGCAGCCACCCTCATCCTTGCAGCTGCACGAAACAATAAGATGTTACATAAAGTCAATTATGAATATCCATTGATGTACCTGTGTGTGTGTGTGTGTGTACATATCTAATACTTGCTTATTAAAGGAAAACTGACCAAATTTTTATTCTGTTTTATTCTTCCATAAATTTAGCAATTAATCAAATCTATTCATTAAAAATCAGATTTGGATAAATCATAATATATTTAAGATTTGAAAATCATATTTAAATAAATTATATCACTAAAATCAAATTTTACTAATTTGAAATTGGATATATTTCCTAAATCCATCTTCATTGAATATTTAATAAATTATAAAAAATATTTGTTTATGGATGGTTCAATATTCTATGAACAATTTGTTTATATTGTGTTATTCATATCAATATTATAGTTACATATTGAACATTAAGTCCAACTACATTTGGAATGCATATAAAACTAGTATGTATGTATACATTAATTGAGATATGTATATGTGCATACTGCATATACATAAAATCGGTGTATGTGTATATTATATGCACACACACATCAATATATATGATGTATATACAAATAAATGAGTGTCCATGAATTGTAACCATTAGATAGAGAATGAAAGTTTACCAGCATTAATCTCGTTCATTGCGCGTTTGACACGCTCGTCAGGCTCAATATCGACAATGAGTGTCTGGACAATCTCGAAACCATAGGCAGACATGGCCTTCTCTAGTTCATTCTCAACAGCTCTGGCGATATCATTCTTCTGCTCGAATGCATCATCAAGGTTGAGTTTCGGGACACTGGCCCTGATCACTAGAAGAAGAAGAAAATGAAACCAGCAATTTCAGTTTCTCCTACTCAGAATTCAAGTATCAACTCATAATCTCATATAGGATGGTGGCCTCTTTCATATTTTAGTAAATATGTGACAGTAGAATTTTTCAAGTAAATGTTAGGGTTAAATTGGAATTCAAAAGCTTTTCAATGACACTAATGAAAATCAAATGAGAGTGAAAAGATTCCATCTTGATCTTGAAGAACTTGCATTGAAATTTGTGGTTTTCAATTTTCAAAATATGCATCAGGTGTAGGTAGGTAGTTTAGTTGTCCAGGGAAGTTACTAAATTGGAATTCAAAGAGAAATAAACAAGGAACACTTTTTAGCATAATGTCATATTGTCATAACAATATCTATTATTTATACCACGAAGAGCAACTGTTTTAAGCAGGCACTTTTATATTCAAAGACTTGTAATTTAATTGTTCAAATTCTAAGAAACAAAAGCAAGAATTGGATAATAGTTTATGGAAATGAAGACAGTTTAGTTTCATACCATCAAATACATAAGCTTGGATTTGGGACCTCGTGTTGCTCAGTTTATAGAAGGCATCGCTAGCCTTGTCAGCCAGAGCACGATATTGGATGGATGCAACCACATTGACAAATACATTGTCCTACAAACAAACAAAAAACAGAAAGAGAATTTTCATTTATTTCTCCATATCAATATTACGGGCTGTATTTGATAAAATAGACTTTGTTTCATGCCTGATGCAAATGACTTTTTTTTTTTTTTGGAATAAGGGATAAATGACATGTAGAATCCATGTAAAAATATATCAGGCCCAGTTAGGACTGACTTTCAAATTTCTATAGTATGATAAAATTTAGTCAAGAAGAATTGTACTCACCAGATTCCCAAAACATGTATTCAGTTTAATGTCTTGCAATCATACTAATCCTCAATGGTTTTAAAGCAGAACGATGATGAATTATTTGAAGGAAGACAACATAATGTAGTTCTACATTTGAGTGAGAAAACATAAACTCATTTCAACCAATACTCTGTGTAAAAATGATCATTGCATGACCACTTCTGAAGTAAATAAAATTGTTTGTCCTGTTTCCACCAAAAATATAGATTGTTGTCAAGCTTCCAAAATTTAATAATTAAGAGAAAAATGAAAATTCTGCACAAAAGTAGAGAACTTCAGAAGTTATAATATTGAAAGAAATATTTTCTTTGTATCACATCATAACATGAAGAAAATTCCGCAATCATTGGAAGCTCCTGGTACATGATGATGGTCAATCTACATATGACATTTAAAAAGAAAAAAAGAAGAGGAAGATGAGCAACAAACCTTCGTCTTTGTCTCGCACTTGACATCCAACTGTTGCAGCCGCAAAGAGAGTTGGCCCGCAATCCGTTTCCCAAAGATCCAAGGCAGGCAATGGCAACCCGGCTCAAGCACCTCATCAAACTTTCCAAATTGTTCCTTGATGGCTACAGTGGATTGGTCCACCTGAATGCAACAAAGAGCTTGACCCATAGCTTTCTCTGGCATGTGAACATTAGAGAATGTTAAGACAAATTAACAACATGTGGCCAGAAGAGTAAGCAATACATTAAACAAGAGGTTTCCAACACAAAAAAATTTAAGTGCTAGACTACATAATGTGTATAAAGAATTTAAAAAAGAGTTTGGCATCCAAACCAGTAAAGCAACATTGGATTATTATCAATCTAACAGATAACAGAATCAGATGTCAATAAAATCAGTGCTTATCCAGTAGAAGAAAGAGTTATTGCAACAAAATGTCTCTGCAAATTCTTTAGGAAGATATTTGAAGAGAAGAATTGTTGCATCAAAACGTCTCTGCAACATTTGAAGATACAAGCAATTTTAGGGAAACTTGATGAGTATGGTAGGCTACATTTCCATTAATCCAATTTCATAAGCATGTTATCATATCGATTATCGATAGAGGTTATTTTTTATAGTAACCAATACATTGCTCTTGATTAGTTTTTTTGGATTGTTTAAGTAAATAATTATGCCATCGAACTGAATGAAGCAAATAGCCAAATGATTGATGGGTTTTTTTAAAAAAATATTCAGATCTATCATGGTTGAGCTAATTTTAATTTAACCTTGACGAATATGTAGATATAGCTTACAGGAACTCATGCTCTTTAGCCCATCAGCAAAATATCTAGCTGGTAATAAATCAACCATTTGTCTCAAATTGGTCATTCACCGATTCAATCCATCAACTAGTAAAAATATTAAGAACACACTTAATAAAGGGGGGGGGGGGGTTGCACATTCTTTTATTCTAAAATGAATGGCATCCTTGAAAACTCCATTCAATCAATCAGATAGTAGATACTAACAAACACGGTTCATTAAAATAAACTGTACAACTTCTGAACTCTTTCTCCAACAAATAACCAAAGTTTTAGGACTTCTTGAAATGTACCCCAAATCATTAATAATATTTGGTGGTAGGGTTCCTCCCAGTTGCTAAAAAAAAGCCACAATTACTATATTAGAGACTTCAACGGACATAATACCCAAAGAGAG
This sequence comes from Acorus calamus, assembly GCA_030737845.1. NCBI lineage: Eukaryota > Viridiplantae > Streptophyta > Magnoliopsida > Acorales > Acoraceae > Acorus > Acorus calamus. Next base: position 16,820,457 of record CM060879.1, on the reverse strand, counting down.
ACAGAAACAAGTACTGCAGAGACATGTGCAGTGATAACACAAATAAAAAATATGCATAGATTCAGAGATGTTCAAGCCATGAAATAGAAAAATAATAACTATAATAGTTCATTCTTACAACAAAAAAAAATCTGAATTTTTTTGTTCTTTATTTTCTGAAAACAAGATGACTCATTAAGAACAAGAGAGATTTTAACAAAGACACCCCCACAAGTAAAAGCACCCGTATCTTTCGCTTTTATTCAACGAAGAAAACCAACAATAACAGCTTCAACAGAGACACCCAGAGAGAACCAAAAAACAATATTAGAGAGAGATGACAAAAGATGAACCAAACATTGGTTTTTATGTATAAATACTATATAGCATGAAATAATCAATAACAGCAACCATTGTTCACCAAAATATTTAAAAAATGTTAACCAAGAATAAGTCTTCATCAGAGACACCCAAAAACAGACACAAACCAATACCTAGGAAATAACATATAAAAAATATGAAGCAATTACGGATCATAAAGAGACATTATCAAACAAAGAAAAAGAAATAATGAATACCAACTAAAAATTTATATGTCACGCACTGCATAATGAACTGCCCCGATCATAAAAAATAATTCCTGCCTTTAGAATGAATGTATATTAAAGAAAATACAGATAATGGGTTGAGTAAAAGACTCAGATGGTTGACACTTGACAACCCAACAATGCACATTTGCAATAATAATAATATAATAAAATAACATATAATTCCAGTGGGTTGGTACTAAAATATTGGAATGACAAAAATATACAGAAATGACAGAATACATTGAAACAAGAACAAGAACGACCCAAATGGAGAAGATTACCCCCTTTTTTGATATTTGAGTCTTTGTCAAATTCCAAGGAAACTCTCTGGTTCTTGTTGGAACAGATGATGAGATGGGTCTCTTTTGTTTTGATAAAATAAAATTAAAAAAAAGATTAAACAAACATAAAAAATATAGAGAAACTTCACCTCTCCTTGGTCTTCACAGAAGGCTTCCTCTCCAAAATCTTGTTCTGAGTCCGAGGATTCTTTCTTACGAATTATGATGGGTGTGTGATGACTCGCGAGCAATTTAATTGAGGACATATGTGTTTCTTTGTGAGTTGTGATGGTTTGAGCTTTGAATGAGGTGCATAGAACTAAAATGCTCCGCGAAAGATCATATGGTGACAGGGAGGGAAGGGTGAGGGCACGCGGCTTTGGAGAAAAGTGGCAACTGATCACCCAAAACCGGTATGGGAAATTAAGTAATTTTATTGCTAGGTGCTTAATTTGGGGGTGTTGTTGCTGGAGTCATTTAATAATATCTTATTTTTATATTTATATATGAGCATACACATGGAATGCACGGTGAGGATGGTTGGATTTTTTGGAAACCTACTATTCAAGATTTGAATAAATGATGATCATTAATCAAATTTGTCCAATATAAGCAAATATAATTTAAATTCATAACAAGAGTACATATCATATGATTTTTTTATTTTTTTTAAAGGTAGATCATTTTATAATCAAGAGAACTTAAATTACAATAACAAGTTTAAAGAACCGAGGTTACAAAAGGTGTGCCCCCCATGGTTATGGAGGTCCAAAAATAAAAAACAAGAGGAAAATAAAAGAAAAAAACAAGCAAGCAAACGAAGCCGTTTAAAGCCTGACCTGTCACCTGGTTGCAAAAAGGACCACGCCACAATGTTGGTCCGACCAGCTGCAGTGTGCCCTAGCCAGCAATCTTTCCTAGCTTGATATGAAGTGTTTAATGTCCCCCACAAGTTCTCGATATGGAATCTCTGTTCCTTGAAGATAGACGTGTTCCATGCAAGCTAGATAGCCAAAATGTTGCAGGAATCGAAAGCTGCAACACACTCGCAAGACTTCTAGTCTCCACTTGGCCCGATAAGCTTTCATGAGAAGCCCAACTTGGAGAGCCATCCACAAAAAAAATTTCACCTTAAGGGGGACCTTCAACTTCCAAATCTTGGTGACTTTCCCAGCCATCTCAGGAGCAGCTAAAGAGCCTCTCCTCCACCATTGATAGCCTTCTTTGACCATGAAGACCAAGGACAAACCACCACTCATGAGACAATAACAAAAGTTTAATTGTTATTTTCTTACTGATTGTGAACATGTTTACCCATAAAAAAAAAATTAAGGTCCATCTAATCAAACGCGCGCGTGCGCTCGCGCGCACACACACACAAGCACACAAATTCAGAAAAAACAACAACAATAACAATAATAATAACACTTTGAATGAGTCATTGAACTTTTCAAATCATCTAACATGGAATCAAAATCCATCCTAATGTACACATATCAAACCATGCCTAAAATTAGTGTAGAATAAACCTCACATTCAAAGTGTTAGACACCTTGAGATGGATGACAAGTTCATATTATTGGACAATTTACATGCGCATCATTAGACATGGACCCTTGTTTGAATGTATAAGTTCTAAATTATATTAATTTTATTTTACCGTACATGGAAAATGTGCCAAAGGGTTTATTTCCGCTTGGGGATCTTTGTACATTGGTGCAAATTTGATCAGGGTGCAACGGGATGCTCTTTTTATCAATGGGTAAAGGATGATGTTTCTTTTGCCATGGAAGGGTGGAGGGTCCTCTTTATTTTCTGATTTTGGCCCCCGGCTTGTACTCCTTTAATTTTGATAATACAAAAAAAAGCTAACCTACTACTCATTTTTCAAAAAATAAAAACACATTATATGACATTGTTTTTTAATGGAGATTTGAATAAATTTATATTGATATATAAATAGTTATGATGGACTAGAGGGGCCTACATATACTTACAATTACCTCGGTGTTTTAACAGTGGGACTTCTTCATGCTCAGATATTGAGTTCATTTTAGTGTTTGATACCTAATACATATTGTTTTAGAATTTATAGTTATGTTGAACTTGAGAGGCCTACTTAAAATTAGCTCATTGTTTTATCGGTGGGACTTCGTGCTTAGATATTGAGTTCATTTTAGTGTTTGCTAGCTAATGTTTTAGAATTTATATTATATTGTCATGACAGATGTTTTGATCTTTCTTGTTTCTTTCTTGTTTAGTTGTAATTCTAATCTTAAAGTGTGATCTGAGACCTAGTTCTCTGACAGAGGAGAAAGAAATATTGAAAACTTTTATTCAATAAGACTTAACTTCTAATGAGACTCCTAATAAATATTTATAGGCTCAGGGGTGGAGCTACAACTCGGCTTGGCCGGACTGTAGCCCCCCCCCCCCCCCCCCCCCCCCCCCCACCAACAATTTAAAAAAAAAAAAATTTAAGTAACAGTTATGATTACTCCCACCATTATTCAGCCCATAATTACCCCTAATCATGGCTGATTATCCTCTATCACACCAGCTTGTACACGACTACACAGTTGATTATTGCCTTGTATAGGCTAATTAATTCAGCCATTATTTATCCATTACACACAACCATTACTTATCTTGTATTGAAGAGACGTAACTCCATTTTTATTGTTCACATGGTGCGATACACATTTCTTAAACAATAATACAATATATACAAGATGAGAGGAATTCTCCCTTACTACCAACTTTGTCATGGTTTTCAGATTTCTTGTACAAAAATATGGTTTTAAAATTTTTAAATCTTTGTTAGAAAAACTCATTTATTGTATCTTTACCAGCTTAGATATATTGGCATCAATTGTATTTTTTTCAATTATAAAACTTGTTAAAACAACACTTCATTCAAGATAAAAAAAATTATTTTCTTGTAGATTCTATGATCTTTTACATTGAAATTTTTTTTGCTGAAAATATCGACTCAGATTCGAAAATAGATTGTTTATATTCTAAAGGATTGTAAATACAACTTCAATAACATATTTTCTAAAAAAAACTTAATCTTTTGTCTATTTTTATATTTTTGCATATCTATAACAAAATTTACTATAAATGAATTATAAACTCGTTTGGTTTATATAAAATTTAAATTGTTTATTAGATTTCGTGTTTATGTCACCCCCCTAATATAAAATCATAGTTCCGCCTCTGTATAGGTTACTTTAAGAAACATAACAAATTTTATATTAACGGACTAATCTAACAAACTCTTAATTCTTATCAAATAAACTCCTAACAAATATAGGATAATAACTAAATAAAGATAACAATTAATGGGAATTTAGATTTGATCCACAACATTAAGCCCAGTTTGAATCCATAACATATAGGAAAATGATACACTCCAATTCTCCAAACGATTTTTGGGGGCATCTACGTTTATACATTCCACACTCTCAAACGATTTTTTTTTTCCGTTTGAGAAACCCTCAAATCCCCCGCTTTTCTTAACACAGAATTATTTGTTGCAGTCCAAAGTCTGGTTTGATAAAGGGATACATATTTAGAATAAGTTAGCTTAATTTATGGGGCTAAAAAAATTATTATTTTTATTCAGATTTGCATTTGGTAATGCATTTTGTTATCTCTATTTTTTTATATTTTTATCCTTAACTTAGCATTTGAATCACATGATCTATCATATGGGATAATTTTAAAAAAAATTAAAAATATTAAGTCTACCATTTCTATTAATGGAGCATTAATATTGTTAGTTTTGGTTTCATAAAGATTTTTGTTTTCGTTTCTTGGGATGGGGAGTAATAAAAATTGTCCATGTTTTATAAATTGCGATTAAAAAATTTGGATAAAATGTGTTCCACTTTTCACCGAGAACAAAAATATCTTTACTTTTTCTTTTAAAATACGGACAATTGTTCATGTTTATTTATTTTTTTCCTTATGCCATATGGGATAATGTATGATTGAATTCAACTATTTTTATATTCCAGTCCCTTATTCTAACGTCAAACCAAGCCTACGAGTGTAATATAGCCATGAAATTCTAATCAAGCTCATAAAATATGAATTACAAAGAAATACAAAGATTTTATATAAGTAGTTTTACATAACTTTCTAATTAATATACACGTGCCAATTTTTATAAAGGAAAAAGAAAGAGAACATACAGTTAATATTACTAATAAGTAATACTAATATGGCAGTTGGTATATCATTTATGAAAAATGATACACTCAATCACATTCATCAATTAAAACTGAGACCACATATGTTTTCATTTTTTTAAAATAATAAACATCATCTAATGAGATGTATGCATTAATAAAAATAACATATCGCTCCATTTTGAGTTGAATAAACCCATTTTTAATAAGTATAAGAAAAAATTTAGTGAGGTATATGCATCATTTAACGAGATATATGCTTCACTTAATCTGTAACGAGGTTTATAAATCTGTGTTTTGGACTAAGTTTTTTGGACTGAGAAAAAAATTAAGTGGGGGGCAGCACTCATCATTTATTCAGTACCATGTAACACCAAATAACCACAACCTGAACCACACTAAATCCAAACTATTCAAAACCAAGCCAAACCTACACAGGAGAGTTGTTCTTAACAATCACTGGTTAGTGAGAAGATGATCCCTGGAGCAGCCCATCGCGGATCTGAGCGGCGACGTCACGCACGGCACCGGGCCCGTGCGGGATGAACACGGCGGATGACTTGGAGGTGGCGCCGATCTCCTTCATGGTGTCAAAGTACTGGGTGACCAGCACCATGTCCATGACATCCTTGGCAGTTGTCCCAGGCACGTTCACTGAGAAGCCAAGCACGCTGTCGCGCAAGCCATCCACGATGGCCTGGCGCTGACGGGCGATGCCAAGACCGGAGAGGTACTTGGATTCAGCCTCACCCTCGGCCCTCTTGATCTGAAGGATTTTCTCAGCTTCAGCTTTCTCGTTCGCAGCCACCCTCATCCTCGCAGCTGCGCAAAATCATAAGATGTTATATAAAGTTTAGTCATGAAAATCCATTGATAGAGAATGATGTTATATACTGTGGAGCCTGATGATGTGCGCAGAGGATTGTTGGCGCTACGCAGGGGCGGACGGGGGTCTTTTGTGTGTGACTTTTTTACCCTTAATGAGATGTCAGTATAAAAGGGTATCTCATATTTTTCATTAGGTTCTAGGTTTTCATCTACGGTGTATTTGACTTCTCAGAAATAGTGGATTGATCTCTGGTGTGCTCCGTGTACATAGGCAAGCATTGCCGAACTACATAAATTTTGTGTCTTTGATTTCGATTTGTTTGTTTTTCCTTTGATTGATTGCATCCCAAGATCCGAAAAATTCCTAACAAATGAAAGTTTACCAGCATTAATCTCGTTCATTGCGCGTTTGACACGCTCGTCAGGCTCAATATCGACAATGAGTGTCTGGACAATCTCGAAACCGTAGGCAGACATGGCCTTCTCTAGTTCATTCTCAACAGCTCTGGCGATATCATTCTTCTGCTCGAATGCATCATCAAGGTTGAGTTTCGGGACACTGGCCCTGATCACTAGAACGGAAAAAGAAAAAATGAAACCAGCAACTTCAGTTTCTCCTACTCAAAATCTAAGAAACAAATGCTACAATTGGATTATAATTTATGGAAATGAAGACCATTTAGTTTCATACCATCAAATACATAAGCTTGGATTTGGGACCTTGTGTTGCTCAGTTTATAGTAGGCATCGCTTGCCTTGTCAGCCAGAGCACGATATTGGATGGATGCAACGACATTGACAAATACATTGTCCTACGAACAAACAAAAAACAGAAAAAGAATTTTCCATTTATTACTCCATATCAATATTACGAGCTGTATTTGATGCAATTGGCTTTGTTTTATGCCTGATGCAAATGACATTTTTTTGTAAACAAGGGAACGAATGACAAAATTCATGAAATATATCATGTCCAATTAGGACTGACTTTCAATAGTATGATGGAATTTAGTCAAGAAGAATTGTGCTCACCACATTCCTAAAATATGTATTCAGTATAATGTCTTGCAATCATACTAATCCTCAATAGTTTTAAAGCAGAATGATGTCGAATTATTTGAAGGGAGACAACAAAACATTTGAGTGACAAAACATAAACTCATTTCAACCAATACTCTATGCAAAAATGATAATGGTGTGACCACTTTTAAAGTAACTAAAATTGTTTATCTTGTTTCCACCAAAAATATAAATCATTGTCTTTGTTCCCCAAAATTTAATAATTAAGAGAAAAATGAAAATTCGGCACAAAAGGAGAGAACTTGAGAAGTTATATTATTGAAAGAAAATTTTCCTCTGTATCATATCATACACACGAAGAAAATCTGCAATCATTGGAAGCTCCTGGTACATGATAACGGTCAATCTAAGTTTACATATGACATTTTCAAAAAAGGATGAGCAAACAAACCTTTGTCTTTGTCTCGCACTTGACATCCAACTGTTGCAACCGCAAAGAGAGTTGGCCTGCAATTCGTTTCCCAAAGATCCAAGGCAGGCAATGGCACCCTGGCTCAAGCACCTCATCAAACTTTCCAAATTGTTCCTTGATGGCTACAGTGGATTGGTCCACCTGAATGCAACAAAGAGCTTGACCCATAGCTTTCTCTGGCATGTGAACATTAGAGAATGTTAAGACAAATTAACATGTGGCCAGAAGAGTAAGCAATACATTAAACAAGAGGTGTACAGCACTATAAATTCCAAGTGCTAGACCACACAATGTGCATAAAGAATTTAAAAAATAGTTTGCCATCCCATCAATCTAACAAATAACAGAATCAAATGTCAATAAAATCAGTGATTATCCAGTAGAAGAAAGAGTTGTTGCAACAAAACATCTCTGAAAATTCTTTAGGAAAGAATTTTGAAGAGAAGAATTGTTGTAACAAAACATCTCAACCTTTGAAGTTACAAACTATTTTAAGGAAACTTGGGAGTCTGGTAGGCTATATTTTCATTCATACAATTTCATGAACATGTTATCATATTGCCAGAGTTTATTTTTTACCAATACGTTGCTCCTGATTGGTTTTTTTGCATGGTTTAAGGAAATCATTATGCCATCAAACTGAATAAAGCAAATAGCAAAATGATTGATGGGTTTTTTTTATTAAATATTCAGATTTATCATGGTTGAGCTAATTTTAATCTAACCTTGACGAATATTATTATCAATTTTTGTTAATACTAATTTAAATTCAATTTTGAATGTGAATATTAATTCGTTTTATTACTTATTGTTTTTAATGTTTCCTGTTTGGTCTATATAATAACCTTCCAAAGATAATGTTTTGGTACATATAAAAATGTTTATCCATTGCTTTCATTGTAATTGACTGAATGAAATTCATGGCTAATGCCCGCCAATCCCTCAATAAAAAAATTTAAAAAAAAAGCTTCAACAGAGACACCCAGAGAGAACCAGAAAACAATACTAGGGGGAGATGACAAAAGATGGAACCAAACATTGGTTCACCAAAATATAAAATAAAATAAAAAATTTGATTTTTCTCCAACAATGACAACGAAGAATAATAAGACCTCATCAGAGACACCCAAAGAGAGACACAAACCAATACAAATAAGGATCATACATAGACATAATCCATAAAAAAATGAAATAATGAATACCAACAACAACTATTCATTCAAATTAAAAAAAAAAAAAAAAAACTTACAACTTCTGAAACACCCAAATGGAGCTTGAAAGAGATATAAAGGGAGATGATGCAAATATGAATCCACCAAGGAATATTTATATAGAGAGGACTTGAGGGCATTGGGGCAGAAATATCAGGGTTATCATTAGATATTAGATATGATATTTTATTAAAGTCCAAATCAACCAAATGGATTTGGATCCTTTTTATCCGAATATATATAATAAATAAACAACATTTTGGGAAGTTTTATGCGAAGATTTCTGAGAAGTCAATGACCGTTGGATCAACCTGGTCCACCACCCACACAACTCGTGGACCCTACGCCATCTCCAGCAACAAATCGAGATCAAACGGCCATGACCCAATAACTCAGATTGTTTTATTAGTCTCATATGGAAAGCATAAAAATAATATTTTAAAATAATAAATTTTGAGGGTTGGATTTTATCATCTTTTATTTTTTAAAGGTGTTCAAAAATATTTTGGTCCATATTGAAAAAATATTTTTTCAATCCATTGTATATTTATCAGAAAATAAATGATCTGACACGTGACACACGCACGTGTTTTATTTAAATGTAAATCATTTGAATTTAATTTTTTTAATCTTGACATAGATCAAATGGTTATAAACAGAAGCCAAGTGTAGTTCTATTTTTTTTACTGACTTTGCATCCACACTCGGTGTCTCCTTGGCATCCCCTCCAACAAAGAATAACAATGCGAGTATAAAATAAGTTACGTATAGTCCTTTTCCAACTTCAATTTTAATCTACATGTGTCTTCAATTTTTAAAAAAGAGTACACCTCATTTAATGAATATTTATTTATAAAAAAATGAGTTATATATATTTGTATATATCCATTAATAAAAAATGTGAAATTTTTTATTAAAACATATACTCGTTAGTGTGAGTATGAGAATGGAATTGGGGTTGAAAATAACTGTGTAACGATATTCTTAAGTATAATGAATGGCCCATATCATAAGAAAGGAAGATGTTAAACTCATTCCATTTTACAGTATCAAACGTAACATACTAATATTATTAAGTGGAGGGGATCAGAAAAGTTATATGAGACTATATTTAAAATTATATAAAAAATTAATTATAATGATACTCTAAAACAAGCTGACACATTATGTCAATCTTACAACTTCATCTACAACCGTGTCAAACAATCATTTTTTAAATAAAAAAAAAACTGTCCTCATTAGAGAATGGATGTATATAAGAAAATACAGCGAATGGGTTAAGTACAAGATACAGATGGTTGACGACCCAACTATGCACATTTACATTAAACAAAAAACAATATTAATTTTTTTTTAAAAAAAAACATAGAATTCCAAGTGGTTGGCACTTGGTAGTTGGTACTAAAATACAGAAAATATACAGAAATGACAGTATACATTGGAACAAAAGATTTTTTTATTATTTGGGTCTCTCAAATTCCAAGGAGACTGTGTTTTGGGCTTTCTTGTTTTGATGGACAAAGATTAAACAAACAGAGAAATAATGAGAAACTTCACCTCTCGGTCTTCACAGAAGCCTTCCTCTCCAAATTCTCTTGTTCTGAAAGTGCAAGGAAAGCTTGTGAGGGTTTTTTTATGCTGAACTTATGATGTGTGTGATGACCCGCGGAGCAATTTAATTGAGGAGATTAGGAAATATCAAAGGGCAACTCTATCCCCACCATGCAGCTTGCTGTCCCCATCAACCAGAAAAAATTAAAAAAATAATTTGTTTGGTTTTGTAATCCACTATCCCCACCTCCCCTCCCCACCAACAAAAAAATTTAGAAAGGTCATCCCCACCACCTGAAATCACTAAGGTGGGGATAATCGATGCACGTGTTCTGGAAGTCGTTCAACAACCCTGAAGTCGAATAGATGTACTGGCGGACGACAACATGTCAGTTGACCTGGGGGGTCATGGGCGACGGGAGGCCCGTCGAACAAACCATTAGGCAGCCTGTGTTATGGAAGGAGTTTGACGGTTCTACTGTCCAACATATGTAATGGAGAACAACAACATGTCAGTCAACTTGAGGGATTTATGGCGATGGAAACCCATCGAACGTTTATAGTGTAGTAATATGTGACTTTAACTGTGAAATTCAAAATGTTTTAAACCATCCACACTAACTATGTTTATCAATTCATTCATTTATTCAAACATGAACATTCAAAATATTTTAAACCATTCACACTTTGTTAGTCTTGAGATTTAGTCTCCACTTCAATTAAAAAAAAAACATTAATTGATACACGGGTTGATAAGCACAAGGAAAACAAGATAATTGTTCTAAAATCATCCATGTCAATTGTGTCTTTACTTCAAACGTCGTTTTGTTATTTCTGAGGGCTTAACATCAGTTCATTTCGTGTAAACGGGTACACCCACCTGTCACGAGCTTATAATTGAATATGAACATGAATAAGATAATCTAAAGATTTTGATGTTAAAATAAAGAGCAATAAATTCATGCTATGACAATAATTTTTAAATTGAAATTCAAACCCCGGTTCCTTTGATGGCCAAACTTCATTCATAACACAGGCTGCATAATGGTTTGTTCGACGGGTCTCCCGTTGCCCATGACCCTCCAAGTCGACTGACCTGTTATCGTCCGCCAGTACATCTATTCGACTTCAAAGTTGTCGAACAACTTCTAGAACACATGCGTCAATTATTCTCACCTTAGTGATTTCAGGTGGTGGAGATGACCTTTCTAAATTTTTTGGTTGGTGGGGAGGGGAGGTGAGGATAATGGATTACAAAACCAAAGAAATTTTTTTTTTTTAAATTTTTTTGGTTGGGGGGACAGTAAGCTGCATGGTGGGGATAGAGCTGCCCAATATCAAATGTGTTGCGTTTTAAGCTTGAATGAGGTGTATTGAACTAAAATGTTCCGCGAAAATCCATATGGTGAGAGGGATGGATGGGTGAGGGCACATTGTTTTGGATAAAAGTTGGCAAAACTGATCACCCAAAAAGGGAATGGGAAAGTGAAATGATTTTATTTCTTGGTGCTTCATTTGGTGGTGGTGTTGTTGGAGTCATTTAATTATTTTTCTGAAGACCAATGAATGCAATTTTGAGGTTGGTTGGATTAAATGTAAACCAACCTACCATCCAAATCCTGAGTGAATGTTCATTAATAAAATTTGTTCCATGAAGAATGTAATCTTGTGATCCAAAATTTGTATTTTTTTCAAACAAACATAATTCAAGTCAATGATAAGAGTACATGTCATACGAGGAGGAGCGGAAAAGTTTAAGGGAAAAATCTATGTAACCCTATATAAACTATCTAAAATCCATACAACCCCTTGGATTTTTCTAAAGTCCATGTAACCTCTTGAAAAAATCTATGTAAATTCAAAAATCCCCTAAGTTAAACTTCATTGTCAGTTAAGAAATATTATGTTAATATTTTATTTTATTAACTCCAACTAAAAACACAGTATATATAAAACCCCCTACCATTTGTTAAAAATACGAAAATCTTCTATACATGATCATTTTATCCTTCCAAATAGATTATAAAACCCTATCCAAATGAGTAAAATCACCATTTACATATTTTTTACATTTTTAACAAATTGTATGGAGTTTTTTGTATATTATGCCTTTAACCAGGGTTAGTTAATCAGACAAAATATTCGTTAAAAATGTTAATATTTCAATTCACATTTAACTCACAAGATTATTTAGATTTTCGTAAGTGTTTTCAGATAGTGATATGGATTTTATAAAAAAATTAGGGTGTTGTGTGGATTTCATGCAGTTTTCAGAGGGGTTATCTGGATTGTTTAATTGTCGATTTTTTATTGGTTGGGACTCGGGACCATGTTTACTCATAAAAAAAATTATGGTTCATCAAAGCGGCATTGATTCACCAGGGGACATGGACCAAGCCAACTTGGTGGAATTCTGGCTGGAACCCTCATAGACTCATATCAGTGAGTTGGAATGTGGTGGTCCACATAATCTGGTTCTCTATCCATAAATGCATGGAGATTTCTTCGGACCTCAGGAGTGCAACTGAAGTGGACTAAAGCCATCTTTGTTGTAGCTGAAATTTACGTATTATAGATTATAATTTATATATTATAGATTATAACTTTTCTCATAAACAGTTGAGATATTTGTTATAGCTGTTGAAAAACAGAAAATAAACAGTTGTGGATATTTGTAGAATAAGTTGTAAATTAGATTTTTGCTATGTAATTTCCAAAAATACCACTTCTAAATGTAGAAGTTAAATTTCATTTCTCTTTGATAAGAACATGATTTTATTTATAAAATGATTATGATCCACTCATCCTCCATTAACATTAAATAATTTGTAAAAACAATAATGAAATCTTAGATTCCACATTAAATAGAATTTGAGAGACAAAAACATAGAACTTCATCTCTATTAATAAAAAAAAATACAACTAAAATGTTCTGGCTATAATTTAAATTTTACATAAAAAAACATTACAATCTAAATTTTTAATCTTACATGAGTTATCTTAAATTTTTGGAAGATGAAAGGTTTATATGAGATGAAAAAACTTGTCTTTAGTAAAAAAAAAAGTGAAGGGTAGTAATGTCCAACATATTTTTTTTAAAATAATCCATAAGTTATAATATGAAAAACACCCATAACTCAACTTAGAGATTATGATTTTTAAAATTGTTTTTAACTTAAATAAGTTTCAATAAGTTTAAACAAATATGCAACAATTGTTTATTTTAATCTAAAAGCTATAATCTACAGCTTATAAGTTTTAACAAACATGTACTAAATAAATTTGGCAAAAGTTTCAACCGTCCAAATTCTCGGCATGTGGATGGCTAGCATTGCATGGAAAACTCCCACGCTTGAGCGCCTACAAAGCAAAGGGCTGGTGAGAGACACGTTATGTTCTCTATGCAAATCCGGGTCATAATCCTTGACTCATCTCTTCTCACATTGCCTATTTTCTACATACCTATGGGCGGCAGTCTTATTGAAAATGGGCATAAATAGAGTCTGGCACGCTAACTTATATGCTTTCGTCGAGTGGCTTGATAAATCCTTCCCAATGGGCGCCCCGCGATCCATCCATTATGCAGGTGGTATTTGTGGCAGTGATGTGGGCCATCTGGAAGGAACACTGTCAATGTCGATTCCATGCTGAGGAAATGCACAAGCTCGAAGTAGTCAAGCTAATCCAATTAAATGTTCAGGTTTCATTTCAAGGCAAAGTACTCAAAGAAGTGGATGTCCCTGCTATACAGAAGTTGGCGGAGAACTAGAGCATTTCAATCCTTCCAATTGAAAGTTCACAACGCCGAGTGTCTTGGCACCTGCCAGATCTAGGTTGGACCAAGTCCAACTCAGATGGCCCCCTTTCAGTTGATAGGGCAGGTTGTGGGGCTGTCTTGAGAGACCATCCAGGGGCATTGATAGAGGTGGTGGCAGCGCAGGACTCTGTTCTCCATTCGATAAACATTCTAGAGTATAAAGTGATTCTCCAAGGCCTTAAATTGGTTGCCCCCCGATGCTTGTCCAAAGTCCACATGGGGAGTGACTCCTCAACAACTATTGCTTGGATCCAGGGAAAGGGCTGGTTCCATGGAACGCGTTTCGAGTGCAGTTTGAGTTATGGAGTATCTTAAATTCCCTTGAAGCATGGCAAGCTACTTATCGTGAAGGTAATCAGATGGCCGATGGCCTTGCAGGATGGAGAACATCTCCGGACCTGACAATCATCAATCCTCATGATACTTGGCCGGAATTACACCTCCTTGTCACCCAAGATGCAGTGGGGACATAACTACACTGGCAGTCCTAGGAGTGGTTATTTTTCTATTCTCTGGATGCTAGCAGTACTAGTGGATCCTAGATCCTTTCTTTTTTGTATGTAATTAAATTTTGGTTTGATGTACTTATGATGTATCTACTATAGAAAGCAATGAAATAATAATAATAATAATAATAATAATAATAATAATAATAATAATAATAATAATAATAATGACCCATAAAACTATTATTTTATAATATAAGTAAAAGAAAATTTTGCATTTGGGATCCTATTGAGATGAGACCTTAGGGCCCTGGTATTCGTAATTATCTCATATGGATTCTTTTAACTAAGATTAACTCTATTAAGAATCTTTTATCGTTAGACTCTTTGGTTTGTCAATGGATTACTAATGAAATTGTTTTTTCAATATTTGGTTTGTGTATGGAAAATGATGAGAATATTTAGTTTAAATACAAAAAAAAAAAAACGTATTAGCTGTTGTGTACATATATTTAAAAATCTATTTCTTATTTATATCACAATCATAAAATAACCGACTAAAAGCTCAACACAATAAATATTTAATAACAAATCAAATCAAATAACCACGTATATAACTAAAAACAAAATGAGAGTAATACCCTAGTTGTATGTTACATTTTATTTTTACGTATCAAAGTCACAGTATAATATCCAAAATTAAGCACTAAAAAGAGAATTCGCCACAATTAGTGGGTTATATAGTCTAATTATAATTTTAATTATGTTATTAATGTAGGGATATATTCTCATTAAAAAAAGAATGAACAACTATAAATTCTATCAAACTGATAAAATTTCATCTATTATATGATATGTCTAGATTTTGGATCAAGTGGGGTCAACTTTTTCTTTCAAGATCACCAAGTCACTAACCATTCAGATGAGTCTTCCAACTTTTCAAGTAATTTAACATGAAATCATTTGTAAAACCGTGCCTAGAATTAATGTAGAATAAACCTCACATTCGAAGTGTTAAACATGGACCCTTGCTTGAAAGTAAGTTCTTGAGGATAATAATTTAATATTACCGCTCTATAACATGGATTTTTTATGAGACTTAATATATGTTGTTTTTTTTTTTTATTGTGAACGGAGACTTGGATAAATTTATAACGATTTTAAATAGTTATTATGATGAACATGAGGGGATCTACTTACAATTTGTTTTAGGGTAATTAGCATTTTTAGCCCCTGAAATTTGAAAAATTACAAAAATAGCCCCGGCCGTCGAATATTAGCAAAAACTAGCCCCGGTGAAAGATTATACAGTCTCATGTTATAAAATTGAAAAAACAGGGTCTGTTTTACTACAGGAGACGGCATAAGTATATGCCGTCTCCTGTGCCGTCTCCTTTAGATTTTTTTTAAATTTTTTTCCCTTTTTAGTTTTTTTTCAAATATAATCCTGCATTTGATACAGTGTATAACCCTGCTTGAACATAGATGAAAACATATAAAAATGCTGCTGGAATGAAATAAAACAATTTAAATGAAATAAAACAGAAGTTATATAAATTACAATCTATTCATTTGATGTTTGTGCATGAAAGATCATATATATAAACATAGATTGTGTCCCATATATACAATCATCCAAAAAACTTAAGGAACCCTTTCTTTTTTGCTTTTCTTGGAGCAGGAGGTGCTGATGAAGAGGGTACGTCTGTAGCTGTAGAAGATGGCGCAGCTGATTGAGACGGAGTGGTAAATGGTTCACCCGATCTCCGACTGGAAGTAGTAGAAGTGCCCCAAATCCTGCGTGGCCCACGAACGTATGTCTGGAGGGTCATATGTGGAGCCTGATCTGAAACTGGAGCTGGTTGTGGGGGCTGCTCTTCCAATTCTGGCAGACATCCTCTCTCCAAGCACACTACCCTTGTACAGCGCTCTATACAAGTGTGCCAACGCAGCTGCACCCCAAGAATAAGAACCAGCATCCTCCAAATCTCCCAGTAGATAAAGATAGCATGCGTGGATCTTATTTCCTGGGCCATCAGCGAAGATGGTTGATCCAATAACAAATAGGATATATGCCCTCGCATACTGCTGGAGGATGTCGTCGTCCAAATCAATATCTGGTACAATGCTGAAGGTTTCTTTAAGCCATGCCAGATAAATTCTACCACCCTTGATCTTTTCTGCAGGGGGGGCAACACCTAACAGCTCCTCACAAACGGCTCCTCAGTCATCACAGTCTATGATACCGGTCACGGGCTTGCCATCAATAGGAAGCCCAGTCAGAACAGCAACATCCTGAAGTGTGACGGTCATCTCGCCATGTCGCAGATGAAATGTGTTAGTCTCTGGTCTCCATCTTTCTACAAGTGCTTGTAACAGTCGATGATCTGATCTGGTATATCCCATCTGCGTCAAATGGTAAAATCCCGATGCCCTCACGTATGGCTCGATGCGTGGATCCATGACCTAGTGACGCAATACCGCCATGTGGATCGTGAACTTCATGGTATCGGTCTGTGTCAAATTAAATCAGTTCGTTAAATAAAATAAATATAAACCACAATAATAACACAAGAGATAATGAGATTCTTCCGGATATACCTGTCCCTGAAATCCATGATGAGACCTATGAGATCCCTGAAAATACAGCAAATCATCCACAACGGGTCCATGCCACTCACGTAACTCCATCACCTGTATTCCCTGTACACAAATTAATATACTCGTACAAATGGATCATGAATTTATCATCATATGATATTGAATTTAGCAATTTATACCAGCATTTGTATTTTTGAGTGGACATTTATTTTTTCTATGACCTTTCTGGTGACAAGTTGAACATGTATATCTTAGGCTAGGATCCCTGGAGTCCATATGCATACGTTGGCGAGTTGACACGGGGCGTCCCGCTTGTCTCCTAACTTTCGGTGGGATGAAGATAGAATCATTTTCTGTAGGAATTGGCCATCGACTTTTATCATCAACAGAGTGGAATCGGGGTGCATAGGTGTGTCTATATGCCTCTGAAGAAAGCCAATGTGACACATATCTCCCAGGCTTGATACAAGCATACCCGCAAGCCGCTATGACATGTGCACATGGATAGTGAAACAATTTCAGAACATGACATTGACAATATGCATGGTCAGAATACAAGAAGACAATGTACGTAACCGCATTCTTGTCTTGGACATTGAATTCTGTCCTATCAAGCCTTCTTACTAGCATCGCCCTCGCATCATGTGCAGTCCTCTCCAAACGCTGGTGCATAGATGGCACTGTTCACCCGACATGCCCTCGGCCGACTCACGTCTCGTATAAAAATATTCTGACACCGCTATGAATGTCTGTTGTAATATGGCAGTGACTGGCAATCCTCTGACACCTTTCAATACACTGTTCATGCTTTCTGCTCTATTGGTGGTCATCGTGCCATGACGATGACCATTGTCATAACAAAGGGCCCATTTTTGTGGAGGAACTTGATCAAGCCATGTGCGAGCTTGAGGGGAGGCACTAAGAATCTTTCGCATTTCTTCAGCAAATTGATTTGGACATTTCAAGGTGGCAGCCCTCCACACCTGGTCACTTAACTCCTTTGATTTTACAGTTTTTTTGAAGTTGTCTATCATGTGTCTCATACAGAAACGATGGTGCCATGTCACACCTTCTTCCCCGATCTCAGCCATAGCTGCTATGATACCCAAATACCGATCAGATATGACACACACGTTGTTTATACAACCAACGGAAAAGAACAAGTGCCAAATGAAGAAGAGCCAACTGGTTCTGTTCTCGGATTCAACTATAGCAAAGGCTATCGGAAGCAAACCATTTTCTGCATCGCAAGCAGTGGCTATGAGGAGATTTCCTTTATATTTTCTATATAGATATGTTCCATCGATGCAAAGTAGTGGACGACAATGTTTGAAAGCCTCCAAGGCTGGTCCGAAAGCCCAATAAACACGTTCAAACTGTCGGATCGATCTGCCCATGTTATTCTCTTGTATGACAGGGCCTTCGAAGACCACATCTGTTCCTGGATTAGACCTCCTTAGGGCATCAACATATAAAGGCAACTCAGCATATGACTCCTCCCAATTTCTAAATATCCTCTCCATAGCTTTCCATTTGGCACGGTGTGCCTTTGAATATGATATTGTGTAGTGATGATCAGCACGTATCCTGTCCATTATCTCTTGTGGACTGATTCTGAAATTGTGATGAATCGTTGGCATAATTAGCTGAGAGATATAATCAGAACTAAATTGTCTGTGATTTGAGCTGAGCAGAGGATCCAGGCATGTATGAGGATCTCTTAGAGTTGAAATGTTGAACATTTTTGAACCACGGACCCTCCTTGCATATAATCTCCAATTACATCCACCATTTATACACTGAACGACGTATTTTTCTGCATTTGATTTCACCACATGACATTGTACACATTTCTTTATGCTCCATGTTCGGACAGTATTAATGAGTGACTTCTTATTCACGAAAATCTGACCAACCTCAAGTTCATTACACGAAGAAGATCCGATTTCATAAATGCATGGATGAATATTTTCTGCCACCGCTTGCTCCATAAGAACATGTGTAGGATACATTTGAGGAACACCTTGTTCATGGATGGCAACTGTGTCCACCTGATCGTCTTCCTCAGTATCAGCCCCTTCAACCCAGTAATCTCCACGATCCTCTTCTCCTTCCTCAGTATCTTCTCCAACTTCCTCTTCTTCTTCTCCTCCTCCTTCTTGATCTTCTTCTTCTTCATTGTTTACTTCAATTCCCTCACGAATATCGTTCCAACCCATGTCAACAAATGGGGACCTATAAATGTAAACACATTATTCTTAAACATATGAATACACCCACCAAAAACATCCTATAAACCCTTCATACTTACAAATGTGGTACATTGACACTCCCATGTGCATTGGTTGGTATTGCATCAATCTCATTTTCTTGGGTACATGGAACGAACGACGACGATGAAGGTTGATATGGATCACGAACAATGGAGGGATATAAATCTTCTGCATTATAATTCCTCACACCAAAGCCTCTTTGCATGATCTCTTCTTTCTCTAACCATAATTGAATGACATGCACGTGCTTTGGGTACAACATTATCATCACTTTCACACACATATCATCTTCAAGAGGGGCACCCAAACTCTTTCCGTCGTGAGTGGGATGCACAACACTCATGGACAATTTATAACATCTTGGATCAGTTCCCGTCAAATGGTACATCAATTGAAGTAAATCCACATAAGAGATATTCTTATTTATGATGGTGATTTTTCTGGTACCACCTTCATAAAATGAAGTATCTTCACGTTGAACAATCCTCCCGTTAAAAGAGTACATTAACGGGACATCAGATTTCTTTACCATCTAAACCATAAAATATTCAACATAGTAAATATATTTGTAAATTGATAATAAAACATTCCATCCAACACATACATATTAAACACTATAACATTCATGCAACACATACAATTGAAAATTTCTTCAATGGCCAAATAATTTTTTAAAATGTTTCCTAAGAGACCACATTGAATTTTATCCTAAGGCATTTGAATTTTTTAAAAAGTTTCCTAAGAGGCCACATTAAATTTTCTAAGGCCTTTGAATTTTTCAAAAAGTTTTTATACATGACAATCAAATTTTTAAAATTTCTTTTAAGATTGAAAATTTATATCAACAAATAGGAAATTTTGGGAGAACCAAAAACAAAATAAAATTAACATTTAACTTAACAAAACATCATATAAGGAACATGTCAATAATAAATCAATAGATTGAACATTCAACATTTAGGGTTTTCATTAAAAAAATAAAAGTTTAATGAATAAAATCAAAAGAATTGATAAATAAATAAATAAATTCAAGTACATTTAGGGTTTTGATGTTTACCTTTGAATAAAAAGTAGTTTTTGATGATCTTTTGGGCTAGATCTTAGGTTGGGTGGGTGAAAGAAAAAGAAAGGGGGGGCAAATTGCGGGTGAAAAGCCAAATTGACGGGGACGGGGATTATATATCCCGCGTCCCACGAGACGGCATATACTTAGGCCGTCTCCTGTAGTAAAACAGGCCCTGTTTTTTTCAATTTTATAACACGGGAGACGGATTATATAATCCGTCTCCTGTATAATCTCTCACCGGGGCTAGTTTTTGCTAATATTCGACGGCTGGGCTATTTTTGTAATTTTTTAAATTTCAAGGGCTAAAAATGCTAATTACCCTTTGTTTTAACTTTTGTGCTAAGAAATTGAGTTCATTTTAGTGTATGCTACCTATTGTTTGTAATGACCTTTTTGGACAGAGGTTGGACATGACTACATGAGGGAACAAGTCTAAAAACATATATGTTTGTAAGTAATATGCGGGTATAGCTATGCAGGAATAAATGATAATAAACTCATATTGGTAGTCCAGATCCCTGGAATTGTATTATTTCATACAATCTATTCTACTGGTATAATATTAAATCATAGGTCATCGCCTCTTATATATCAGATGACTACTGGTATAATATTAAATCATAGGTCATCGCTTCTTATATATCAGATGACCCATATAACAAATCATTTTTTTATCTTTTACAAAATCTAATTCACATTTTATTTACTATTTATCCACAATTTATCAATGGTCAACTAAACAAAATAAATTTTCTTATTACATTTCCAGATTAACAAAAACATAATCAAACAAAAGATGACGTATTCCTTGTATATACTGAAATAGTCAATTATCACAAAATTAATTATGTTGCTACCCATGAGAGTTTAAAATTATAATATTCCTTAAAATTATTATTATTATTATTATATCAAGGGGACCTTCCAACCAAGCTGAGAATGCTACCCACACATGTTTGCCTCGGTTTCAAAGAAATTTTTTTTGAATTTTTGCCAACAACCAAATGGGTAAGCCAATATCAAGACTCAAATTCAAGACCTACATTTAACACAGATAAACCCTGAATCGTTGTGTTATGGCCACTGGAGACAAAAAAAAATAAAATATGTATTATCATCATATCATGACACATGTTTTGACATCTCTTGTTTAGATTGTAATCCCTATCTTAATTGTCTAAGCGTAATGCAGCCATGAACCACAAGATACGAATTATAAAGTTTTCATAAAAATAGAATATTGTTTTTTCTTTTTCTTTTTTAAGAAAAAAAAAACATTCAGCCAACTATTACTGTAGTAATATTTACATAGCACTTCATACAAAATCATTTATTCATTCAACACTCGTAACATCATATAACCACAACCTGAACCACACCAAATTCAAACTAATCAAAACCAAGCCAAACCTGCACAGGAGAGTTGTTTCTTAACAATCAGTGGTGAGAAGAAGATGCCTGGAGCAGCCCATCACGGATCTGGGTCGCAACGTCACGCACGGCACCGGGCCCGTGCGGGATGAACACCGCGGAAGACTTGGAGGCGGCGCCGATCTCCTTCATGGTGTCGAAGTACTGAGTGACAAGCACCATGTCCATGACGTCCTTTGCGGTTGTGCCAGGCACGTTCACTGAGAAGCCAAGCACGCTGTCGCGCAGGCCATCCACGATGGCCTGGCGCTGGCGGGCGATGCCGAGACCAGAGAGGTACTTGGATTCAGCCTCACCCTCAGCCCTCTTGATCTGAAGGATTTTCTCAGCTTCAGCTTTTTCATTCGCAGCCACCCTCATCCTAGCAGCTGCGCGAAATCGTAAGATGTTATATAAAGTTACGAAAATTCATTGATGTACCATTATGCATGTGTGCACGCACGCATGTGCCTATATAGATAGATATATCTGTATATGATGTATATACATGTAATATGATTGTGTGTGAGTATTGTAACAATTACATAGAGAATGAAAGTTTACCAGCGTTAATTTCGTTCATTGCGCGTTTCACATGTTCATCAGGCTCGATATCGACAATGAGTGTCTGGACTATCTCAAAACCATAGGCTGACATGGCCTTCTCTAGCTCATCCTCAACAGCTTTGGCAATCTCATTCTTCTGCTCAAACACATCATCGAGGTTGAGCTTTGGGACACTAGCCCTGATCACTGGAAAAAAAATGGAAGCTGGGAAATTTTCTCGACACAAATAAGAAATATCAACTCATAGAGTGGTGGTCTTGTCAAATTTTAGTAAAAATGTGATAGTAGAATTGATCAAGTATATCTTAAGGTTAAACTGGAATTCAAAAGCCTTTCAACAACACTACTGAAGATCATATGAGAGTGAAAAGACACCATCTCAATCTTAAGCAAGAACAACTTGCCTTAGAATCTGTGGTACAATGTGGGCAGGCAGTTTATTCATCCATAATAGAGAGGTTAATAAAATTGGAATTCAACAAAAAAAAAGAAAATGGAAGAATTTTTAGTGTATTGTCGGAACAAAATCTATCAATTATGCCACAAACATTCAACTGTGTGAAGCTGTGGAACAACTGTTGCTCAACATAAGGCACTATCGTACTCTAAAACTTGGTAACTTAATTGTTCAAAATCTTAGAAACAAATGCAGTAATTGGATAATAATTAACAGGATTGAAGATAATTTCGTACCATCAAATACATAAGCTTGGATTTGAGACCTCGTGTTGCTCAGCTTATAGAAGGCATCACTCGCCTTACCAGCCAGAGCACGATACTGGATGGATGCAACCACATTGACAAATACATTGTCCTACAAACAAATAAACAGAAACAAGATATTTTTTATTACTCCACATCGATACCATGAGCTGTATTTGATGATATAATTTATTTCATGCAAACGACTTTTTTTTAAAAGAGGGGAACGAATGACATTAAAAATCAGGGATGTAGAAAACAGATCATATCTGATTAGGACTATATTTTAATAGTATGATAGAATTTAGTGAAGAAGAATTGTGCTCATCATATTCCCAAACTATGTATCTCGCAAATCCTCAATAATTATAAAGCATTACTATGATGAATTATGTGTAGGACGACAACATGAAATAATTCTACTTTGAGTGACAGAACATTAGCTCTTTTCGACTGGATACTCTGTTAAAAAATGATCATGGCATGACTGCTTTCTGAAGTAATGAAATAGGTTGTCTTTTTCCATCAAAACATAGATGGTTGTCTTGCTTCCCAAGTAAAAATCAATTAATCAAACTTAATTAAGATACATTAAACTCTGGGACACAAGGATATAACTTGAGGAGTTATATTGTGGAAAGAAATGTTTTCTTCGTATCATGCCATTTACAAGAAGTATAAAATTTAAAAGCATTAGTAAGCCCCTTGTATTTGATGATGGTCAATCTAAGTTCACATATGACATTTTTAAAAAATAGTGAGCAAACAAACCTTTGTTTTTGTCTCGCACTTGACATCCAACTGTTGCAACCTTAAAGAGAGATGGCCTGCAATCCGTTTCCCAAAGATCCAAGGCAGGCAATGGCATCCCGGCTCAAGCACCTCATCAAACTTTCCAAATCGCTCCTTGATGGCTACAGTGGATTGATCCACTTGATAGCAACAAAGTGCTTGACCCATATCTTTCTCTGGCATGTGAATATAGGAGAATGTTAAGATAATTTATGTCACATTGCTAATCAAGTAAGCAATAAATTACAGCACAATAAATTCAAACTACTACAGCACACAATGTGCATAATGAATAAAACAACAGTTTAGCATCCAAACCATATGCAGCGAAACAAATTAAATGAATCAAATGTTCATAAAACCAGTGATTATCCACCAGAAGATAGAGTCGACACAACAAAATGTGTCTGCAAATTCTTGGTAAGAATTTTGAAGAGAAAATTGTTGCAAGAATGTCTCTGCAACTTCCCCGAAAGAATTTTGAAGATACAAACTATTTGAGGAAAACTTGAGAGTATAATACGAATATGTTCATTGAGTTAGGACGTTATCACATCAACAAAGGTTATTTTACAATGACCAATATATTGCTCCTGAGTGTTTCTTCTTGATGGTTGAAGGAAATCATTATGCCATCAAACTGAATACAACAAATAGCCATATAATTGATGGATTTATTTTAAAATACTCAAATTTATCATATAACTAATTTTATTCAAACCTCGATGAATATCCATTCTCTGTAATATGTAGGTACAGCAGAATCCATTAGGAATAGGGCAAGTTGATATGTAGATATAACTTACGAGAACACATGCTCCTCAGCCCATTGAAAAGAAAAAAAATTCTAGCTGGTTATAAATCAACCATATTTATCTCCAATTGGTCATTCATGGATTTAACCTATCAAATAGTAAATATTAACAACTTCATATAGAATAGGGCCACTCTTTCATTCCCTAAAAAAAATGTCATCCTTCATATCTCCATACAATATATCAGACAGTAGATACTAACAAACACAATTCATTAAATAAATTTTACAATTTCTGAACTTGTTCTCCA
This sequence comes from Acorus calamus, assembly GCA_030737845.1. Lineage (NCBI taxonomy): Eukaryota > Viridiplantae > Streptophyta > Magnoliopsida > Acorales > Acoraceae > Acorus > Acorus calamus. The sequence continues at coordinate 16,795,590 of CM060879.1, read as the reverse complement.
ACAAATAACCAGAGTCTTACAACTTCTTGGAATTTACTCCAAATCTTTAATAATATTTGGTGGTAGGGCTCTTACCAGTTGCTCCAAACACACACCCACACACAAATAACCAAAATTAGATACTCAACAGAGATACCCCAAGAGATACAGAGTAAACTGCAGAGATATGTGCAGATAGTACAAATTAAAATGATATAGACTCAGATATAGGCTCAGAGATGGTGAATAATAGTTCATTATTACAAAAAAAAATATTGTGTTTTCTTCACGAAACACAATTAACGATAAGAGACTTTTCAAAGCCAGGCCCCCAAAACCCCATTTTTTGCTTTCTTCAACTAACTATAACAGGTTCATCAGAGACACCCAAAAAGAAACAGATACCAATACCCAGGAAGAAATATAAAAAACAAATATACCAAATAAGGTTCATACATAGACATAATTCATCAAATAAAAAGAAATACCGAATACCAACAACACTATTCATTCAGATAAAGTAAAATAATATAAAAACTTACAACTTCTGAAGCACCCAAAGGGAACCTGAAAGAGATCAAAGGGAGATGATGCAAATATGAAGCCACGGAGGAATATATATAGAGAAAGAGAGACAAACACGGTTAAGGCAAAAATATTAGGATATCAACCACGTAGGCCCATAGATATGCAATGTAAATATTAAATGCTAGGTCATTAAATATGTTTTATTATTTTAAAAAATCAAAATATACGAAGCATTGAGACTATCATCTTAGGGTGCGTTTGGTTGCGCGATTGCGTTGCGATTGCGATTACAGGAAGCTGCGTTTGCAATCGCGCAACCAAACAGTTTTGTAATCGCAGTTTTAAACCCAGCGATTGTAGGCAAATAGTGCCCAAAAGCTGCAATTTCAAAAAGCTGAGAAAGTGAGCTTCCTGCGGAATCAGGTTTGCAATCGCAGATTCCTGCAGAATCAGTTTTGCAATCGCGCAACCAAACGCACCCTTAACATTATTTATAATCCAAAAAATACCCATGTTTATATTTTTATTATTTAGAAAATCATATATTTCATATATAAGATTATATATAAAACTTTAAATTTAACCACATCCTTTCGTTGGAATCCAAATCAAATGGATATGGATTCATCTTTAATCAAATATCTGATCAACATCTTTGGGGAAATTCTATGTGAAGACTTTTGAGAAGTCAATGACCATTGGATCAACTGGGTCCACTCATACAATTTGGAGTGGACCCCTACACTACTCCCCCAACAAATCAAGATCAAACGGCCATGACCCAAAGTCACACATCATTTGATCAGTGATCAAGTATAATGAACGGCCCAGATCATCATATTCAGTCTCTGTCAGAGGCGATGAATGCATATTGAAGAAAATACAGCGAATGGATTGAGTACAAGATACAGATGTTTGACAACCCAACACAGGACATTCGCAAAAATAAAAAAAATCGAAAAAAAAATTAAAAAACCATAGAATTTCCGATATTTGTATTAAAAAATTGGAATGACATAACTAACAAAAATGACAGAACACATGGAAACAAGAAAAAAAAACGGCTAAATGGAGAAGAATTTTTAATTTGGGTGATTGTCAAATTCCAAGAAGATAGTGTTTTGGTTCTTCTTGGAAGAGATGATAAGATAGGCCTCTCTTGTTTTGATTGAAAAAGATTAAACAAACAGAGAAATAGAGAGAGAAACTTACACCTCTCCTTGGTCTTCACAAAAAGCCTTCCTCCGAAAATTCTATTGTTCTGATGAAAGTTGCCAGGAAAGCTTGTGAGGGTTGTTTTTCCTTTATTATAATGGTGTATGATGATGACCCGCGGAGCAATTTAATTGAGGAAATGAGGAGCTGTATTTACTATTTACAGTGATGTGATTTTTGGGCTACAGGAGATGTATTGAATTAACATGCTCCGCGAGGAACCATATGACGACAGGGATGGGTAGGAAGGGTGAGAGCACGTTGTTTTGGAGAAAGTTGGCAACGCATCATCCAAAAACGGCATGCGGCCATTAAGGGAACAATTTTGTTGAAATGATTTTTATTACTACACTATATATATAATAATATTATTTGTGTAGCAAGGTCTTTAACTATTTGATAAATGTTGAGAATCATCGAACCAATTATTTTGATGAAATGATTTGGTGGAGTTCACATATCCCACATCTTTTCATACACAAAGTCTGGTCTTATTCATGGAGTAACGTATCCTACGTTGCATCTATTACATTTAGGTCAATACTGATTTAGAAGAATTTTTTTTAAAAAAAAATCAGTTCTGATAAATTATGTAAAAAAAAAAATTAATCTAAAATTTTAAAGAATAAGCAAACACAATTTTCGTGGTTTTAACAAAATGAGAATAGATATAAACAAGTTCTTAATTCATTGTTTATAGTCATATTCATACAATCATATGATTTATTGTAACGATGTGTCGATGTGTGTGTGTGTATAGGTATATTTGAAAACATTTTTACACATTCATACGATCATATTGTTTTTTTATACGATCATATTGTTTACAATTCTATTTATAATAAATATCATATTGTCATATTATTATAAAAAAATGATATATAGCACATTTTAAAAAAAATTAATTTTTCATACACTGTGTTAACGGAGTATGTATTGTATTATATATACTTTAGTAGCGGAATGTATAAACAGCTAAAGAATCACTTTAAAACCGTAGATAAGGTTGTAAAATATACATAAACAGTATTGACATCATGAAGTTGTGTGAGGTGTGTTGAACTTAAATGCTCCTCCAGGACCCAAATGGCATATGGTGAGGAGTAATCAGTAATGGTTGGGTTGATGGCTGGCAGTTGCGGAGAAGTTGGCAATAGTTTCCCTAAAATGGAATGAGTGAATTATTTGGTGAAATGATATTAATTGCTTGGTGCTCAAGCTGCTGTTGTCATTTTAGGTGCTAATTTAATGATACTCATCAGCAATATGTCATCATGGCATCATTTTGAAAGATATTCTCAAGGATAGGATTTTGGGGATACATATGGAATGCATTTAAGTGAAGGTTGGATATGATTAATGAAAAAGTACTACCATATCCCAAAGTCAATAATTAGATTTATTATAAAAAAAGGTAAAATGCGATTGGATTCTTTAAAATTTTCTAAACCTACCAAAACACCACCTATAATTAAAAAACATGCAATAATATCCTTTTCATTAAAATAAGATAAAAGTATGATTTTATTCTTTTGATTTAATATTTATAGTGTTTTCACCCTTTTTCTAGTGAATTAATTTTATCTTTTAATTAAATATTGTGTGATTTAATTCTTAAAAAAATGCATCCAAATGCAATTGAAGAGTTCATTATTGTACAAGTTAATATTCATAAAGCATATTTATAATTATTTAATTGATTTTTTGTGGATATTTAGAAAGTAAAGGATAAGACAATTATTTTAAAATATTTTTATCCCATCTTAACGTAAAAATATAATGGCAGAGAGTGTAACTACATATTTTTAAGGGGTGTTTCATATGTTTTGAAAATTTCATAGAGTTCAAGTGTATTTTACCTTATAAAAATATATAGTAATGGTCAACCTGACAAGAGGGCTCTAAGCCGGTGAACTTGGCCCTGCTGAGGGCAAATATTTTGAAGTGAGTGAAATGGTCATCCTTGCATCACAAGTTATTGAAGAGAATTCAAGGCCAATAAGGCACTGTTACACCTAGATCCGTTTTCAGTCTTATATGTGTCGATAGAAAATTAACAACACATATGCTTACGTAGTTACGTTAACAAGACATATATTTTAAAAGAATTTTTTTACATTTTTTATAAATGCATCCACACAATTCATTAGAGTATGTACTTCATTTTTTATAAAAGCATGTACCTCATTAGATAAACTATATTATTTTTAAAAATTTAAAACACATGTAAATTGGATAAGAGGCTGAAAATGAGACTGGATGTAACATTATTCATATGATATTGGTCTTCATTCTTCTTCTACTAGAATGTTTCATTCCTTAATTTGTCCAACCATAAACATCTCAAATAAAAATTTTCCTTTCATGTTAATTGAATTAAATTCTTTAAAAAAAATAAAAAAAATTCTATTTCAAGAGTAGAATAATAAAAATGACATTTAGGGTGCGTTTGGTTGCGGGATTGCGCAGCGTTTGCGATTGCAGGAAGCTGCGTTTACAATGGTGTAACCAAACAGTTTTGCAATCGCAGTTTTAAACTCAGTGATTGCATACAAATAGTGTTCAAAAGCTGCGATTTCAAAACTCTGAGAAAGTGAGTTTCTTGTAGAATCAATTTTGTAATCGCAGATTCCTGCAGAATCAATTTTGCAATCGCGCAACCAAACACTCTCTCAATGTCATATAAATATACCTGAGGGGAGTCCTAACCCATCATATTAAATATTTAGGGAGTACAAATCTATTACCGTAAAATAACTACGCCATTCAATTAAATTAATTATGTAATTCATTTTCTATGAAAATATGCATTTACTAAACACATTTTATACTTTAAATAAATTTCAAAACATATTCATACTATAAAAATGACGCATGAATAATTACAAGTATAATATTTTCATTTTACCATGTCCTTTTCTATTACTTTATTTATTCTCTCGACAAAACAAATCATATACGACAAAAAAAATTGACCAACGGTGACGGACGCTCTTTAGGGGTGTGTTCGTGCATGATGGAAAGTGAAGGAAAGTGAGGGAAAGTAAAGATTTTTCCTTTGACCACTCAAAAAGCTAGCATTTGCGCCAAACAAGGAAAAAAAAAATTTTCCATCACTTTCCCTCTCCTATTTTGTCTTATAGAAAAAGTGGGAAAAACTTTTCCTTTCCCCATAGGTGAGAAAATGAGAGAAAGTGATGGAAAATTTTTCCACCACATGCACAAACACTTTGAAAGTTGGTCAAAGGGAAAATTTTTTACTTTCCACCACTTTACCTTTGACCCAAATTCCCTCACTTTCTTTCATTTTCCCTTCAACTTTGTGCACAAACACACCCTAGATCTAGTCCATCAATCTTTGGCGATGGATCAATGTAGTAAGAAAAACAGTGTTTTAGGCGTCGCAAAAAAGTGCGGTGGAGTCGGTGGACGCGAAAGCCGACACAAACGAAATTTCCATCCATGGGCGAGCGCCCATCAGTTGGCTGGGGCAGGCTAGCCCGGCCCAGATCTTGTTAAAAAAAATAAATCCCAAAATACTAACCTAACCCAATTTTATTAGAAAATCTCCAATATAGCCCAGCTGAGATTTTGTTGAAAAACTATCCAAATACCAGTTCAACATAGATTTTATTAGAAAAACCTCAAAATATTATTTCTATGTAAACCTAAATTTGTTCTAATTAAACCTCTCTGTTTTTTTTAAAATCTTTTTCTGTTGTGAATGGTGAATAAATCAGCATCCCCTTCACCAAATACCAATTACATTTCGTAAGGAAGATTTTGATTTAATTTTATATTCTTTTATTCTTTTAATCCATTGTGTATTTTTATTATTTTTTATAGCTTAGTGTAATTGGACCAGATTAATCAATGGATGAGGTGGATAGAATGATTGGATGTGAATGGATTGTTTTACAAAGGATGAGATTTTTATTTTATAAAGATTTTATTGTTTTATATTTTTTTAACTAGAATTCTTTTAAAAAGAAAGTGGAATTTTATATTTTAGCTCATCTTTAATTGTTTATTTCTTTATATTTGTGTTTGTTTGTTATTTTCTTTCCTCGAATTAGTTAGGATTAATAAAGTTGTTTTGTTTTGCTTAATCTTTTCATGGATTTATTTTATTTCAAATAAGTAATTTAATTTGACTACCAAAATAAAAAATATTTAATATTTTTTTATTATAAAAAATTAAGATATTTATGAAAAAATTAGTTCAACCCTCTTGAAAAAATATCATGGATTTGCCCTTGTTTTCTATCGTTGTGTTGACAACCCACAACAACCTTGTCATATCTTGTTTTTAACTCGTTTTTGTAGCGTTGTCTGACTTTACGGAAACAATTATTCCACCAACGCAGATCCCCCTACTAGTGTCCTGACACTGTGGACGCTCGCGGACGTGCTCACAAATGGAGCATTTTTTTTTTTTAAAAAAAAGGTAGACATACACCACCAATCACTTTCATTGCGAAAAGGGAAAAGATTAGTACATGTCTGAATTAGGGGTAAAAGGATTAGAGAATGACATGGATGCATACAAAGTAACAACATACAATGAACAGACAAAAAAGGTACACCGTCCGACGGGCGTAGACTAGGCATTTATCCGCTGACAACCAGCAAGACCTAGCCACACCACTTACGTGAGAACTTCAATGGAGCTGCCGAGAAGTACCGCTCCCTGCACCCTGGCCAACTCTCGCGCCCAAACCCAGATTAGTGACAAAGCCACGAACCCCAAACATAACCTTAACACCTGATTTGACCCCATCTATTTGAACCAACTAAATTTTTACCTACTTTGAATTTTGGACCTCCTAAAACGCGATAGTATAAAAACAGTTAAAAATCAATATGAGTTGATTAAGTCAATGACTTATTTTTTTAATCATAGAAATTTATGATTGATTATTTATTAAAAAAATTAAATCTAATAAAAATTTAGGATTTATATAATATAATCAGATGTTAAGTTATAATTTAAAAATATTAAAATTAAAACTTAATCATGTAAATTTTTTCTAAAATATTTTATATTTTATAATTAATTTTATTTTTTTAATGATAATAATTAAAATATATTATTATATCATGATAACACAACAGTTTATTTACAATTAATCTAATTATTGAATCAGTTATCTTCACCTTTCCTTTTGTGGTTCATTAATAAGTCTAGTTTTTCAATAACAATCAATTACAAAGAAAAAACATTTTTTGCGACATGTTATTTGCGACATGGCTTACCAAAACCGTCACTATTGTCTCATAATTTTGACGGTAAATTTTTTGGGGTTGTAAATACATTTGGCTTTTGCGATGACACGGTTAAGCCGCTTTAAAAAGATGTATTTATAGCGGGATCTTTTTTGCTGTTGTGATTAATGCATTTGTTACCGGTGGAACAATGACCGTCGCAAATATGTAATTTATGTAATTTAGATCCAACTGTTCATTTTCTAACTTGTATTTAGAGCCGTCCGATCATCCTATGTATATTTTAAAAAAGGGTAAAATACTTTTCGGAACCCCCTAAAGTTTTCTAAACCTGTAGAAACACTCCATATAGTTTTAAAATATGCAATTACACCCCTTGCAATTTGATTTTCTATTAAAAAAAGATAAAAATACGATTTTATCCTTTTAATTAAACCTTTATCATGTTTTCACTTTTTTGTGGGTTATTTTTACCTTTTAATTAACTATTATATAACTTATTTTCTCACAAAAATGCATCCAGATTGTATTTTAAGAATTAATTATTGTATAGGTTAATATTCATAAAGTATGTCTAAGAATTAATTAAACTTAATTTTTTCTATAGATATTTAGATATTTAAGGGTAAAATAGTAATTTTAAATTACTTTTATCACATCTTAATGAGAAAATATAGTGGCAGATATTCTAAAAGCATGTTTTTAAACTTTAAGGGATGTTTTTGTAATTTTCATAAACGTCAGGGGGTCAAATGCAATTTACCCTTTAAAAATACATACAATCTGAAAGCCTAACATAAACCTCGATTTAAGGGTCCGTTTGGAAACACATATTGAAAAATAGATTTTAGAATAAAGCTGCTTTTTAAGATGATTTTAGACCTTTGACTTTTTTGGGATGTTTTTTTTTAATTCAGGAATCAATATTTGGAAGGAATTTAATGTTTGGTAAAAAAAATTGCTTTTCAATTCAAAAAATCGATTCCGACCAAAAAGCGTTCTTTTTGAGATTTTAAAAACATGGATTTCGAGAGAGAAATTTAAAAGGAATCCAGCTTTTGATTCCGCCGGAATCCGACCCGTTTGGTTGCGCGTTTGGGCGAAATCCGCTTTTTAAAAAGCGGAATCGCCCCCAAACGCGCTACCAAACGGAGCCTTAACAACCTTGCCGACTGCCGTTGTCGCCTCCTACCTCGATCAAACGCCATCACCGTCGCCTCCGACTTCGATCAAGCCCTACAGCCGTCGCCGTCTGACTGCAATCAAGCCATCGATCCTCCACCGATCCGAGTGCTTCATAGTCTCTGATTCTTCTTGATCCACCATCGTCCGATTTTGATTCTCCAAAGGTGATTCTACAGGCTTTCAGATTCTTCTTGTCGTTGATTCGGTGCCCCATCTTTGCCTTCAATCATTATGTTATGTCGCCTTGCTTTTGGCATTTAGGGTTCAGTTGTTGATTTGGTTACATAAATGCTTAATTTGGACTACTTTTGATTTAAGGGTTTTTGGTAATGCAGAGATAGGTTGTTGAAGAAGTCATTGATTAACAAGTTGGAATTGAATAACAAATCAGAGGTAATTATATAAATTTTTACTTGATGCCTGTGTTTGATGAAGTTTTACTCTGATCTGCTCATTTTTCTATATTTTGCAGCAGTACTTTAGTTATGGTAACCCAAAATTGGTTAATGTATTGTTATGTGGCATTGATATTAATTATTTGGTAGGCACCGACAACTGAGTTCTTATTGATTAATATAATGTAACTGGGCTGTATTTGGAACATGATGGAAATCTGAGTTTTGTTGTGGATGAGAACATGAAAATTTTGAAATCCTGTTTTTTAAGATGTCATTGTGAACAGAATCTCTTATTTTGACTGCAGCTTTTGGGTGAAAGCTTTCGTATGGTTGTCAAACATTGGATATAAAATCATTAATAAATGGAAATAGATGGACTGATGCTTTTTTTATTGGTAATTAGGAAAATTGTATTGATGTAGTATCTATTAAGAAAAGGATTATAAGATTGTGACCATGACCTCTATTAATAGTGCTTACATTCCCATCAAGGAGATCCAAACTTATGAGAGACTTCCAACTGATCCATTGGTATGGGTAGAGAATGATTTAGATAGAGTACCTCGTAAAAATCAAGTCACTTGAGTCTTCACAGAATGTTGTATCAACCATGAAGACGTGTTGTTTTTTTGGGTTATATTTTTTTTTCACATCTAAATTTTTCATAAGATATACATGAATGCCCAATTTAATGCTTGACCTGTAATTATTTCTTTGGCACTCCTCAAGTGATTACTAATGTTCTTTCATAAGATGCATCACAGTTGGTCTTCCCTTCTCTGTCTCCAACTTTACATATGCAATTATGATGCCCATCCAAGATTTTCACCCAACAAATGTTGTGCTATAAACCCCTGTTTTATTACGTTATAGGCTTGCAGGCCATTTTCATAGAATGTTGTATAAACCATGAAGACATGAGAGCTGCTGTCTTTGTATTGGGTCTCTTTTTTTTCAAATCAACATTTTTTTAGTCTGATGATTTATCACATATAAATGTCTAATGCAAGTCATTCAACTGATGGTCCTCTGTCTTTTTTATTGATGTCAATGTATAAGTTAGAATAAAAGTCCTTTGAATAGAATAAAAGTCCTTTTGAAAGGCCTACTGATGATCATTGATACAATGGTCTAAGTTCATGGTGCAGGGTTTAGAGTTATTTTTTACCTTTTTTTTCTAAATATTTAGAAAAAAAGGTAAAAAATGCGAACACTACCCACTCCTCCTGTGAGTGTGTGACTCTATCACTCGAGATATTGAAACTGGTGATCTCCCAATTCAAATACGGGTGCCTCTATTTGCACCAATCTGTTTTTCTTTGCACACCCAATATCTACGCACACGAAATCCAAATAGATGATGTTAGATTCCCACAAAATAAATGAGGAGGAAGAGGAGGGGTTGGGGTGGGTCGGGTCCGCCCCTGCTCTGCCCACCCCGACCTCTCTTCTTCTTCCTCTTCTCTGAATCTCTCATCTTCCTTCTCCTACTCTTGCACACCCAAAAATCTATTTATATTGGGTGTATAAAGAGAAAAAAGTACAAATAGAGCCACCCTCCAAATACAAATAAATAAATAAAAAAACTTGAAAGGGTGCCTTTATTTGCAGTTTTGCACCTCTATTTTAGCTTTGTAAACCTAATTCTTTCTACACCCAACCAAACACCCCAAGATTATTTTTTTGGTAAAGAACACCCCAAGATTTTACTGGACATAGAGTTTTCATTGCACACCCCATCAATCAATCCCATTAAACCCAAAAAAAAAAAAAAAAAAAAACCATCAGCCATGGCAGCCACCATGACCACCTCCCTCATCAAACCCACAAAGCTCTACACCTCTTCCTCCCCAGCATCACCACCATCTTAGCCACTATGACCTCCAGTCCTTCATGTTCTCACCCATCAAAGAATCCACTGTCTTCCTCGAGATAACCCACCGTTACATGATCGACAAGATCACCCATCAAAGATCACTGATACATTCAGCATCCCGGCAAGGTAATCTCTGTCTCTGTCTCTGTCTGTCTGTCTCTCTCTCTCTATTTATATTTGCTTTCAAATTTGATTCATGGATATGTTTTTTTTAGTGAAAATAGTTGGTTTTGGGTTTTATGTTTAAAAGTTTGATTTTGATTTGCACTTGTGTCGGATCTCTTGCTGATTTGAAGGAGTGTGAGATTTTTGGACAAAATGTTCTTTTTTGTTTTGTGAATTTCAAGTTTCAACCCTACCTCATATGATGCTATTACATGAAATTGTTTCTGCGTACGAATCGTTCGGCGAAAGTCCTAACAAAAATAAATAAATTGAACCAGTGATTTTTAGTAGCACCGACCGATCAAATTACCCCACGTAGGATGATAATGGTATGAGATGGCGAACAGCAAGTATGAGTATGTGAAGAAGTTTGAGCTGGATGACCGGTTGCCGCCATCCAATTGGCTCGTTGTTAGGATTGACGGATGCTCTTTTCATAGGTTAGGACTCTCTCCCTTGTGCGTGCGTGTGCGCGCATGTCGTTCTTGTGCTTCACGCGTGTTTTCATTTTGTGTTTCTCTAATGAATGCGTGGATCTTGTGTAGGTTCTCAGCGATTCATGAGTTCGAGAAGCCCAATGACGAGTGCGCGTTGAACTTGATGAATGCGTGCGCTTCGGCCATGTTGGAGCAGTTCCCTGACATAGTCTTCGCTTATGGTGTCAGTGATGAGTACAGGTTTGAGAGTCATATGCTTTCTTTAATGTCTCTTTTGTGGAGACCCAGATGTAATGTAAGTCTTGTTTGCATAGAAGTTAATATTTAAAAATACGGGGATCAACTCAGAAATGATCATGAAGACCCCAAGAAAGTATTTCATTTATTGAATGTCTCCAAATTTATATTAGAAACTCATTATAGTACATTTCATGCTTCTAGGTTCACAAAGAATAAAAAGAAGAAATGATTATCATTTGTTTCACCCTTTAAGCAAAACATTTTGTTCCTATCAATCACTCATCATTTTTTTAAAGAACATGTGATGCACCATAGGAATGCACATAGATCAGTTTCCTTTTGCTCACACATTAAAAAAATATCAATTAATCTTATCATAAAAAAGCAATCATGTGAAAAATCTTTATCAAAAGCAATCATGTGAAAAATCTTTATCAAACTCATGAAGCCTGGTCAGCAAAACAATTCAGTTATATGGTGCCCTCTAAAATTTTTTTTTTTATAAAAAGTTATCAACCTCTAGCTTATGGTCATGGCCCCCACAAAGTAAGGTTGAACTTTGAAGAGAGTGCTTTTACTTAAATATTTATATTTATATGTAGATAATTAAAACAAAAATGAAACTCTTTTGTTTGTTTTTTAATCACATAGGCCACATGCATGTGTCCCTCGTTTGTTCACTCACTTCAGGTAGTGAGGCCTCCCAAACTTTTTTCTTCTTCTTCTCAAAATGTTTGGTTTAAATATCTATTTTCCAGTATAAAAAATTATTCCTGTACCAAATGAGATGTTAGATTTTATACATAATTAACTTACTTGGGTGAGTTGGGTGGAGAGAAAAGTACTGCTTGTTGCCCAAATGTCTATCAATTATTGATGTTGAATGTGTCAATGTAGAAGTTTCAGAAGCATTGTTTTTCAAACATAGTTTTGATACTTGAAAGTTGAAGCCATCATAACCTCCCTTTTGCATTGGAAAATAGTTTATTTAAAATGATTTGTTGATGGGATGTATCATGCAATCATGTGATGTATATGTTGTCTTGTGCAATTTTTCTCTACAGTTTCACTAAGACAAGGAATTTGGGCAGTAGATGATATGGTGATCAAAGTGGCTCACATTATTTTTCACGTTTGATGTTACAGTTTTATATTGAAGGAGGCTACTGAAATGTTCCAAAGACGAGCAAGGTTTTTTTTATGTCCATATGATCCTTTTCTCTTTAAATGACATCCTGTATGCCTTGCAGATATATTTTGGTTCTGCTAAAAGCCGTGATCATTACATTGAAACTTAATCTTTTAAAACTGGAATTCCTTTGTTGGTTTAATGCTGATTTTTTCTGTTGCGTGGCATTGCAGTAAAATACTCTCCATCACTGTATCATTCTTCACCTCTGTGTATGTGATGAAGTGGAAGGATTTCTTTCCTCAGAAAGAATTGATGTATCCTCCGTCTTTTGATGGTCGGGTTGTGTGCTATCCAAAGGTTAAGATTATTCTAGATTATTTGGCCTGGAGGCAGGTAGATTGTAAGTATTACTTTTCTTTGCAGCTCAACAAAATTTATTTGATATTGATAACCTGTAATTTTTTATTGACTGAATCAAACATTTTATAAGGTTGATGCACATGCATATTTTTTTTCGTATAAAGTACAACCCTGTTGGAAAGTTAGTGCTGGTTTATTCAATTTTTATGCTTCTTTATTTTTTAGGTCACATAAATAACCAATACAACACTTGTTTTTGGATGTTGGTAAAGTCAGGGACAACTGAATACGAAGCACAACAGGTTTTGAAGGTGATGCAAAAACTATTCATTTTAAACAGTTGATATATTTATAGTTTTATGCATGCATTATGATTAGAGGTTTCAACATAAGCATCATTATGCAAGAAATCCCACATATAGGATGGCCCATAAGCTCCTCGTATGGTTCCTAGCTCCTTGTATGGTTTAGTGGTGCTAAACATTTAGTGTATCCAATATTCATCAGCAAGATTTGTCCCATTGTTGTTTTCCCAAAAAACAATTATCCATGTGTTAAAGACTATGGTGTAGTGGTTTCATTAAGGTTCTACCGATTGACATTGTCAATTAAAATGTTTGCTTCTTTTGTTCCGTATATTTATCATCTTGATCTTTCAGTTTACAGTTCAACCTACTGTGCTTTTGATACCTTCTGTTCATCTGCCAGTTGTGTTTTTTTTTGAGATAAATGGTAGGCTTTAGCCCTTTAATATATTAAAGAGAAAGCCCAAAGGGAAATTACAAACAAAGAAACTCCACTGCAGAGAAAGTCAGCCTGCGTAGGGAAGGCCTCTACACTAGACATGACCTTCTAAACAAGTACAAAACCGCAAAACCACAAATTACTCTTGTACATCGAACACCCCATCAATCAAACGCACCGAACTAGCACCAACACAAAAGACCCCCCAGTCCGCAATCAATGTAATTACCAAGTCCCATATATTCTCCGCATATGAGATACTCCCTCTAAACACCGCGTGGTTCCTAATCAACCAAGTCGACCACACGACTGTGGGGATGAGAGTTTGAGAGACCTTTGAGCGCACACTCCTATCAGCCGGGTTTCGGAGTCGCTTCCCCAACTGCCATAGTGACTCCAGCATGGTGAACGATTCCCTCAATCCCCCTGCTACCGAAAGCCATCTCCAAACCTGTTTGACCATGGGACAAACAATAAACAAATGTGGAACGGTCTCGTCCTCCGCACCGCATAGAACACATCTCTTCTTTATTTCCGGCCTCCATCTAGCAATATAGGATTTAGTTAAGACTTTCTCCTGATATACCATCCACATGAATGCTTTCACTTTGAACGGAATTTTACACCCCCAGACCTCCTTCTGCTTCCTAGCCATCGATGTCACCACCGGACGATGCCGCCGCACCCAGTCATAACCACCTTTCACCGTAATTGCCCTTGACTGGATTAGGCTTCCATATGATCTGATAAGGCTGGTCTTCCACCACCAGCATGCCTTGAAGTTCTTCTAACAGCTGCAAGTACCCATCCACCTCGTAATCATTCAGACTCCTTCTGGCCAACACTTCCCAGGACCCTTCCACACCTCTCCTCCGCCAAAAGCTAGCTGCTGGGCCTCTGTTTTTACTGCAATTCGGAAGATCCCTGTGTGTCTTTCACGTAGAGGTCTGTCCCCGATCCATAAATCAGACCAGAAGCATATCCTCTCACCCGACCCAATCTTCCATCTAGTAGCCTGCACAAAGTCCTCAATGCCGCCCATAATACCCTTCCAAATCCCTAATAGACCGCGGTCATGGCGAGGGAAACGAGATCTCCCATACAGCCCGCAGTTATATCTTTCCCGTGCTAGTTCACCCCACATCACAAAGGGGTTGTCTAACCAGCGCCACAACTATTTCAGCAGTAAAACTTTATTCATGTCTGCCATATTCAAAATCCCAGTCCCCCCATCCTTCCTTCCCTGCACACCTTATCCCACTTCACTAGATGGACCCGCCTACTATCACCTTTTGCTCCATTCCATAGGAACCTCTGCCGAATATTCTCCATAGTTCGCAAAATTCCTTTAGGAACACTAAACAGCGAGAGAAAGTATATAGGAAGATTCGATAGAACGGACTGAATAAGAATTATCTTACCCCCGAGACTCAAGAAGTTACTCTGCCAGCCCGCTAATCTTTTTTCGAACCGACTGATAAGCGGCATCCATTCAGTTTTCGGGAGTCTCCCTAGTGTTAGGGGAAGGCCCAAGTGTCTAAGAGGGAATCCGGTTGATTGACAGCCCAAAATCCAGCCATTCTATTCACCAACGTCTCCTCGACATTGATCCCCGATATCGAGCTCTTTCAAAAGTTAATTCGAAGACCCGACACCAATTCAAAGCATTTACATACAAATTTAATCCCTCTCACCGATAGTTCCTCCGCCTCGCTAAGGATTATCGTGTCATCCGCGTATTGCACTATGGAAATAGCGGATCCCCCTTCCTTACATGTAAGCCCAGTCATCCAACCTTGGGCCTCCGCCATGCGCATCATCCTACTGAAAGCATTAGCCACCAACACAAAGAGGAGGGGAGAGAGCGGATCAACTTGTCTGAGGCCTTTACCAAGATGGAAGAAGCCACAGGGGGTTCCATTCACCATAACTGACGCTTTAGCCGTAGTAACACATGCCTTGATTATCCGCACCCAGTTTGGTTCAAAACGGTGACATTCCAATAGGTGGAAAAGGAAATCCCACCTAACGTTGTCATAGGCCTTCGCAAAGTCTAGCTTAATAACCAATCCCTTTCTCCTATCCTTATGAACCCAAAGATGCTTTCCTGAACCGCCGGAAACCCATCCTGCAAAAGTCTCCCTGGTATAAAAGCCGATTGAGAAGCATCCACTAAGTGCCCAATCACTCCCTTGATTCTATTAGCCAGAGCCTTAGAGATCATCTTATAGCACCCATTGACCAAATTGATAGGTCTATAATCATCAATCGCCTCAACACCTTCCTTCTTTGGGATTAAGGAAATAAAAGTAGCATTGATTTCTCCGATTCCCTAGACGATGTGTAAAACTCATAGAACATTTCCATCACATCCTCTTTTACACAGCCCCAGAACTCTTGAAAGAAGTGCAGTCCATAACCGTCTGGACCCAGGGCCTTATCTAGTTCAGCCCCAAAAACTGCCGCCTTCACTTCTGCCTCGCTAAATTCACCCTCTAGGCCCTGAAGACAGTGATCAGGGATGATCCCAAGCTCTTCATCCACCCACAAAGGTCACCAATCCTCTCTGTTTCCTGAAGCGAGTGTGAAGTGATCAACCAAATCCCCCTGAATAACCTGCTCCCCTTCTAGCCTCTGCCCCTCTGCCACCAGATAGGTAATCTTATTTATACGCCGTCGGTGAGTAGCAATTTTGTGAAAATATTTGGTGTTATCACCTTCCCGCAGCCAAATAGCTCGCGACTTCTGTCTCCACTCTACCTCCTCCATCCGAAGTAGCACCACCCATTCCCCTTTCAATCTGTTCCGCACCACCCTGTCCTCATCATCTAACAAACCAGCCTCCTCCCATCTGTCAAACTGTCAATATCCTCTACCAGCTCTGCTTTCCTGCGCCTACACCTTTGGATTTCTGCTCTATGCCATTGTTTTAAGCCTAACTTCAGCCGCTTTAATTTAAAGGCCACTTTCTTAGCCCCACTTAACTCAGCAGCAGCTGTTCTCCATGAAGATTCCATCAAATCTCGGAAGCCTTCACTAAGTAACCACCAGTTCTCGAACCGAAAGGTGCAATGTCGTCTCTCCAAAGCACCACCCGTCAACAGTAGTGGGGAATGATCTGAGCACACCCTGGGTAGGCCCCTGAGTGAACACCCTGGGAACATGTCCTCCCACTCCGGGCTCACAAGTGCCCTATCCAACCTTGCTAAGGAAGGCACCTCCCGCAAATTGCTCCAAGTGAACGTCAAATTCTCAATGGGGAGATCAATAAGGCCTTCCTCATCGATCCATTCAGAGAAAGTATACATAGCAGAATTAACCACACCCTCCCTATTGCGGTCTTCCATAAATCGTGTTACATTGAAGTCCCCCACAATACATCGAGGTTGACTCCAACGGTCTCCAGCCAACCTCAATTCCTCCCAAACCCGGCCCCTGTCCTCATCGTTATTCGGCCCATACACTGAAGAACACACCCATTGCCATTGAGAAGCTCTGTCCTCTAACACCACCGAAATAGAAAATTCATCTATCAACTGATCCACCAAATTCCATTGCCTTTCATCCCACCCTATAAGAATCCCTCCAGACGCCCCCCTGAGATGGTTTGTCAATATACCCCTCAAATCTCCCTCCACTGATTGCCCGAATATCTCCCTGAGTCAGCACTTCCATCTTCGTCTCTTGAAGACATGCTAGTGACACTTGGTTATTCACAATGAACTCCTTCACCGAGGCCTGCTTGCCCCGATCGTTTAGGCCTCAAACATTCCAAATATGGATTTTCAGCATGGAACAAATAACAGATCCCTATCCCCCCCTGGAAACCCCCTCAACATTCCTCCCCTCCTTCCTGCTCCTGTCTCGCTGATTCAAACTGGTCTTCGGAAATGAAATCCTTAAAACGGCCTTTGCCCTTTTAGCTGCCAAGTCCAGGCCCATGATCTGCCAGTTGTGTTGAAGAGCTGAAGTAGATGGGATGACCTTAAATATCCAAGCATTGTGCCCCACAAACTTTATACTAGTTGCAAAACCTCCGTGAACTTTAATTCCTACCTCTTACCTCTTCTCAGAATGCCATAGCATACATGGTAAAGATGAAATATAAAGATTTGATCGCTACATGTGTCATCAGTTGCAAACTTTCATATGAAATATAGTTCTATACTCTTTTCTTTCCTTTTTTTGTTTTTTGATGGCCATAGTTTTTTACTCTGACTCACAAAGAAATCCTAGATAATCAGTCTTATGTTCCGTTTGGAACTAATTTTTAAAAACAGTTTTTTTTTCCATAAAAGTTGCTCTTAACCAGTTTTTTTCATAAAAGTTGCTCTCAACCTTTTTTTTTTTTTTGTAGATAACCATTTTTCCATGAAAACTGTTTGTTTTTGTTGACTCTCAATCAATTTCTAACATTTAAAAACACCCATTTAATTGATGAAATAAAAACTGATTTTGTAGAAGCAGAGTCAGTTTGACAATTGATTCCAATGGGCATTGGAAATTATTTGACTACTGCCCCCTGACCTGATAAATCCATGCTTAGTTTTAACAAAATTGGAATGATTTCATAAATTGGATGAACACTGCAAACCTGAGGTTCATACATTCTAAACTTTCAGTTATGGTTTATGCAATTTTTCTTCCATTAGTTAAGATTTCTCTTTGCATTATTGGGATTTCTGTTCATATATGAAGCAAATATGAATATGAAACTGTATATTAGAGAAAAAAAAATCATGTTCTCTTAAGCAAAATTACTAAGACTCTCTGCTCCACAGGGCACACAGAAACAAGAGAAGAATGACCTGCTTTTCGAGAAGTTTGGGATCAATTATAATACTCTACCTGCTATCTTCCGCAAAGGATCTTGTGTGTATAGAGAAATGGTGATTCTTCTTTCCTTACGTATTTCATTCATATAGTAGGAACTAAATATACAGATCCCATCCTATTGAGGGAGGTTTGGTTTGATGGGGTATCAAGTATGAAAACTTGAAGTCATGCATAATTGGAAAACTTTTAATATAATGGACAACCTTGAAATTGTGAATTTATTTGCCTAGGAAAATAAGTAACAGTCACTTTTGTTTCCGCTCTGAATTTCAGGTTGAAGAGGTTGGGAAGTTTGACAGGAATGGATGTCCTGTTAAGAGAACTCGGAAGAAGGTAACAGTTGGTCACTTTGACATAATCAAAACAGATTTCTGGAGGGAACACCCATATATCCTTGAAGATAATTACATTAATGCATCAGGGATTAAGCAATTGTAAGAAACATAAATTAGATGAAGCGTACCACATTGATCTGCTACGCGTTTTGATGCTGATGAAAATTAGAGAAAAGTTTCGAGGATGCTAGATTTTGAATTTCAGTTGTACTAGTATTGGTTGTGCTAGTTGGGCTAGAATTTTTTGACATGAGAGTTGTTTTAAGGACCCTTTTCCCGCCTCAATTCAAGTCCTATGTGTTTTGTTAGCATCATATGCTTTATTAATGATTGATGAGGTATATGATATAGAAAATTTTGACATTTTCTATAAATGCATTTATGTGATTTATTGGAGTTTATCTGCTTGTTTTTTATTTTTATAAAAACATGTAATTCATTAGATGAGATATATTATTTAAAGAAAAAATTAAAATGTGTGTGAATTTAAATTGGGAATAGAAAATGGGTTGCATGCAACATTATCATTTTCTAATCTTCATCATTATCATTTTCTAATCTAAATGTTCTTGTAATGATTAGTTGTTACATTTTAGGTGCTTGTAGAGTTGTAGAATCATACATGAATTACAAAAATATATACTTGATCATACTGACATGTACTTTGAAGAATAAAAATAATGATTTATACGGGTTTGGATTCAGTAAGGACTGAATAGTTTGATTTATAGCCGTGTAATTCAAAAGTGATGAGACTGACTCAACTTAGTTTTTGATTATCAATGTATGTACATAATGTTCATTATGGAAACATATACAGAAGGGAACGAACATTTTGTTACTTGGGGTATCAAATGAAACTTATGCTGGACACACTGCGGCATAGGGAGAGGATTATCCTTATTAAAGAAAAACAAATAAAGTGGGGTAAAATATTCGAGGTTATACATCTAATAAAATGAATGATAATTATAGAAATTATAAATAGTTAATATTCATTAAATTAATCGAAAATTTGTATAAATTTTTTTATATAAGACATCATATAAGATTAATTTATAATACCACATAACAATAGCACAAAATTTAGTTTGACACTGAGTTAAGGTTTTGAAGAAAATTTTTATTTTATTTTATGGAAAGTTAGGCATTAACCTTAATTTTATTAGGATCAAGACTATAACATGTCCAAAGCAGTAAAAGATAGATGAGAAGTCTACCAATAAAAGTAAAAAAATTACAAAGCTACTCCTCAACCACAAATTTTTCCCTGATCAACAACACCTTCCTTGCCCCTCACACACGCAATACCCCAACTTTTGATGAAGTACACCACTGACTCCCATAAGCTTTCAAAGTCTATGCTTGTGTTACGAAAGATCCGGTGGTTGCGGGGTAACCACACCGTCCATAGTATTGTCATAACAAAAGATTGAGAAATTTTGTCCGTCACACTCTGGTCTCCCCTCTGCTTTAGTCTTCTGCCCACCTCCCAAAGACCATTCAGGGTGTCAAACTGGTTAGATATCTCCGTCGCCTCCTTCAAGCGCCTCCTCAGCAACCTCACCAGGGGACATTCTAGGAACAAATGGGGCACGTTCTCCACCGCCATCACACATAAAGAGCAGTAAATGTCGTCATTTGGGGCCCATTTGACTCAATAAGCCTTCGTCATAAGCCTTTTCTGATACACCTGCCACATAAACGAACGAACCTTGAGGGTGATCTTTGGGTACCATATCTCCTGAGCCTTCGAAGCCATGGAGACCACATGAGGCCGCTCCCTTCGCCACCAATCATAGCAGCCTCGAACTGTGAAAGAGATGCGAGCTTGCGGCCTCCAACACAGTGAGTCGACGTCCCTATACAACTCTAGACGATAAAAAAAAGTTTATCAATTTTGTCCTTACTCATATTGTCAAAATTTAAACAAAAAGTGGGGATAAATGTTAATTCTGCCTTTCAGTAAAACAAAAAATTCTCATTTTCATTTTAATTTCAAAACAGTTGTCCGCACTTTATCTTGATTATTTTTTTTTATAACAAACAAGATTAGTTGTCATCCCTCATTTATCCTTACAATTATGCCTTATCCCACCACTTATCCCCTTAGCAAGAGTTTATAATAACATGTGGGCAAACACAACCTTGTCTGTTAACCAAGAGGGTATCCTTAAAATTGACAAATTTAAATAAAGACAAAATGAATAGGTTTTTATCATTAAATAAAGATAATTTTTTTTATCATCTTGTCAAACTAACCACATGGATTAAATTACAATTAGGCAGCTGATATGCTTAATGGTCCATGCAATCTTAATCTAGATACAATTTCCCCAGTTTAGTACATATACAAGGCTAGAAAAATATTATGAAAAATATATATATTTAGTAGATAGACGTATTTCTTAAAAAAAAAAACTTACAATGTTACTATTGCAAATTGGACTGGAATAAATTTCCTGTCACCCTTTCTTTGTACTCACTTCGGTCCTGAAAGACCCAATGCTGCTACTACCATTTGAGCTGGATTCTGTCCAAGATATTTCATTACCTTCACCCAAACATTTTGCATGTTACAGTGATAAAAAATTGAAAAATATTAGGACAACAATTTATCTAACTCTCAATATATTTTATATTTTCTTAAAATGACATACACATATTTAGAGAAAAATAAAATATATATCAAATGAATTTAATTCATACGTTTAATTTTTATAATTTAATATATAGAGTTAGATTAATCTAACCCAGTACATACTATGTCATGGACTGAAATAACGAAAAGAAGGAAAATGTTAGACCCGATATTTTTTACAATTCAAAAACGTAAACCACATATGTTTTTCTTTTTTAAAAAATAGTAAACATCATTTAATAGGTATTATTTTAATGAAAAGTGTATAACGCTCAATTTCGAATTGAATGGATCAATTTTTAATAAATGTTAAAAATAATTTAACAAGATATGTATCTCGTGTAATAATGCATATTTTTCACTTAATATCTAACGATGTATATTCTTCCATTGATTTCTAACGATAAATATAAAACTGTATTTTGGATTGTGAAAAAAAACTATAGTTTTCATGATTTCTCAAGAGTGTTCAAGCATGGCCGTCCCTAACCAAGGTGATCTCTCCTGGGACCCACATGTGAAGATCCCCAAAATTTATATAAAAAAATGATTTCATTCCTTATTTTGTTGGAATTTATATATTTTTGAATTATTTCATTTTATTTTTTAAATTTATCCACTTCTTTTGTTTCACTTAATCTAATCTAGTATACTCCTATTTTATTGGGATTTTCTTAATTTATATAAAAAATCTTAATGGACCAATTGTCCTTTATTTTATCTACAGTTTATTTTTTGTTCACATATATGATTTGCTTGCCTTTTATTTTATATTTTATTAGAATTTTTTTTAAAAAAAAACAGTACACATTCTATTTATTAAAATAGGTGCTCAAAAGAGAAATTACAAAATCAAATCTCAATGAATCATAGCAGGAGAGGGTATTAGAACGGGTGTCCGATGCGTTCCGGGAGCGATGAACCCGAAATGATCAATTATGAGATTTTCAAATGTTTATAAATGACGCCTCGAACTGGGAATCACATTTTTCCATTTTCCCCATATCTTTATCATAATAAATCGCATTTGATTTTTATCAAAACCGATGATCTTCTAGGATCCCATAAATTTGATTATAACTAATTCCGTTTTTTACTATTTTTTGTAAGTTTTTCCTTATTATAAAAAGGAGACTTGTAGTATAAGGTTTTGAACTTTTCATTAATATCTTTCTGAATTTTATTTTCTCCTTTAAAATTGTGGTTTGTTTTTTTTTTTTTTTTTTTGAAAGAAAGGTAGATGTTTGCTACCCGATTTCATTTCTGAATTCGAATTACAAACTCCGAATGGGGGGAGAATAGATAAAGAAAAAGATACAAGAAAAAGAAATCCTCGCCGCATGTTAGAAGAGCAATCTAACTAGCAAGGCTAGGACTCTCGCACCCACACTGTCACCCCATGATCAGGAGGTTCCCATCTTGAAACTGCACGTCCCTTGCCTTAGCGATGTACCGTCCCCAATCTCTCATGCACCCCCGAAACATGTCCCACATGTTTTCTTGGTATACTCTCGCGCCGTTGAAGATGACCTCGTTCCGCATCCTCCAAATTGTCCACGCCCCTGCCGGGACTATGGACTGCGAGATGATGGCAGCCACGCTGTTGTCATCCGCCCTCTTCATGGCTTTCCCCGCCATCCACAGTTCCTCGAGCGTATGAAATGAAGTATGTAAGCTTGTTTGCCTCCCTACCTCAGCCCAAAATTCCCGAGCAACCTGACACGTACAGAACAGATGTTCGACGGTCTCCGGGGCCACCAAACAAAGGGAGCATTCCGTTGAGGCCTCGGGTGCCCACCGCGCACGATACATCTTCGTCATGAGGCGTTCTAGGGATAGAAACCACATAAATACCTTGATCTTCAATGGGATCCTTGGCCTCCAAATTTGGTGGTACTTCCCGATTGACGTCAGTCCCCCTGTTTGAGTTGTTCTCCACCAGTCGTATGCACTTTTGACCGAATACAACCCGGAGGCCATCGGCCTCCAACTGAAGCTATCCTCTTCAGCTGCTTGAATTGGGTGCACCCCGAGACGTTCCAGAAGCACCTCTAATTGTGAGGTTTCCCTCGCACTTAGCCTCGCTCGTGAGAGCTCGATCGTCCATGTCCTTGTATCCGTCTGGTGAAACTCCGCAACTGTCCCCTCTTTTCTATTCACCAAACGGTAGATGTCGGGGGCCAGCTCACTAAGCCGCTCAGTCCCACTCCAGCGATCTGACCAGAAGTCTACCAATGCACCATTTCCGATCTTCCACGCAATCGCCGCCTCTACTTCTTCTCTGTCCGCAAACAGACCCTTGCAAAGTTGCGTCGCGCGAGCGTTTAACACTGGCCATCTGCGCACTCCGATACCCCCTCCTCCATATCGGTCCCTCATGATATCCCTCCAAAGGGCATTGCTCTGCGAGAACCAGCGCCAAGCCCATTTCGACAATAAGGCTCGATTCATCACGCGTAGGTCTAGCACTCCCATCCCTCCCTCCTTCTTGGGTTTACATACTGTCCCCCAGTCAACCAGATGTGGAGCTCTGTGTGATTCATCGCTGCCCTGCCAAAGAAAGCGCTTGCGGATGCGATCCAAGCGATCAAGTACTCCCACCGGGATTCTGAACACCGACAGATAAAAGATCGGGAGGTTAGACAACACCGCATTGATCAAGGTCAGTCTCCCTCCCCAACTTAATAGCTTCCCTTTCCACCCTGCAAGTCGGCGCTCGAAACGCTCGATTAGAGGCTCCCAGTGCTCCTTCTTCAGTCGGCCCCTCACTAAAGGCAACCCCAGGTGCTTGGTAGGAAAAGATCCCGACGGGCATCCCATCCATGCTCGCAACTCCGCTTCCTCCTCCCTTGAAGTATGTATCCCGTGCATGGTGCTCTTATTCAAGTTTAAAGATAAACCTGAAAGGAGTGCAAAACAGAATACTATGAAGCGCAAGCCCCTCACGCTCTTGCCTGTGGCTTCGCTCAGCAGAATAGTGTCGTCTGCGTACTGTAGTATCGTCACCTTTCTCCCTGCAGGAGAGTTTGCAAGCCCTGATACCCAGCCCGCCTCCTCCGCTTTCCTACATAGTCTTTGCAAGACATTGGCGATCAAAATGAATAGAATTGGGGACAAAGGGTCACCCTGACGCAACCCTCTGTTTATAGGAAAGTATCCGGCTGCCTCGCCATTGATCATCAATGACGCACGCGCGGTGTCTATGCATTGTCAAGTCATGCGGAGCCACCGCTCTTGGAAACCATGCTGCGCCATTAAGTTCAACAGGAAGTCCCGATCAACACTATCATACGCCTTGGCGAAATCAAGTTTGAATAGAAGCCCCTTCCTTTTGTCTTTGTGTAGTGACGACACCAGCTCCTGTGCCGAAATGAAGCCCTCCTGTAGTAGACGCCTGAGCAGGAATGCTGATTGCGCATCTGCCACCAACTCCCACATACCTCCTTGAGATGTGCGGCCATTACCTTAGCCACAATCATATATGCTCCGTTCACCAAGCAAATTGGCCTGAATTCCCCTACTCGCACGGCGTCTTCCTTCTTGGGAATCAAGACGAAGTGCGAGGCATTCAAGCAGCCCACACTCTGGGACCCTGCATGGAATTCCTCAAACATAGCCACCACGTCCCCCGTGACAATGTTCCAGTATCTTTGAAAGAAAATCAAACCGAAGCCGTCCGGACCCGGGGCCTTGTCTCCCTCCGCCCTTGCCACCGCTCGGTGAATCTCGATTTCGCTGAACGGTGCCTCTAAGAACTCACGCTGCTCCGCACCAAGCTTTGGTAGCTCAGGGTCCTCCCATGTTGGCTTCCAACCCCTCCTTTTGCTGAAGGCACGTTTGAAATGCTCCACTAGGTTTGCGCGTATCTCACTTTGTTCCTCCCAGAGCCTTCCTTCGATGTTAATTTGTGTTATGCGGTTCGCGCGTCTCCTTTGGTTGGCTGCTCGATGGAAGAACTTAGTGTTATTATCCCCTGCGTGGAGCCATAATGCCTTTGACTTCTGGCGCCATTCAATCTCTTCCGTCTTTAGGATCTCTGCCAACTCCCCCTTTGCCGCACCCCTTGTGTTCCTTGCGGTTTTGTCCAACATTGCCACCTCTTCCGCCCGATCCAAATCTTGGATGACCCTCAACAGCTCCTGTTTCTTGGCTGATCGGGCTGCCAAGACAGTTCGGCTCCACTGTCTCAGAATTCTCTTCAGCCTGCGTAGCTTGAACGCCACTCGTCGAGCCCCCCGCAACCCACTCGCACTAGCATTCCAGGAGTTTCTGATCAAATCTTCAATCCCCTCCACCTCGCACCACCAGGACGCGAAACGAAAGGGTCCTGGAGCTGGTCTCACCACCTCTGACGAGAGCAAGAGGGGAATATGGTCTGAGACCGCTCTCGGAAGACCCTGCATGTAGCAGTTAGGATGTGCACTCTCCCATTCTTCATCCACCAGGACCCTGTCCAGCCTCGCAAGAGAAGGCTCCTCGCGCATATTACTCCATGTGAATGCATGGTTTGAGAGTGGTAAGTCTATTAACCCCTCCTCCTTGATCCAGTCAGAAAAGGTAGCCATGGCCGGAGTGACCTCGCCTCCTCTGTTTCGCTCCTCTGCCCGCCGAAGGACATTGAAATCACCCATGAACGCCACCGGGACATTCCATCGCACGCGGATGTCCGAGAGGTCCTCCCACAATGCCGCACGCTCTGCGTCCTCGTGAGGGCCATACACGCCAGAGCATCCCCACTTCGAGCCTGATTGTTTGTTCACCAAGAGGAGGGATAGAGAGTACCTGCCCACCGATCGGTCCAGCACTTGCCAAAACCTTGAGTTCCAGCAGAACATGATTCCCCCGGCCGCCCCTCGCGCTTCCTTGAAGTCCCACTCATCCTGAAGTCCCACTCATCCAGAAGTCCCGCCCCCAGTTCATGAATGGTCCGCCGCTCTATCACTTCCATTTTTGTTTCTTGAATACAACATATCTGAACTTTGTGTTCAGCCACCAATTCCTTGATCGCCCTCCTTTTAGCGGGGTCATTAAGTCCCCTTATGTTCCAAATTAAACATTTAAACATGGATTAACTATAAGTACCCACAGAGAAACCCAATCACCATCTCGGTCACGCCGATGCTTCACGCTCAGGTTCCGTGCTTGGCGCTCGACGGGCTGCCACCGCCACCGCCATCGGAGAAGCCAGCTCCTCTACGTGCATGGCCTCCACTAAATTCGTGTGACCGGGCTGATCCTCGTCTTCCGCGTCGTCATGCACAAATGGGCCGCATTGACCAAATTCTCCTCGGAGACTGTTCACGAAACCAGACATGTACCTCTGCTCGTGCACTTTGAACCCCAAAAAATGGGCTCGATCTCGCGCCAGATGGACCCCAATAGCCAGATGGACCCCAATAGGCAGATTTGGGGTTCCCATCTCTGAACACCTGAATGGGCTTTCCGAAGTAGAAGGCGATGTTGCGGCCACCTTGCACTGACTCTCCTCACGCGCCGCCTCCTCCCGAGTGGATGAGTCCATTCCTGTGATATCCTCGTTCGGGTCGAGGGCTGGAGCCTGGAAACTTCCGAAGAAAATGGGTTGCGAAACATCCAAACCCGACTGGTCCTTGTGGACCCAATGCCACTGCCTAATGCGGCCCACCGAACCCGGCCCATGACTTCCTGAGTTGGTTGCCACGTCATGTTCACCATCCCTTCCTAGTACCTCGTGAGACCCGCTGTCCCTTTCTTGGGGCCCTCCCCAAACGTCTGACGCTACTGGTCTCGCTCCAAGTATAGACGTCTGGTCGCTCCTGCCCCAGTTGTCTGGGGGGGCAGGGCTTCGTTGTTTCTCCGCGGAGGTGACAACGTGTATTTCTGACATCAGTTTGGGGCCCGAGACAGTTTGGAAGCCTTGCGTAGAGGCCACTCTTCCTCTGCAGACTGAGACCCTGCCACGTTGTACCTCGTCGCCACCCACCTTTGACTGCGACTCTCTACGGCGTGGCTCGCGCCGAGTCGACGACGATGTACGGCTCAGTCGCCTCTTCCTCCGAAGTGGTTCATGCCCCCTGCTCGCCTCCGCCCTTTCACTCCTATGCTCCTCCGACGGCCGTTCCCTGAGCAAATCAGCCCAATCCATCTTCGACCACATGGGTGTCCTCCGTGCCTCCACCCGAATTCGATACGCCTCTCGATCGTAGGCTGCCACGATGGTCTGTGGCCAAGACTGCCTCGTCCCCGTCACCATCGTTAGCTCAGTAAATGTCACTCCCCTTCCGTCAATCCCCTTCCGCCCGAACTCTGTGATTTTGCCGAGTCCATGGAGCAACGTTCGCACGCAAGTCTGGTTTGTTGAAGGGTCTCAATGCTTGTTGGATCTTTATTTTAGTTTTTCGCTGCATTACACAACTAGGACTTGATTATAAACTTTTCATCTATTAATGCAACCTTGTTGGCTCTTGTGCGCAGCGTATAAACATACCATTGTTTCGTTCAAGCCGGATAGCCCAAATCCTGTACACATACCTTCCAACAAGGTGAAAGCCACGCTCAGCCCAGATAGATCCATACATCTTGGTTAGGACCTGTTTATTAGAATTTTTTCCAATTAGGATCAATTACTTAAAAATTTAAAATATAATTTTGCATAACCAGTAAAAAATAATGATCATAAAAATATTTATGTATATTCAAAGCTTTTCATCCAAGAACATCTCCAACTCTATACCAAAATGTATACCTAAATTGAAATTTGGGTAAAAATAAAAATCTATCCGACCATTTACCAATTTGCATACCAAATCAAGATTTTTATTCAAATTTATATCCAAATCAAGATAGACTCAAACATTTATCCATATTTCTAATGACATTTTTTTCTCTCCTAACTCTATATTTTTTAAAAGATTTAAATAAAATATAAAGTGATGGTTACATACACAATTTATCAAAATAAAACTATTCCTAAAATTTTTAGTAAAAAAAAAAGGAAGAATAGAAAATGGCTTAAATGTCATATATGAATCACTTGCTGGATTTTTTGTATTTATTTTATGCTTCGATCAATCAGACAATTTTAAATTACATGCCTCGAGGATTTGTGCTCATTCCGGTGGGAGCTTGTGCTATTTGGCTCATTAGAAATGAAGTGGTCTTCAAGTCAAGGAGTTACTGCCTTGAGAACTTGTGGCATCTGTTCCATTTTATTTCAAAATGGGGCACTCACCTAGGAGGGGCGCGGGAACGTTCGATTCGAGGGAGATAGATTTCGCATCGAGTAGTAAGGGGATTTTTTCTGGTCAGGATCCGAGTGGCATATCGTCTACTGAGATCATGTTTTGTGCTATCTTGTTTTTTTCTTTGTACTTTCTGTGATTTTTCTCACTCTCAATTCAGTCATTGTATTTTGATCTAATTGAATACAATTCTTACTTAAAAAAAAAATGATCAAGACGAAATAAATCCATTCATTATATATGGGCATGATTTGATATATTTACAGTAGTTTGATTTAAATGTGATAATATAACTACTTCACAATAAAATCAAGGGAAAAATCCATATAACCCCCTGAAATCTTGTCTAAATTCATATAACCCCCTGCAATCTTCATATATCCATATAACCCCCTGTAAACATACCCAAAATCCATATAACCCCCTCTGTCCGCCTTCCGTCAGCCGAGTTAACAGCGAAATTGAAAAAAATCCATATAACCCCCTGTAATCTGACATAAATCCATATAACCCCTTGCAATCTTCATATATCCATATAACCCCCTGTAATCTTAGAAAAATCCATATAACCACATGAAATCTAAAAAAAAATATTTTTAAAAATTCAAAAATATAAATATAAAAAAAATTCCTCTTGCCATTTTTAAAATTTTAAAAATATTTTTTTTTCAAAAATTGTCACATCTATCATATTACACACACATCTCTCATATTTATTCCCAAACACAAATAATTTATGCAGGGGCATAATTGTCATTTAAAAAGTCATAAACTTTTATTCATCTCTTATTTAACATCTATCCTTATTTTATTCAAGGTGAATCAAACAATCAAAATATCAATTTTACGTTTTCTAATGAGAATAATAGAAAATACAACAAAATAAAGATTTACAATCCATTAAATGTTAATGCATGTAAATGTTGATTTACTCTACTATTAATGTGTCGGGGTACTGGTTATGAAATCACATGTCATTTATAATTAAAAAATTAGGAATAAAAAAAGGAATAAATAAAAATATTTACTATTATTAATTAAAAAATTATTTTTTATTTTTTTAATTTTTAAAAATATTTTTTTCCAGATTACATGGGATTATATGGATTTTTTCCAAAATTACAGGGGGTTATATGAATTTTTTCAAGATTACAGGGGGATATATGAATATATGAAGATTGCAGGGGATTTATATGGATATATGAAGATTGCAGGGGGTTATATGGATTTAGGTCAGATTAAGGGGGTTATATGAATTTTTTTCAATTTCGCCGTTAACTCGGCTGACGGAAGGCGGACGGAGGGGGTTATATGGATTTTGGGTATGTTTAAAGGGGGTTATATGGATATATGAAGATTGCAGGGGGTTATATGGATTTAGGCAAGATTTCAGGGTGTTATATGGATTTTTCCCTAAAATCAAACAAAATAAAAAAAAAATAAACAGAGAACCAACTCAACCAAGCGTCTAAGCCCGAACGGTACAGTGTCCAAAACCCGTAAGTACCACGCACTTCCAAAAAAATAAAAACAAAAATAAAAACAAAATGAACAAATCCTCTTGGACTTTTTGTTCGACCTGTCCTTTTCAGTCATTTCCCCCTATTTAAAAACACTCCCAATAACAAAAAAAAGAAAAAAAAAAAAGAAAAAAAAAAGCTTATCCCCCCTCCTTTACACTTCGGCCTCTCCCCTCCAAAATGTCGGCTCCGTCCCGCCCGGCGGTACATCCTCCGGCGGCGTCGCGATTCTTCCGGTCATCCTCTCCGGCGTCGAACCGCCTATCATTCCCTACTCCGCGGTGCACCGTAAGTACTCCAACCCCCTCTCTTTCTTCCGTTTTTCATACCAACGGAGAGTGTGAGTGAGTCCATCGTCTGTGGTGGTAGGTGTATCGGGGGTGCTTGCTCTCGATGAACGGATGCGGCGGCGACCCGGACGCGCCCGTCGGGGTCTGTCAGACGCGGACGCTGCCCTGCGTGTCGGACTCGGAATCGGCGATTGGGGAGCTCAAATCGGCGGTTTTGGGGCTGAAGTCCGATCCGCCTCGGTTCGGGTCCGGCATTATCCGTCTCGAGGTGAGGGGTTTCTGTTACTTGTTGTTCGTACATTCATTTTTTTTATATTTGTTTATTGTTCTATGCTTCCTGTTTAGGATAAGGTCTTCTGTTGTTCCGTCTTAAACCACTGAAAATTAACCAGGGCCAACACTTTGAAACAGTGTGGCAATTGGGGCCGTAGACGAGATCTTAAAATGGGGCCCCGTATTCACAACAAAATTTCTTTTGTCATCCAGCCCATTTGTAGTACATACCACTTTTCTTTTTATAAAAAATCATATACTATCCCATTGAAGTGCACGTAGTTATATGAAATAATGTATATACTAAAATACATTAGTGTATTTTTTTTATTTTGAAAAAAAAAAATTAGCCCATACACTATGATAAAACCCAATATACTATGATAAGATAGTATATGTTATGCCATCATAGCATACAGGGTTGCAAAACGGACTAAATGTATTAGCGCTATAATTTTTTTTATAATCCTATTTTTTATAGATAAGATAAAAACATATCCCAATAAAAATATGAATAAAAATATAAAGAAGAAATAGAATTTCAAATAGTTACATAAAAATATCACATGATTTAAAAAATGTACTATAAAAAACACACAAAAATAAGAAACGAATTTAATTAAAAATAAGAAATAACACAAATTCAATAAGATAATTTTTTAAAATCAAATAACAAATAAAATAAAATCCCATTAAAATATGAAAATTAAATAAATAATCAACAGAAGGATAAGTTTAAAATAAAAAATCTAAAAGAAAGCAAAAAAAAAAAAATCCTATAAATTAGGATTTTTTTTTCTGGGATCAGGGGTCCCTATGTATTTGGGGGCCCTAAGCGACCGCCTTGGTTGCCTTGCCTAGGGCTGGGGCCAACCCTAAAATTAACATGATGCGAATGGAAATCCGGTTATCAGAGATTGAACATGCTACTTATAAATGTGTCTCTGTTTACATTCCTTGAATTTGTATGCTCTTTTGTTTCACACACCCACATATATTAAAACGCTGTTTGAATACGAGTTTAAGTAGATTCTGTGTTTGAAAAATTAAAAATTCTCAAACTTGGATCCAAACACATTTTCAACGTTTAGCTTTTTAAACAATCATCTTGTCTTTTTTAGGCTAAAAAATCTTACAGTTGAAATCTAATAAAATAACGCTTTTTCAAAAGGTGAGTTTGAACACAAGATTATAAGAATCTTAGCGTTTCAACCCCACATTCACATACAACCTTAGTTTTAGTTTAAACACCTCATATACAAAGGGAATTTTATTTTGGTTTGCACACCCGCCTCATTTGTGAAAAACGTGAAAATCACTTGAATCCTCTCCTCTTTAACTTATGCGGCGGAACACACGGATCCAAATAAATTTCCGCGTCTGCGTTGGGGTAGCAAAATTGAAATTCTCGGGTCATTTTTGTCTGCAATAGAGAAGCTCTAGAAATAATGCTTCTCTACCGCGGCTTGCTTTGCTATCGCGGCTTGCTTTGGCAGACACACCTCAGTCTCATACGGGGCCTTCACCAGTCTATGCTCGCCCCCAACCCACCCATCCCATCCTCCCTTTTTTGCCGTCGACCGATCCTCATTGTCCAATTATCGCCGTCTTTCTCTCAAGCCATGACTTGGATTTGTATCCAAATCCAAAATTTCCTCCTTGTCATTTTGCTGCCCACCCCTCTCTTCTTCGGCATCTGTCTCCTCCTCGTCTTGGAAATGGAAGGGGGTGCAAATGAATGTGGGTTTTGTGAGTTTTTTTTTTTTAAAGATGTATGGTGTGCAAATTAAGCAAATTTAGATGGATCTTGGGTTCTCATTTCTGTTTAAACATGGCATGCAAACATATTAAAGGGTGCAAATAAAGGCACGCCGCTTATACATTCCACTATTTGATGTAATTTGATAATGGTTATCCATGTGACATCATTTTGGTAGGTAAATATTAGCAAATTCACTTATCAATCACTGAGCTATGTGTCTACATCCGTGACCCTTCCATCTAACTTTTTTGTTTGAAATACTATATTTCATGAATGTTGGCGATTACATCATAAGTTTAAATATTTTTATTACAAAATGGCTTATATTTATAAAATTTTCATCTTCATTTTCACAAATCTTCAATTCCTTTCACTAGGGATGCACTTATGTGAAGAGGGTGGGAGGGGTGAATGAGGTGGATGGTATTATCAGCGATGAATTTGTATATATAGCTTATTTAATCGAATCAAATGTTGTATTGTAAACGAATGGTTCAGATTAAACCCCGGGTATGGGGAATCTTGGAAGGAAACCTAACGGGATGATACATGTTAGCACAATTATCTGTATGGGATTAGTGAAACTATAGAATTTTCTAAAACAAGTGAGGGAGAGGCAATGCATGTGAATACATAGATAAACCAAGTCACTGCTTGGCTGTATATAGAATATATATGAAAGGAAATTGTTAGACACTGCCTTTTATGTAAATCATAAGTTGTAATTATTGGAGTCATTATATAGGCCTGTTGTTGGGCCTATTCCCGGAGGCCCGGGGGTTGGGGGGCAACGCCCCCCATGGGCTTTTGGTCATTTTTTGTTTTTAGGGTTTGTACATCTTGTAACTATATAAGGAACCTTTCGGTCTCCATTACTCAATACAATATTATTCCATTTATTTTTTCTGTAATG
Organism: Acorus calamus; assembly: GCA_030737845.1. Taxonomy (NCBI): domain Eukaryota; kingdom Viridiplantae; phylum Streptophyta; class Magnoliopsida; order Acorales; family Acoraceae; genus Acorus; species Acorus calamus. The sequence continues at coordinate 16,762,315 of CM060879.1, read as the reverse complement.
ATAATTTTATGAGGAAAATTTATCATGTGAACTTCTTGAAATAGCAATAAACTCAGTATAATTACTAAATCAATATAATCACTTTAAAGTTTCAACAAAATCTTATGCACTCCACTGTCACATTTTTTAAATCAAATCATTATTAAAAGTCCAAATCTAAACAAGGATAAAAGGGTTACTTTTCTACATTTTTGTAGGAAGGGTTTATGCAGGCACAGGTGTAAAATCATAATTTTTGAGGATCAGTGGACAGAAAATCCCTTGCTTTATTATTATATTGCTTAAACAAATGAGTTCGAAACTTATAAACAATTTTATAGGATATTATTACAATTGCATGAGAGGGTTATTGATATATCAGAAAATATACATTATACAGGGGAGGGAATTAGATCAATTTTCCATAATTTTTTTCATGGGAAGACAATCCCTAGTCCGGTCCATATATTTCCATATCCTTCCAAGTTAATTTTTTTTTTCACTTTTGCTAAAAATAGATCTAGATCTATACACTTTGTAATGGAGGTAGATACATTTTTCATCAAAACATTTACCTCATTATAAGAAAAAAAAGTACAAACTGCACATGGGACTGTTCCACGGACTTTCTCATTTATTAATATTTTTATTCGAGACCTGCTGGAATTATTGATGACGAGTTTCTTAAAGTGTGGCAGTTGATTTCAGGTCCCGATCATGCAGCAAGCAGAAGCCATCGACTGGCTCCATGCTCAGCAGACGCTCCCCCGCCTCTTCTTCTCGGGCAGGGGTCGGAGAGCGGATCCGGGCATCTTCGGTACAGGGAATGGGGGCTGCAATGGAGCTCCTGGGGTTGTTAGCGTTGCTGGTGTGGGTTCAGCGGTTTTCTTCCAACGGTCTGATCCTTTCTCTCGGGATGATTGGAGATGCATTAAGAGGTAAATCTGTATTACATAGCATTGCCCACTTCAAATTAGTGTTTCCTGTTGAACATTGTTTCAATGAAATGTAATTCTATCACCAGTAAGAGACTTGGAGACATTCTCATTGCATTGTAGTATAAGAGCAACAGTTGCTCCATATCCTCTAAAATGAAATATGGTTGGTCTCCAATGACCAATCGTCCTCTAAAAAAGGTTTCCATTTTGGATGGCCCACTTTTTTTTCTACAAAAAATACTTTTTATAACATTAATTTAATTCTTACAAAATTAATACGATGGAAAAAAGAGATTGCTATTGAAAGCATTTAATTATATATTTAAATAGAATAATTTTAAGACATCATTCATTACACTCTACAAACATTCATTATAAGCTAGGTCTCAGAAGGTGCCCACTTAGCTCTATAGGCCTTTGTCAAAAGTCTATTTTGATATATGAACCAGGTGAAAGCCTGCAGCCCTGCACCTCTAAAGGAATCCGAGCATACTTTATCTATTTCTCCTTCATCGCCATGACCTCTATGCTTATCCCTCCACCAATCATAGCATCTTCTCATGGAAAATCCCTCCCTCGGTTGCAGGCACCAAATAGTTGTGTTAGCCAAGCCTTCCTGAATTTTGAAATGACAGTACCATACTTGGGCTATTATCAACATTTGTAAACTTTGAGATACTTGATGAATCTTTCATATTTTCGATCACATTTTGCATGGAGTAAAATATTTACTTGGAAACTCATCTAAAGATTGTTATTCGGTGGTCTATATTGTGTAGATTTTATATTTCACATTAAAAAATTTCTTTACCCATTCTTGTCCAAAAAAAGGAATATGAATGTAATCTGATGGTGATACCTAGAGTTCTCTTCCACAATTTAACTGTATGCTACTTATACGAAGATTCATCCTGGGTATTCCTCTTTTTCATGAAGGTTCCTCTCCGAGGATTGTCCTCTAATTCGTGCATATGGGGCCATGCGTTTTGATGCAAGAGCAAATATCTCTTCAGAGTGGAAGAGCTTTGGGTCCTTTTATTTCGTTGTTCCACAGGTAGACCAAATCTTTTCCATATTCATGGTAATTTGTGTCTGTTGCATTATTGGTCTATTTAATGCAATTGTCATCGCTCGTTGTGTTAGACTAACTTCAATATCTACCTCTTAATACTTAGACTTGTTGCTAGGAATGTATTGGCAGGTTGAGTTTGATGAGCTCGAGGGAAGCTCTATGGTTGCTATAAATATTGCATGGGATGACACCCTTTTCTGGACATGGGATAAAGCAGTAAATGAGTTACAAAATACAATGCAGAAGGTAAACAAGTAAATTTTTTGGAAATGAATGTTTTCTCAGAACACATCTCATTGCCACTCATTGTTTAGTTATTTGTTTCATTTGATTGTTGCTTGGATGATGCAGATCTCTTCCATTTTTGAGAAATTACGCAAAGAAGTTCCAAAAGTGATTATTCTCAACAAATATCACATGCCTACCAAGGCTTCTTGGAACTTTGCTGTTAAGAAAGCTTTGCAGATGATAAATGCAGGAGATTCAGGGCTGGTTAAGGTACTTTGATAAAAAGGTCTTTTTGATTTCTTTTGCTGGTGTTACAAAATATACAGTGCTTCTGTTTGTTGTATTTTCATTGTTCATAACAGACTCCTTGGTCTTTTGATACATTTGACAAGAATCTTTTGGTATCTTAAATCATTTGAATAGGAATGATTAACTATTCTAATGCTTAAATTATTCATTTTGTCATTTATAAATATATATCATTTTTTCTCAAATTTATGTGTGTTTATTTTTTAATAAATGACTATCCTTCCATCTATTCATAAGTATCATGCTTATTAATGTTGGCTTTCATTTTTTTACGTGGCTAAAGATTGCTTTGTAGGAGTAAGAGCTACAATGTGGTTGAGATGAATAAAAATCCTGACCAAGTGTGACCTTTCATTACTTTCAATGTATATGCATAAAAATGGTATTAAAGAAACCAGATAGGTCCTTAATTTGTTATATTTGAATGAGAATATAGAGCAGAAAAGAAATTCGGTAAAAAAGCAACCAACTCCATGCCTTCCAATTTACATTTTCTTAACCTAAAATGCTAACCTCATCCATTACACTCTACTAAAACATCCATTATAATCTAATTGCTTCAAATCAGATGTAGTCTGACCTGTATATTTAAATTATTAACTACTTCCAATTTTCATGTTGTGTAACTAAACATTAAATTTCCTTGATCTTTTCTTTTGATCATGGCTGCATGAATCTCATGATTTCGTTTTTCATGTTATAGTTTTCTTCTAGTGAGTGTGGCTGCAGTCTTCAGTGACATTATTTATGTTTTTTCTGGTAATAATGCATTTTTGATGAGTTTGTGTATTAATGATTGTGGGCAGAATTGTACATTAAGAAATGTTTGACTGCAAGAATGTTCCTCATATAGTTACTGGCTTCTGCTATTCCGAGGATATAATGAGTAATAACTCTTTCTTTGAGATTTCTTCAGACCTTGAGGAGACATTGGCATATTTGATTTGGAGTTTCATTGTCTACTAATGGAAAATGTCATTCTTGACCTACTTAAAATACTCTATCTTGGTTTTATATCAAAATCCCACTAAACCTAGAAGCTAGCCAAACATTACATTACATTGTTTTCATAGAATTATTTTGTTTGCAACTGGTAGGTGACCTACCTTTCTATTAGATAGAAAAATTTCATAGCATATTATAACCTTACTGTAACCTTACTAATAAAATATCATCCATGGACTTGGTAAAAAATCCAACTTTATGTGCATATTTATTCTGCATCACTATCAGCTTAATATTAGAGTAATATTAGTCCTTACATTAACAGGTGTTCTTCTTGTTCTTCCATCCTCTCATTGCTCAGGCAACAGATGCATTCTTTTGTAGTATTTTATTGGGTTATATCACCAACTGCTCCTTGTATTTCACATGAACCTGAAATAATTACCAGTATACAGCCTTCTGTTTCAATTATTTGCTATTCTTTTGAACCATTTTCTTTCTATTTTCCAATTATAATGTACTGGATGATGACCTAGGTGGTGCTTGCTCGGAGTACTAGAGTTCTTACTGATACAGATATTGATCCTATAGCACTATTGGCCTGTTTGCAGGTAAATTTGTATTTTTCACATCATGAACCACAGTTTCAATTATAAGGTGTTTAGCTTTAAAAATTCATATACATATAATTTTTGTGCAGGCAGAAGGCCATGATGCCTACCAATTCTGTATTCAGCCACCAAATTCTCCAGCATTTATAGGAAATACAGTATGTTCAACTTAATGTGGAAGTTTATAATATTCTAGTCATGTGTTTCTAATTGTTACTTCCACCAATTTTTTGTGTGAATATTATACTACAAGATGCTTATGAATTCATCATCTCATTCTAAGCAAGTGCTTTATGCCATGCTGGGCAGCCAGAGCAACTATTTCATCGAAGAGACCTTAATGTTTCAAGTGAAGCTTTAGCTGGAACTCGTGCTAGGGGTGGATCAAGTGCTGTGGATTTTCACATCGAACAAGAGTTACTTTCCAGGTTTAGTTTTCTTCGTTAGAATTTGTCTTTTTTGTAATATCTTCATAGTAGAACCAATTTGCATTGTTTTTTTTCTCGGTTTTTTGATCAACCTGAATGAATTCTTAGGGATAATGTACCTTGCACCTTAATCCATATACTGCCCACAGCAGATGAACCTAAAGATAACGAAGGTCCTGCCTTGATTACAAGATAGCTATATTTAGGAGGTGTTCAGCTTTCTTGTAGAAGTCTTACTCTCTGTCTAATGGTACTGTAGTAGTAGGATGGTGGATATTATTTTTTAATCTATGTTCTCGAGCTGTTTCTCTCCCATCGTGTCCTCTCTATTCTATCCAGTATCCATACATAACTTCTTTTTTTCTTAGCCTTAATTTTGTCCTTCCCTTAGCTCCGAGCTGACTCACTACATAAAGTACCACAAAATTTTGGATCTTCCATAGTCATTCATCATTTTTCTATCATAACTATTTGTTTTCATATCTTTCTTCTGAAATAAATCATCAAATGTGCAAGAAATCAGATTCTTTCTCAAAATTCTATTATTGTTTCTGATACTTCATTCCATGAGCCCTTGATTACTTGATCCTAACCTTAACTAGCAATGCTTGAAACATATGTTAATAAAAATTGAATTGTTACAACATGATTTTTGGTTGTATATTAAAGGTTGGGAAAGAAAAAATATTAGCTGAACCAAGTTAGATTTGTATTCCATTGGAGCAGCTATGTTATACAGCATTGATCAATATGTAGATCATATTGGATTTTAAAGCTTTTGTCTCTAAATTATTGTAGGGATCAACAAATACTGTGCCTTTGTTTTCTTCACCACTCCTAGTTTCCTTTTCTGTTCACACTTTTACAATTTTCCAAGACTTCTATGTTTCTCATCCTTTACTACCCCTTATAAATATAATTTTTGAGATGAATGGCTTTATGGGCCTTGCATTGGCATCAACTATTTAGGTCATCATGATTTGTTGGATTTTGCCTATAGCATTCAAGCATCATATGATTACTTGCCATCTATTTATGAACACTTCTACATTTAGTTAAAGAAAAGAGAAAAATGGACCTGCTTTAGATATGTAGACTCCATCTATTATTAAGGAATTAGCTCATTAATCTTATGAGGTTACATATGAGCTATTTTCATGATTAGACATAGATGATGGAATATGCTCATTTTTTATGTTGCTGATGGTATCCTTCCTAAATCGTGAAATAATTTTTTTAAAACTTCAAAATCTGTCTATATATTTCATTGTTAATGAGTTGCCTGTGTTTGATAAGATACTCAACATGTGATTTTTATTTAACTTTTATCATGATGTTGTGTTTCTTTGCAGTTCTAAAGACAATCTTGAGTTTATTCTTGTACGAGAGAACATTAGAAGAAAGCTAGAGGCAAGCCAAATTTGAATAAAGCATTGAATTTTCCAAGTTTTACGTATCCATTTAGGTGTCCTGGGAAAATGAAATTTGTTTCATACAATTCGAAAGATCCTTCTGTAACTCTATTTCACCAAAACATACATGATACTTATCTTTATGTTATATTTTTATATCATGTCCCATGCAGAGCATATGCAACCAGGTGATGATAGAACCAACGGTAGCTATTCGAAAGCTTCACAGATTACAGCATCTCTATGCTCATTTATCAGGAAAATTAAGGAGTGAAGATGATGAGGTATTTTTATCATGTATTATATCTCCACTTGTAAACATCCAAGTCACTCATGGATAGAATTTCGTTTACAGTTATTCTCCAATTCTTATCTTCTGCTTGCTTTTTGGCAAGTGGGGCTCGAGTCTATCAATGCATTGAATGCTTCAAATTCTTTCTGAATTCATTCTCCAATTCTGATCTGCTTGCATTTTGGCAAGTGGAGCGTGAGTCTATCAATGCATTCAATGCTTCAAATTCTTTCTGAATTCCTAATTATTTTGACGAAGTTAATACAATTCTGCTCACTATTTTTTGTGTTTATCTGTTATTTTGTAGTTTGATATTATGTCATCTCTTCATCCAACTCCTGCAGTTTGTGGATTGCCTACAGAAAAGGCTCGCTGTTTCATAGCTCACACTGGTACGTACATAAGATATACTGTTAAGGACTTTTCTTGGGCATTCTAATGGAACCGAACGACTTTCTGAATCAGTATTTGTTTAAATTGACTTAGAAATGTTTGACCGGGGAATGTATGCTGGTCCTGTTGGTTGGTTTGGTGGTAGGGAGAGCGAGTTTGCTGTCGGAATCCGATCAGCATTAGTGGAAAAGGTGAGCTAAGTAAGTCTTCAATTTAAAGCTTTCTATTGGCTATCTTCCAACAAAAAAATATTTGGCAAATAGGATTTTATCCTTTTTATATTTTATGCGAACATCTTTATGGAAGCCCTTTTTTTTCCTATGTTAAATAGTTGGGTAAGAAATATGAACATGTAAAAGATCACACGTCTTCATGTGTTTGTGATGCATTGGCATATTATTTTCATAATATTTTTTGTCTTAATTCGAATAGTGCTATAACTAAATCATAGATTATTAGTAAAGACTAAGCAATACAAGGTCTTATCAGACTTATTATTGACAGGATTAGTGTGTATATGTTTAGTGTTCTCTCCCTTCTGAATTTTTTTTCTGTTTGCTGTTGGCAAGGTGGCTTGATTGAACAGAAGAAACCCAAAGGCAAGAGAATCTATGGTAGTAACAGGGAAAAACAGAGAAAAGACTAATACAAGGGAAGAAGATAGATAAATGAATAATTCAATTACTTCCAAAATTAGACTATGGTGTGATGGTAGACTTGTTTTTTGGATAAATGGTAGGCATCCCAACATTATTAATAAGAAGCTTTGGCCCTTGAAGGCTTGTGACTTCATGGAAGAAATTGATAATTTTGTCTTTGATTATCTTTAAAAACAATGCAAGTGTTGGACAAACTAGATTTTTCCTTGACATGGTGAAAGAGATTAGCATGACATGGTTAAATATGTTGCGAGATACAAAATGGACCATTGATCCTAGTGAATTTCTTTTTCCGTGTGCTGATGTATTAATGTGCTTGGTATTAGATAATTCTAATCTACTGACCTTTTTCATGCATCACATAAATGAAAAGCGGTCATAGCATGCATTAGAGGAGAAATGATTTTATCAATATGTCATTCTTTCTTAACTTTGTAGTAAAGCCACCAATTTTCAATTTGGATACAGATATATAGCTTAGTAAAATTTGCAGTGAAGCATGGTCTTGTCATTTTGTCATGTGAGCAAAATGCTAATACAAATTTTATTTATTTATATTTTTTTAACTTTGTATAACTGTTATATGCTGGTAATTCTGATCTTTCCTTTGTTAAACTCTTGGCCTTCATCCATTTTATCAGGGAATAGGTGCATTGATCTATGCAGGAGCTGGTATAGTTGAAGGGTCTAACCCATCCTCGGAGTGGATGGAACTAGAACTGAAAGCATCACAGGTTTTTTTTCTATGACCCCACCTTTCCTTGTCTATCTCTGTCATGTAGCAAAATAACGATGTTTTATGCAGGTGTGTGTGCATTAGTAGGTGCTGTCTTTGATTTGAACACAAGCATGATTCCATGTCCAAACAACTGTAATCCATCAAAGCCACATATATAGTAGACTTGTTCATCACATGTGTAAGTCTTATTGATTGCATCTACAGATCAATCCATGTTTTGTACATTATACCCTAATTAAATGGTTCTCTCAAAACCTTCCCCCACAAAATGCATCAGTTCTGCAGGTAGATAATTAGATGTTTTCCTGGGAAGAAGGGTGATGCATCAGTTATGCAGGTAGAGTGTAGAAATAATTAGATGTTTTCCTGGGAAGAAGGGTATCTTTTCAGTCCGTTTAACAAATGTGGGGTTTTTTCGGGCTCCATAGTAGAAAGGGGATTAGTAGAAGAAAAGGGCATTCCATCCAAATAGATCCCTTTATGTAATTTTCTGGAGCGCATGTTTATTATATAATGAGAAACTGTTTCAAGGGAATGCATGTAAGAAGGGGATGTATCTTTGGTTCTCTGAAAGGGTGGGATGCGCTCATTGTGAGAGCAAATATGTTGAGCCATGAGGAGATGGGAGTGAATGATTTCTGATCCCTGCATTTTCTAGGGAAGAAACATATTATCCATGTAAAAACAAGAACACATTGAATTACTGATAAATGCATTGGAGAACATCCAGAAGTGGAACTTATGGCAGAATACGTGTTTGTGTGTGTGTGTGTTTTTTTTTTTTGAAAAAGAAAATTGCTGTGTGTTTTCGCGACTCATTTATCCATTAACTATATATTTCCCTGATGAAGTGCATCCAAGAAGATTCATTGTGACATAATAAGGGAATGGAACACTTGACTTACATGGATAGAGTGTTATAAATTTAAAACCTACAGTATCAGTTCAGAATCTCCATGTCTTCTTCCATCTGAGATGAGAAATTGTAAATATGGAAAAACGAATGCAAGATTATGAAACAGAGTGCATTCTGATAATAATGCAAAAAAATTTGACGCATCACATTCTCTTTATAGGTATAAAGTTACATCTTTCACCATTCACAAGGGTAAAATAATCAATTGCATATGCATAAAATTCCATGTCTATTACTGTACTGTCAAATTTTTATATCAGATAATTATCAATTTGATTGGTATGTATTATTTTCATGCATGGTCACATTCAGGCTTAAAATTTTATCATCATGCACATACATTTGGATATAACGTGCATAGCGCCATACAAGATTCATTTTGTTTTAATATAAAGGTTCATATGTAAATTTTAGCATATCATGGTTCACACAGCTAACACGAGTGGTTGCATGATGAATAAAATCCTAATGGAGGTCAATTATCAAGTGTTTATATCTGGTATTCAATACATGAATATGTTAAACAGCCATAACCTCATAATTCTGTTAGAATTAGAATTTATCGCTTGCTTTCTACACATAGATGATAATATTTCATTATACCTGGTACTTGGAAATAGGGATGAATATGTTTCTGCACAACATTTTCAAAAGTGGATGTACTTTCATCTATAATATTTATTTTACTTGTGCAGTTCACAAAGTTGATTCAACATGCAGTTCCTCAGCCCTGTTATCAAGAATTGGATAACATGGGCACCATCAGCTGAGAAGAAATAGTGGTCATGCAAGCATTACATTTTACGATCTAAATTATCAAGAGGAAGCCGTCAATTGATCTCTTGCGATGATTGGGAAATTTGGCTTCAATGGGATAGAAGGCATAAGTGAAGGTCTTTTCACAATACAGAATTTGGAATAGTTGGAGATGGTGTCTGAGAAAGTTCTGTAGCTGCTTGGATCCCTTTCTCAAGGTTTCAGGATTGGTAGGAGATATTCTTTCATAGTTTATTTATACAATGGAGGAATTTATACATATATTTCATTGATTCTGACATACATATGTTGTACATCTGCCTTTGTAAAAGTTAGAATCAAATTTGTGCTATATGTTTCTTTAACATGCATTATGAAAAACAATATTCAGATGAATGTTTGGATTTGAAATATTTTTTCCTGTTGAGCTCGACTGTTTGTTATTCTGGCCAGAAAATTTAATGCAGTGCACATTGAAACATGAAAGCATCAGTTATTGAGTTATTATGCGACCCTCACTTGTCTAAATATTTTTTGAGGCAAACATAGTCAAATTAAGAAATGAATATACAGTTCCATTAGAATTTTTGGTAATCAACCTTTCTAGTTTCTACTGTATAATGTAAAATGTAGTATGAAAATATTTCATTAATTGTTTTAAAATGTGTTTGCAATTTGAATTACTTAATGAAATATAAATTACAATAGGCTTTTTTAATTAATCTTGTTTAAAGGTTTTGTGTTTCATTTAAAATGGCTTTCCGTTGGCATTTGAAAGTAATAGAGAAGAATAAGATTAAAAAAGAAGGATAATGTTACATTCGGTCTTAATTTCAGTCTACATGTGTTTTGAATTTTTTAAAAAGAGTATACATCATCTAATGATGTACATTCTTTTATAAAAAATAAAACATATACTCCAATGAATTGTATGGCTGCATTTATAGAAAATGTAAAAAAAGTCATTCGGAACATATGCATTCTTAATGTGAGCATATGTGTCGATATAAATCTATCAACGCATATAGGGTTAGAATTGGGGCTGGAAAAAAATCTGGGTGTAACAACACCCAAAAAAGAATCATTCAAGAATAATATTACATGCACTCCACATTCTTTTATCATTTTTTTTAAAATATATATACTTTCTTCAATGATCTTTATAAAACGAAGTATATAATCAAGAATTGAATGTATACTCTTTTAGACCAAAAAAAAAAATCAATAAAATTGTACCTCGAATTTAGCTGAAATGATAGATATACAGACTTGTTTCACCACTCATATTCTAATGTCAACATATTCTAATGTTGTCTATATAGATGACAGGAGGAACAACTATGACCGCCAAATATTGTAACACAAGTGAATGTTGAAGCTCCTTTATTATTGTATTCAGACATGCACATAAAATATTGGATCATTTGGATCATGTGAGAGAATCAGATAGTTACATAGACAACATGCTCAGATTCAAAGTGCTCTAAAAAAATACTATAAGAAAGGAAAGGGGAAAAAAACTGCTGTAGGGAGTCAACAATAGGTAAAATATTAATAGGTACCCACATTTGAAATCACTAGATGGCTCAATCAAATAATTCATGGAAAAAAAACTTCCAACATTCACACAATCCCCTCCCTGTGCATTCACTTCTCTTTTGTAAAGACAATTCAACATGACCGGCCGGACTTGCAGAGGAGCGCTCCGGCAAACCTTGTGAGCCTCGTCACGAAGGTCCCAGGCTTTGCGCTTATCATGTCCTTCTTCGAGTAGGGGTGCTTCTTGCTCGGGTTGCCGGACTGCGTGAAGAATGCGCCGTTCATCAGAAGATCGCCCTCCGACCTCCATGTCCAGCTTGACCACTGCTGCTCTGTCGCGTAGTCCCTCTTCGTGACCTAAAAATCAGTTTTCACACAACATGCAATGAATTATGTTGGTATATATGCTTAGTGTTTGGAAATGAATTTGAAAAAAAAATTTCTTTATTAAAAACAGCTTTTGAAAATATCTTTTCAAAAAGCATATTTCTGTGAGATTTTTTACAAGTTGGAACAGTCGGAAGCATTTAGAAAGGAGCTTTAGAATCAAATAGTAAACTTTATTGACTCTGGATTGAAATATTACCTCCTTGACATAATCGGCCATCGGGGCAATGTAACGGTTGCCCTGGCTGATGATGGTAGGGTGCTGACTGCCTCCGACGGCGTACATTTCCCAATGAGTGTAGTCGTTGTTCACAACATGGAAAAATCCCCATCGGCACCTATACGATACTCATCTCAACATAACTCGTGTACAATGTAAAAGATACCACTCCTAGATAGTATAATATACAATAAGGTGTCGTCGGTCAATCCTCAATAAAAAAAAAATTTACATGCCACTTACAATGTCAAATCCTAATGTGTGACAGACATGTTAGTCTTTTATTGAAGATTAAAAAGACCTGATAGGATTAATCACTAACCTCGGCATCCGTTGTACGAGCCCCCTGCCAAAGTGGTTGAACGCCACAGTGACTTGCATGATCTGGTCCTGCGAGTAGCTGTCGCTCGCGCCCATCAACATCACCTGCGTTGATCTCAGTTCCCTCAGTCATACAGTCTAACAGTGAAACAAACAATCAAGTGAATAAAACTGAGGTGATGTGTATGATATTTTTCTTTATATACCATTATCACATCACATTTGTGATCTCATGGTCCGAGAGGTGATGTTCTATGTTAAAACATAGTTGGTGACACGTCAATGAAAAAAAGAAAAAAAAACATTATCTATGAAATTATCATCAGTTTTGCATGTATTTATAAAAAAAACCGTGCAAGTATGTTTGTCTAAGTTGAATAATGTCAGGGAGAATGCATATTTTGATTCTTAAAAAATATAAAATGATTTTTAATGAGATTCATGCTTTTGTGAAAAATGTATATAACTTCACGATCTATAATGATTTGAAAGCATAAAATATTGTTACTCATGAGACATAAATAACTATCAGTAACAGTTGACCCCTCAACGCTCATACATACCTCGTTATGGTGAGTGAAGTGGTTGTTCGATATGGTAATCGCAGTCGAGCCCTCAACAGCATCGACGATCCCATCCATACAATTCGACATGGAATTATGATCAACCCAAATATTAGAGCTCCCAAAAATGGAAATCCCATCCCCATCACTCCTCGTCCGGAACCCAAAATGCGTGGGCGAGTCCCTAATAGTCCCGCCATTCCCGGCCTTGATATCATGAATATGCAGTCCATGGATGATCACATGCTTCACAAACTGAACGGTGATCCCGGCCCCATACGCGATATGAACGTTGGCTCCTCTCCCATCGATGGTCTTGAAACTGTTCATGATGAGCTCCTCGTTGAGTCGGATGATCATGTCGCGGGCGAAGATGATCCAGAGGGGCTGGGACTGGATGACGGCGTGGCGGAGGGTGCCGGGTTTTGGGTTGACGAGGTCGTCGTCGGAGGGGTCGGTGACGACGTAGTAGCGACCGTGGACACCGCCGAGGGTGTTGCGGCCGAAGCCGAGGACGCAGCGGGCGAGGCGCTTGCGGTGGCGGGACCAGTTGGGGTCGCAGCGCCAGCAGCGGTCGATGGGGTTGGTGGCCTTGCATGGGCCTTTGTAGTTGCGGAGGTTGCGTCTCGTGCTGTTGTGCCCATCTATTGCACTGCATGGGAGAATGAATGATTATATGAGGGAGGTTCAATGTTTAAAAAAAATGGGGGGAAAAGGATTAGGGAAATTTTTGAAAATAACCCTACTTAAAAAAAAAATTTAAATTTGATCACGAGATTAAACTACTATCAAAATTGATCCTGAGTCCAGTTTGACCCTGGTTAGCGCGCCATGTTCGCGCGCTGACTGGGCAGGGATGCGACATGACGGAGATGTGATCCGATATCACGTTCCGCCCGCGCACGCGGGTTCATGCGTGCTTGCATGTGTCTCCCAGAGGGGGAGACGTGATAGTGGGTCACGTCTCCCCCGTGGGGAGGCATGCACCATGCATGGACCTGCACGCGGGGTTTGATTAATTTTTTTAAAATTAAATTAAATTTTTATAAAATTAACTAAATCATATAGTGAAATTAAAATTAAGTTAATAAGGTTTAATTTTAATTTAAAATTAAAATTAAGTTTAAAATTTTAAATTCAAATTAAATTTTAAAATTAATATTCAAATAATATTTAAAATTTGATTTGATAAAACAACCATTTATAGAAAAAAATCAACAAGTGGAAAAAAAATTTATAAAAATTTAATTTTATAAGACAACCATTTATATTAAAAACAAAAAAAAGAGGAAATAATAATATCCATTTTCATTTAGCAGATTATCCATTCCCAAATACAAATAATACTCATCTTACTTTTTTAAATTCTCTCTAACCAAATATATCAAATTATCCATTAATTCCCAAACAAAAAACAATCATATTTTAAATTTAATTTTGCAAAGCAACCATTTATATATATTTGCATGTAATGTTTTTTTATAAATGATAGTTTTATAAAATTAATTTTAAATATTATCAAAATATAAATATGATATGAATTATAAAATTTAAGCTTGATTTTAAATTTTAAATATTATCTAAATTATAAATTTTATAAATTTTTTTTCCACTTGTTGATTTTTTTCTATAAATGGTTGTTTTATCAAATCAAATTTTAAATATTATCTGAATCTTAAATTTAAAATTTAATTTGAATTTAAAATTTTAATTTTAATTTTAATTTTAATTTTAAATCAAAGTTAAGCCTTATTAAATCAATTTTAATTTTTACTATATTGGTTAATTTTATAAAAATTTAATTTAATATTTTAAGAAAAATTAATCAAACCCCCGCACGCACGCGCAACGTGCGCGTGCGGGTCCATGCATGGTGCATGTCTCCCCCACAGGGGGAGACGCGATCCACTATCACGTCTTCCCCTGTGGGAGACACATGCATGCATGCATAAACCCGCGCACGCGCGCCTCAGCCAGGGGCGGATCTAGGACAATATTTTATGGTGGGCTACATAGCCTATATTAAATGTTTATATGAAATTTTTTTGTTCTTATATTTGATGTAATTATTTATATACCAAATAATGTGATGTTCAAAAGACATACATGTGAAGAAAAGAAAAAATATGAAATGTATTGTAAGAATAAAAATGATATATAAACTCATCTTACACGGTATATTAACAAATTTTATAATTTAAATAACCAAATATATCATCATAAAAATAGGAAGAGTTACCAGAAAAATAAGAAGAATTGTTTTATGGATATAAATGTTTCTTTATTGTTCAATTGACATTAAATTAATTCTTAAGATTATATTTGAATTTTAAAATTTAGAATTGTTAAAATTTATAATAAGATTGAGGCTGCATTTGATTGCACGATTGCAAAATTGATTTTGAACAAAAACTGAGTTTAAATATGATTTTGTAAGAAACTATCTATCGACAACTTTTGAAAAACTCAGGTTTTGGGTATTATTTCACAAAAATATGTCTACAACTTTTGACCCCCCCCCCTTTTTTTTTAAATGAGTTTGGAAAAAACAGTTTACTACAAACCCAAAAGCTGCTCAAACTTGTTTCCAAACGGGCCGGAGTTCGATTTGGTTTGTTAGATTGACATCCACTTTGTTATGATGCAATTTGATTTGTTATTAATTTATTAGGCTGATATCTAGTTTGTTAGGAATATATTTTATTTTTAAAATATAATTTATTTAATATAAAATATAAATATTATAATTTATATCATCAAATAATTAAAAAAAAATACAAAATCTAGGCCGGGCTACAGCCCGGCCCAGCCAACTCTTACGTCCGCCTCTGGCCTCAGCGTGTGCGGGTTCATGCAGGCGGAGGTCGTGGCGCATCCCCGCCCAGTCAGCGCGTCAACGTGGTGCGTTGACCGGGGTCAAACTAGACTCATGATCAGTTTGGTCTTAGAGTCAAATTTGAAATTTTGGTTTTTAGGAGGGTTATTTTCAAAATTTTCCTAAAGGATTATGTTATGATTAATTGGAATATGACTGGAATATGAGCACCGCATTGACAATTTGATATAGATTTCTCATTTAGATATAGACAGCCGACTGATTATGATTAGATATAGATACTATGTCAAATTTTAAAATTAAAATATGCGAGGAAGGTTAAAGAAGTTTTTTTTTTTTTTTTAGAAAAAATAAAAAAATGAGCTTGGTTATAGTCTGTCTTTTTTTTAGAGTATCAAATGCAATCATATATCCACATTAGCCCGTATACTTACCATAACAAGGTATGTATATATCTCGTTAATTTTTCTTTATATTTTGTTTATAAATGATACCATTTTAATTCATTTAAATATGTATTTCACTTGCTATAAAAGTACATGCACACACACACATGATTTAAATATATATGATTTTAAAAAAATGACTTTTTTAATTTTAAAGAGCACTGATATACTTAGCCAGTTTTACAACCCATTTTGTAACCGTATATATTATGATAGCATAATGTATATTTCAATATTATAATATAATATATGTGGGGTCATAATGTTTGAACTTTTTTTTTATGAATTTATAAAAATACATCGAATAAATTTAATTATTAAAATTACATCTCATTGAGGTACATATTTTTACATAAAAAAGAACACATACTCCACTAAATTACAAGAATACATTTATAAAAATATAAAAAAATTTATCAAAAAATTTAAGTCGTTAGAGTGAGTACACGCCACTATCGACAGATATACAAACCTAGAATTGTAACAAAAAATAAAAAATAAAAAAAACAGAGAGGGTGTGTAATAGCACTTAAAAAAATAAAAATAAAAATTCTTACGAGTGGACTTCCGCGTTGAAATGGTCATTGACCTCCTCCGGTCGGTGGTGGTACGCCTCGAGCGCGGCCTCCTGCGCCTCCTTCTGCCGCCTCTGCCAGTGCTCGTCGAAGTCCGCGATGTGCGCCGACGTCACCACGGCCGCCGCCAAGAACAGAACCATCAAGAAGACCACCCTGGTCATCTCCATATCTCCTTTTTTTTCTTTTTATTATTATTAAGTGTTGGGGGTGAAGCAACCCCAACTAGGCCAATCGAGGCCGAAGAGAAGAATGGATTGGTTTACGCCGATGGCGAGCGTTTCATGAGCTCGCACGGCTTGCAATTAAGAGGTCATTGTGGGGGAGGTTTGGATTATATAAGACAGGTTGGAAGAATGTGTGTTTGTTTGAGAGAGAGAGAGAGAGAGGTGAGTGAGTCCGATGAGAGAGGAGAACCACAAGAGGGAGGGAGGGGTGTTGTTTTTGTTGGTTGTGTGTGTGTGGGTTTTTGATGCGTTCAAAAGTGGTTTTTTTTTTGTTTGTGAGGTTGAGAGGTTTGTGTTTATATTTAGGAGGGTTGTTTTTGGAGGGAGATGTTGTGGGTTTTTGGGGTATTTTTTTATTACAGAATAACACTTGTTTTTTGGATTTTTATTTTCGATGTAAATTATACTATTTAGTATGAGTCATCTTTTTCATATTTTATTTTAAATCTTTAACTTTTATTTTTTTTTTGTTTTAGTCCATACACCAACCATTAGTCAGAATACTACAAGAATATTCTATTTAATGTTAATTTGTTGAATTAAATTTTTTAAAACATCAAGACTGTTCTTTGAATTTTATTTTCAAGTCTTTGTAAACTATGTTATGTAGTTATCGATTACTCCCTCTTTTTTATTACATTTTAAGTAAATAGCATATTTACATGTGCTAAAAAATAAAAATTTTAAAATGTAGTTTAAGAATTTTAACTATCCGTTGATCCTAAAAGGTTGGCGAAGGAACTAAAAACGAAAAGGAGTTAAAAGTTGGGGATTTAAAATGAAATATGAAGAAAGGAGGGATCGATAATTAAATAATATAATTTAAGGGACTAAATAAATTTTTTTTTTTAAATAAGGAATCAATCTTCTCACTCGCCAGACTATTATTTGCATTTTTGGTTCTTGACTACGGTCGAAGTTTGATAAATTTAGAAAATGAAATAATGAATCAAGTATTGCTTGGATTTGATCCAAATAAATTCGATTTGATCCAAATAAATTCGACAAAGAAGAAAATGGTCCGACTGAACTACCATTAAACGAAAGAATATAAAGAACACACTAAATTAAAGTACGTCTAAATATATCTAATAGAAAGGTTATGCTCAACCTGTTTAACTTGTCGCAAGTTTTGATTTTAAAATAAGTATTTTTTTATAAAAAATAAAATATATATTTGTATGAATTTAATGCACATATTTGACTAATAAAATGTAAACAAATCATTATTTTTTAATCACACAATGACTTCTATTATCATTTTCCAAAAGGGTGCTTATACACACTTATTTTTGAAATCATCCAATACAATATATATTTCACAGTCTTACTGTATTCTCTACTACGAAAAGTGAAAAAAAAATGCATTATATTATCGATATATCAGTATGCACATAATTTAAAAGATTGTATTTCCATTAGCTAAGTATACACATATCATAAAAAAATCAAAAGGTTTATGGATTAGAAACAGGACAGAACGTACCATTTTCCTTTCCAAAAGGGATTGATAAACATATCTCATTTTCATATGGAAAACTCATACGGAAAATGATACTTTCAACCTGTGTGCAGTGCAAAGCTCATATATGTTTTGATTTTTTAGGGTATATATATTCCGCTGATGAAGTACATTATTTTATATAAAAAATGGTGTATATTTCCACACTAATTGAAATGTATATATCTTTACATTTTAATGGAAGATGTATAGAAATGGTGGAGTACATTCATACATTACATTATTGACCTATAATTGTTTTAAGGGTTTTTTTATTTTTAAGTCCCATAGACCATAGATTTAGTGATCAATCTCTCACTTCTTCATATTTTGGTTTTAGTCTCCAAATTTAAAGGATATGCTTCTTTTAGTCCCTGGGAGGGACTAAAAAAGAACATATTTTTTAAATATGGAGACTAAAACTAAAATATGAAAAAGTGAGAATCGATTCCTAAATAGGTACGTTACAGGACAAAAAAACTAAAAAACCATGGTTTAAATCTTCTTCGGAAAGGAAACCATCAAATTCTTGATCATGTGCCTCACAGGGCGACTGCAATCATTTCATATAATGTGAATGGGTAGTTTAGTAGTTGTAAGTTGTAACCTACTTTAATAGCTAAGATCTACCTTTTTTATGACAAAAAAAGTTTTTTTTATTTTTAAGTCTCCATAAATCATAAGATTTAGTGATCAATATCTCACTTCTTCGTATTTTGGTTGTCTTTTGATGTGTGAAAAATGTATATAAGTCCTTATTATAATCTTTTATATACTCTCATCCTTTCACATAAAGACATGTTTCCTTTGACTTATGTTCGACAGACCTATTAGAGTATTTGTTTATCCAGGTTGGCAATGAATTAGGTAATTTTCATTACACCAGGTTGCTCATTGGTCCATCAAAAGTAAGCTAGAGGAAACATTCTCTGGGATCCATTCAATGGACAAATTGGTGAAACCGTAAAACGAAAAAGGCCAGACTCATTATCAACTTGGGTAATAAAAAAAAAAGACAATAGGTTCGTCAAATGAATTCTAGAGTGTTTAATTCATTTGGAATTCTTCGATGATGTACTAATCATCGAACCTTTATAATGAAACTTGCCAACCCTATTGCCAATCTATGTAAGAAAAAAAGCCAATAGGTCAATTTCGACAGACCTAGATATTGGGGTGGGTTATGTTCAAAATGAGGTGGGTACTCTAGGGGTGGGTTTCTAATTTTACGGGGTGGGTATATAGCTCCCCTTAACATTATCCTTGCCCATTGCCATAGGAGTTTGTCAGCTGGCATCTTCATATAAACAATAGATTAAGCGATTCTCCATCGTTTTGATGGGAAAAAAAATTGCAAATCCATGGAAAGTTGAATAATGATATTATATTTAGAAAAACATGTATGACTGTTCCAGAGTTGTCAATGCTGGGAGATTCTGTGGATATTTCACTTTGCAGTTCCCTCAAACACGGGACATGAATCAGTTCTCTCCCCAATTATAATACCAAAAATTTACATCCCAACACCAATTGACACAATGAGAGGCTAATGAGTAATAAATCAGCTTTACATAGCCTCCCAAACTTTGTAATCTCTCCCTTCAGTGGCCAACTGCCATCTTTGAGGCCGCTCGGGGGCTCGAAATGCCCAGGTCCTATCTTCATCATCACCTTCTCGTCAATCTCGGCAGCATACACTTCCCTCTCTGCTTTCACTATGCGAATCTATAATAATTAACCATATAACCATCATCAGACATTCACAAAAATGTAAACAGTACACTGATTCACAGAACAAGATTTCATGCATTTGATTATGTTAAGCTCGTGCAGCTCAGTGAGTTTTGCTATTGCAAGAAAAAATAGAATAATTTTTTTTAGGTGATGGTAAATTCAAGTCTTGTGAATTGTGATACGCACCGTACTGCGGCAATGAATCTTATTCCGATTTCTCAATGAGATTAGGGAAGAAATCTCTTGTTGATAATGGGAGAAAACATGATCATAGAAGACTGTAGGTGTCCCAGGATGCGTCAGGATATATGCATAGCCTTGCATTTCTTTTCCTGCGGGAAATCTCCAGTGGCCCTTAACAAAGATCCCAGATTGACAAGTCAGCAGGATGATTTAGAGTATGATGCATGAAAATTATGACGAATCTCAAAGAGCTTCTTTCTAGATCTGTCAAAATATGATCAATGACAAGTGAAAATTTCACTAAATTTTCCACGAACTGGAAAATAAATTTTTCTACATTGTCAGAGGTCATTTTTATCCACTTTAGTCACAAAAATGAACTGGCAAAAGAATTTTGATCTCACTACTAATCCCAGGCTTTCACCATATGTTCTTTTTGAGTGAAGTAGACACTATGTTAATTATGTTGAAATATAAAGCTAATTCCATGGAGGACCATCAACTTGTAGGATTGTAACTGAACGAAGCCCAATTTACTAAATTATATAAAGATTAATAAAAAACAGGAAAGGAAACAGCCCTTATTGTCCATGGGACAAGATACCCTAGATCATGATCAGTGCCCTTTCAAGGAAATATAATGGAAGAAATGCAGACCCTTCACATATTTTACATTGATAATTACATCACAATTTACTTCAGTTATCTCATTTAAATTATATTAACGCAGAATTTAAATTGATATTCCATCATTTTATGGGATTACCCTGACAATGAAAGAACATGGATATATAATCACATATGTTAAGAAACAATAAAGAATCCGAACCTGAGTTGAACCAGTGTCATGATTTTCTATAAATGTCACAGCACGAGACGGCCACCATCCAACAACCCCAGGTGGTTTACCTTTTGCATCCGACAATCGCCAGTACTCACATTTCTCAAGAACCTGATTGAAAATATATTCAAATGTTATTACAGGGATGACTGACTGCCATAATCGAAAATTACAAATGCCAACAGTGCTTCAAGTATATCTGAAAAGAAAGAAACATATAGAGCTCAACTAAACACACACACATTCTAAATTATCATATTCTCAATGCTTTTAAAATCCTTTCATCATCAAAAAACTTGTTTCAAGTTTCCCAGCAATGTAGGTGACCATTGATTTCCATCCAAGTATTTACTACCCTATCAAAGTGATTAGATTCATCTATTGCAATCATTTCAATCTTTTCATCCCTAGCTTTGTCAGTATCAATCTTTTAAAGTCAATTCCAGGCACTTTTGGAGGTTTTGTTGGGGTAGGGCCAGTGTAGATACATCATCTACAGCTCCCTAGTTGATTTTTTCAAATTCTTGTATCTTCACTCTTGGGCATTCACTTCTCTTTACAAAATTAGGGAAGGATGCCTACCGTTTATCCACAAAAAAAAAAGTCATTCCAGACAACCTACTTAGTGTCACCTCCGTTCTTAAAATATTCCCAACAATGTAATCCATGCAAACTGGCAGGATCAATTGTAATTTGTCGACTTTTATTTATTATATAAGCCGGAAAGATTCTGCTACATAGCTATAATCCTCTAGGAAACATTTCCATCTATATTTCAGTCCTTCTGGATCACAAGTAAGCAAACAAAACAACACTGAGAAGAATGCGACAACCATTTGTAAACCATTCAATATGGAGTCTAAGCCAACGAGGAACAAGCAATTTTTAACCAATGTGTACTTTTTTAACCAATAAACCATCATGTGAAGAACCATTTGTAAACCATGCAATATGGAGTCTAAGCCAACGAGGAAAGAGCAATTTTAACCAGTGTGTACTTTTTAACCAATAAACCATAATGTGAAGGTTCAAATTGAGATAATTTCCATTGTTTCCTTCCTCTATATTGCCCCAGGCACTCTCCTTAATAACAATTATATCCTATCCTATCCTATCCAAGCCAAACAACATTTATTATATCAAAAAAATAAAGTTTGATGGTTCAAAATATCCCATTTTACCACTTTATCTGGTCCATTTTATCAATATGTACCGCAGTATTTCATTGAATACCTTATCATCAAATAGTTAATCATCAGTAGAATTTGTTCCTTGGAAAACATGTACCCAAATGGAAATGTGATGGTATTTTCCATTTATCTATGATCCAAATCACAAGAACAATTACGGACATATTTTAGATGATATGGCCTCTTAATAGGATGAGACTTATTGATGCAGCGTGTGACCACGCTCTTCAAAGGATCCGTTCAAAAGAATGAAATCGGTAGGCTCCAACGGCGTTGTTGATTCTTCAAGAAGCATGCCAAGGGGTTGGGCTTCAATAATCTGTTATTTCGGATGAAATACCAGAGAATTGAGAGGTCTTTGCAATTGTTAGTACTCCTAACAAAATACAATAGATAAAATAAATAAACTTCAAATAATCACAAATCTATTTTGTCAATTGGTTTACAAGCTTATTTATAGAAGAGAATCCTAACAAACTAAGATCTCAACTAATTATCTAAATTGTAAACTAATAAACAAATCTAACAAATCTTTATCTAATCCTAACTAAAATTCAAATTTGAATTCAAATAATGATTATTTGGAATTCAAATCTAAATATAGTAAATCCTAACAAATGCATAAAATCCTAGCAACTCAAAACAACCTAAAAATAGTAAAAATAACTTTGAACCGTCGATTTGACCTCCAAGACAATCTCAGAACGCTTCAAAAAATGGCGTAATGGCATAGCCACTACTCCTGTAGGGCTCGTCGATACGAACGCGTGGACATATTATATAGCGATTCTGATCTACGGTTCAAAGGTTATGGCCGTTTAAAGTTACGGCGCCCCCGAACGATCATGATGTCTCTGCTTTCACTGATCCATCTGATCTCGACCGTCCATATAATGTGTGGCCATGATGCCTGCATCATCCTCCCCAGGCTGGAGAGAATTCGCCCTCGAATTCAGATCTTCGTCGGACTTTCACCATGAGCTTCAGATATGAAAATCTTTCGAACAACGAATCTTTTAGGGTGCCGCATCACATCCATCCAATCAGACCAATACTCACGAATCCAACTTTCAAGCAGTAACTTTTTGAGAAGGGATGGTGGATCAGACGAAATGAAGGAGGGAAAGAATGGGTTCACAAAATAATGGTAGGTGGATGAAATACTTCATGTGATAGCTTTTTCGATGGTGAAGCGGTATGAGTGAATTGAAAGGGGTCTAGCAGGAACGATTTGGATGAGGCTCCAGTCACGTAAAATACGTGGGTGTTGATGATTTTGGTGGTGAAGAGGCTATGATGAGAGGCAGTAGATAAAAAAAGAATGTGATCATTGTTACCAAATATTTGAGGGGGACTCTTGGACTCAATCTCCTCCATCTCTTCATCAAAGACAGGAGGAAGGTCATTTTCATCGATCTCTGCATAAAAGATATGAGGAAGTCTCGCATCTTCAATCTCCTCATCAAAAATAGGTGGGAAGTTCTCATCTTCAACCCCTTCGTCTTCATCGAAGATAGGTTTTACCTCTTCAATCTCTTCATCTTCATCAAAGATAGGTTTTGCCTCTTCAATTTCATCATCTTCATCTTCATCGAAGATAGGTGGACGGATCGTCTCTTCGAACGAGTTATCGAAATCTCCTCCAATTGAATCATCCGCCTCAGATCGCATGGTTGGAGATTGTAGAACCGGTGATCGTTGTCGTCGAGTTGGAGACCCTTTTCGGCATTGCATCAACGCCATCATCTCCTCTATTTGGTGCTTTATTGCCTCAAACCTTTCATCCATGCGCCTATTAGTTGCTGCCATAGCTGCCACGATGGTTTGTTGGAGCTCCTCTCGGTCGTAGCGTCGCTAAGAGGACGTCTTCTCGGCGGCATGTTCTCTCTCGTTTTTTTTTAGAACGATGCGCCGAAGATCGACGCAAGCTCTGATACACCTGATGCAGCGTATAACCATGCTCTTCTACGAATCCGTTCAAAAAACGAAATCGATAGGCTCTAACGGCGCTGTTGATTTTCAAGAAGAATGTCAGGGGGTTGGGCTTCAATAATCTGTTATTTCGGATGAAATACCAGAGAATTGGGAGGTATTTGCAATTGTTAGTACTCCTAACAAAATACAATAGATAAAATAAATAAACTTCAAATAATCACAATCTATTTTGTCTATTGGTTTACAAGCTTATTTATAGAAGAGAATCCTAACAAATTAGGATCTCAACTAATTATCTAAATCTGTAAACTAATAAACAAATCTAACAAATCTTTGTCTAATCCTAACTAAAATTCAAATTTGAATTCAAATAATGATTTGGAATTTAAATAAAAAATAGTAAATCCTAACAAATGCATAAAATCCTAACAACTCAAAACAACCTAAAAATAGCAAAAAATAACTTTGAACCGTCGATTTAACCTCCAAGACGATCTCAGAACGCTCCGAAAAATGACGTAGTGGCATAGCCACTACGCGTGTAGGACTCGTCGATACGAAAGCGTGGACATATTATAATAGTGATTCTGATCTACGGTTCAAAAGTTATGGCCGTTTGAAGTTACGGCGCCCCCGAACGATCACGATGTCTCTGCTTTCGCTAATCCATCTGATCTCGGCCATCCATATAATGTGTGGCCATGATGTCTGCATCACTTATTAATATAGAATTCAAAGATGAAAGCACCTTCAATTCCTAAATCTCTAGCCAGCCTGTTCAGAGGAAGTGGATGTCCACTGTGCACTCGTTTGATTTTCTGATCCTTAACACATGAATGGGCCTTTTGTCATCATTCTGTACCAGAATGCCTAATGTTGGTAAGAAAGTTTAAAGGCTTGAAATCCCTTTGGTTGTCGTTAATTTGCTCGTGTGTAAATTACAATAGCTTAATCCTAAAGAAATAATATAAAGGATGTGTTGGCAAAGGTGGGATGCCACATCCAGACTCACTAATGTGTGGACACCACGTCACATTGATTGTCCAAGCGTTGATTGTGTCACTGGTACCAGCATTCTGCAGTTTCTCTGCCAAGGAGTGGTCTGTCGTGCTGACCAGTTAAGCACCTTGCACGTAATTGGGAGTATCCTATGTTACCCTATCCTCCATATGGGCTATCATGACAGTATTATCTGAAAACAAACATGTAAAAACTTTGATACTTTGTCAACAAATAACGAAACATAGGGAGGAAACCTAAGACTTACTTGTCTCTACATTCCAAATGTAATGGAAAGAACCAATAGATAAAAAATGTGATTAGAAAGATTATATGAAACTGAATGTCTTAGTCCTAGGACTTCTCATTTGATCATTCATAATATTAATCCCAAGTAAATGGTGTTAAATGAAACGAATAAGAATCTGAAATAAGAACATATAATAATCTTACAGCATGAAGGATTCCTTTGGTAGTGACATCAAAAGCACCAGATTTCCCATTGACAGCATTTATCCAGTCAATA
Source organism: Acorus calamus (assembly GCA_030737845.1). Classification (NCBI taxonomy): domain Eukaryota; kingdom Viridiplantae; phylum Streptophyta; class Magnoliopsida; order Acorales; family Acoraceae; genus Acorus; species Acorus calamus. Next base: position 16,736,615 of record CM060879.1, on the reverse strand, counting down.
ATTCTCTGTCTATGTGCATCTTGATTGTAATCCATTGCACCATATGTATAACTGAGTGAGTCCCAAAATTCACCGACAGCAAAGTAAGGTTCAGTTGCTTCCAAATAGTCTTTGACATAGCCACCCCAAAACCCTCTGACAAAATCCAACCTCCACCCGTCATAGCCGATTTCTTTCCTATATTGCAAAAGTTAAAATAAAAAACAAAAAGGTTCAGAAAGAATGATGATGGAAACATTTTAACAGGTTTAACAATTTTAGTCACAAGGATGCTGCACTCTATATGATTATATTAGAAATATAATGAGGAGATTGCAACAAAGCCTATGTAACAGAAGCTCCACAATTCCAAATAACTACAAATGCATTGTAATGAAAACCAAATGATGACTTCCTGAGTATTATGTAATCTTAAACCCAAAAAATACTTCTGTTGCTTGGAACAAAGAGAATCAAGTGATATCAATACAAAACTTCTGTTCTCGTAGCAGCTCCACAAAACTCTTGATGAACAACTTTTACTGATTGGTTAGGATGAATTTATATAATTCTTTTGTCCAACAATGTTCCTAATCCCTGTATACGCATTTCTTTTCTGTTACTGCAAAAGAATTTGGTCAAACTCCACACAGATCTGATTTCCCATTGACTCTCCATGAATCCCCAGAAATGATGACAAATATATAACATGCAATGAATTCAGTATTTATTGCATTTGAGGCGGCATGTCTTGGTTAATTGGAAAAAGGGGTTATTTGGATCTGCATAGGCATTTTTAGGGGATTATATGAACTTCAGGAAAAGTCAGGGGTTATATGGACTTTGGGCAGTTTACAGGGGGTTATTTGGATTTTTCCCTAACTTTTAATAGTTTGAAAAAAAAATGAAACATCTGCTATTGTATGAGTGAATATCTATTTAAACTAATTAATCTAGTCAGATGACCAGTCATCTAAACTATATTTAATTTTGAAATAATAAATGGTTAACAGCCACATTCTCAGAAAGAAAAGCAGGTTTACTGAAACATAAACATACAATTGCCAGGCTGGTGGAAAATGGCATAACAAATAATGCCCATCGTGTGACCCAGAATTTACAACATGGAAATCTTATGTGAAGACATACAATTTTACAAAATGGAAATTAGATGTGCTTTATAATAAAAATTAGATGTCACACAGATTTTACAAAATGGAAATCTTATGCGATAACATGCCTGACAAGGGTTAACTTAAGGGCACCCTACCTGTTTCATGATGAAAATCCTTGTAACTGCAGTTTCTAACCAATGGTAAAATTACTCATTCTTACAACAAATGTCAAATCACCCCATTAAAAGTTCCCTAGACATTGTTACAGATGCTACATAAATCCAATAGTTTAATTGCTCTCAAACCCGACTAATGGCCAAGTTTGATCCAGGTTGCAATATTCATTGTGAGACTTTCTTAGAAAGTTTTTAACGATAATGAAAACAACACAATATGACTGGATGCTCGTTTCTCTCAAACACAATCAATATTTTGTCAATGCTTCTAAATGAATAAGAGAGAATGCACCTTAACCAGCAAAGCCATTCTTTCAAGTCTTTCCTCACAAAATCTTGAGAATGGTCAATGTTCGGTGCAGCATGAAAATTATCCCCACTGCTCTTGTTCCCCCTTCCCTAGAAACAGATGGAAGTTTAAACAAGAATGATAGACCAGTCACACTGTCAGAAAGATACATAATATGAAAAGATAAGAAGGCCAAAAAAGAATATATCAAAAGAATAAAAGTTGGCATGCCGGAATTGGGCAGCCAAAAAATAAAACCAAATCATTCCTATCTCAGCTAAATGAGAAACAGAAATTAAAAAAAGAACAATTCACAGATACAAAGATATAACCAGGCTCTCAGTCAAATCCTTCAGCAACAGCCTAGCTGCAGGAAACATCCAGGTAGCACAAATTTGGTGTTGGGGAGCGAAAAATAAAACTAAGCCAGTGAATATTGAATGAGATGTCTAATTTTAAAGCTATGAATATGATGTTTCTATATCAGTGTAGATCGAAGTGAAGAGAGGAAGCTCTATGGTATTAAGAATATCACTTGATCAAAAGAATATCTACAAGATCGAGATATAACTCTTGAACAAGTAAAATATTCACTAATACTACACTACAAGCAAGAGAAACCAAACTACAAGTGTTAGCTTGGAGGCTTTCCAAAACACTTTTTGTGTATAAATGTCTTTTCGCGAACAGGATTGGTGGGTGTTTATAGGCCCCCAAAGTTGTTGGAAATCCCAAAATCCTGTGAGGGGATGAGATAGGGTTGCAGACTAAAATCGACAGATTGAGTGAAATATCCTTCGATATTTGGATAATTGGATAGAAATTTGAATAGCAATATTCAACCTTCCCCTTGGTGTCAATGTCTCTTCAGGTTCTCTTCAGAGTCTTTGATGGTTACTTGATTTCATCCGCCTTGAACTAATGGATTGAGTCTTCTTCAAGCACCCTGTAATCTCCTCAACGCCAAGATCTCACTATATCTTTGACAACATGTGAATTTGAATTTCCACTTTGAAATACCATTGACAGCCGATATATCCCCTTCATCCACCACAACTAACGGATGGTTTTTTATCCATCCAGAATAATGGTAGAACATTGTTCTGATCTGTCCAAAGGACTGACGGATGATGTCTTCATCTGCCCATACTCTGCATTCTCCTTATTCTGGCTTTATTCCTAGATGTTTTATTCTTCAAGCCAACGGTCTTCTTCAATTCCTACTCCCACTAGGGAGCATTCAATGTTCCCTCTCTTGGATGTACACACTCCTCTGTACGAGTGTTGTGGATTTTCATCAATTAGATAGAGGTTTCTACTTGAAAGCATATTTCTCATTTATCATATCATCTCATGCCAATTTCTATCTATATTTGCAACGATTGATTCAAACATGATCCATGTAAGACCTCCGTAATGATTACACTCAAATTTCAAAGATGTACATACAATTATCTTAAAAAAAAGAAAAAAAAAGATGTACATACAACTAAAATTTTGAAGGAAACTATTATCAAAATTGGTGACTAAGAAAAGAAGAAAGGATAAAAAATAGATGGCATGTCATAATAGCATGAGAAGAGTTTGAGTTTTTGGGGGGTGGGGGAGGCAAGGAGAGATTGTGCGCTTATCTCATGTGGTGAACAAGTCCATAAGAGAACACAAAGTATTAATGCACTTAGTCACTCTACTAGGATGAAATATTTGCTCTTTCCAATTGCAAAAGTGAACCAGAACACCAGTTAAAAGTGGTTCCTTCATTTATTATACTCTGAATGTAGACCACATACCTGGAAATGTGGATCATCAGCAACAACAGCCCTGTCATCCCAATTTAGTCGACCACCAAAAATATTCCAAACACCATTTTTGTTTTGATAATGAGCACAACGATGATTTAAGACAGCATCACCAAGAACCCTGATACCTTCTTCATGAAACCTCTTTACAAGAAGCTTAAGCTGATCCATAGTCCCATATCTGGTGTACATCATAATAAGACGTCAATATTCTCTAGCAAAGAAACTCAAATTTTTGAATGACAAGACCATCCCATAGAAGAAAAGGGATTTGTGTTATAATTCTCCAAGTTCTAAAGCAAAGTCATTAACCCCTTATTAATCATCTCATCCATTCAGCGTCATCCAACAGCCAGATATAATTCACAATCGTGAACTCCAATGCATCGAGTTATTTAATAAGCAAAGCAATTTGTAAGAAAGAACGAGTTGTAAATAGCTTTGTTTGAAAGATTTGAAGGAATGAAAAATAACAATACTCATTATATTCCAGGTCTAACACATAAGAAATATGAATATGTGATTGTCATTTCATCAATCTACCTCTAATCCTATTATTAACATTTTCATTCATCCCCCTTTTTTGCACAAATTTCTTCTGGCTTATTTCTTATCATCACTTTGGGAAAGGAAACAAAGCCCTTACCACATTGCTTCCGCATACATTGTGGCTCATAACCTGATACACTTTGATTTGATTGAAGATGCGGCAAAAAAGAGCTACAATAAATAATAGTAGGTCAAACCCGGTTTTACCATACAGTACTTATGTTGTATTTATGTACTGATTCATGCATCAGTAACTTGATGTAATCAAGTCAATGATGTTAATCGAATTGGTATTCAGTTAATTGAGATTTTAACTGTTCAAATGCATGTTTGTTAACTTAACATTGCACAAAAGAACATTTCCAGTTATTTGAAATTAGCTTGTATATAAAATACAAAAAAAAAAAAAATTCTAGCAAGGCCCTCTAGTGTGCAGGATATCATCACATATATTAACTGCTGTAAGTTTACAGAGTAACTAGAGAAACTCCATTATGATATATTGTACCTTGAATTCAAGTTGTATAAATCTTTTGGCATGTACCCTTCAGGAGATACAGATTCAGTAGGCGGTGGTAACCATACTATTGTAAAACCTAGTGAAGCTATCTCAGAGATCTTCCCATCGAGCTCGGAATACCATCTCCCTGATTTGTTAGATTCCCAATTGAAACCTTGGCAAACTATTTCATACCCTGAGCCTGTACCAGAACATAGTTCTACAAACGGCTTTAATGACTCAGCCTCAGAAACAGCCTCTTCATCAAAAGTGGGAGGGGCACTTCTAAATATACTGTATGCCTCTGCTGCCAATTTCTCGAGTTCGAGTAGGATGTTTTCTTGAGCTTCTTTACTCTTTGTCATAGTACCCTTCTCAGATGAAATATCAGTTACCAAGTTCCTTATTCCATTAATAATATCTTCAGTCTCTACAACATCACTTGTTGATTGACTGTCTTCCACTTTAGGAGGATACATGATCCCCTGCTTTTGCACGTCGGTCATAGTTTGTTCATCCAGTTTTTTTTTATCTCTGCTAAATTGAGTGGGAAAGCTACCCACAGGTAATGGAATATAGAAGTCAGTGCCCATATTGTATAACCAAGTGTAATGGTTATGCTTGAGCACAAAGGGAAGCCCAGAAAATTTTTTCTCCACAGCAAATAATCCCCAACTGCCTTGTCCATTCTCTTTTGGCTGTATAATGATTACGTTCATGTGAGAAACAAGTATAAGGAATTTCATTACACTTGTAGAGCTACATGTCAAAAAAAAAAAAAAAAAAACTGCATATTAAAACAAGGAAAATCTAGGTAAAGAGAATATAATGAAATCAAGCTACAAATTTCAGGTGTATATTTTCCATCCTTAGAAATCAAGATTTAGCTACACCAACAATTCCATTACAAAAAAAATATATGTTCATCTTATATAGCATATAACTTCCATTTGATATATCCAAAACTGACTTCCAAGAGAAATTGCATGTTAAATGTTCAAAAGAACATATTTTCGTATGCTTTTCAGAGTTGTTTGGGAACATTTCCCTATGCAATTAATTCATTTCTACATATTTATTAGGGAAGTTTATTGTTCTTTATATTCAAAGCATTTTGCACAAATTGACAATATTTATACATTTAATATATATGCATAATCATTTTTTCATGTGGAGCCATATTTTAAAATTCAGAAATCTAAATTTGGTAGTATTTTAATTTGGCAGGATTAAATTTGACAGGTTATAAATTGAAGAAGGAATTAACATTCAAAGATTTTCATCAGAACTTTTAAATGTCATCCACCAAATCAATCAAATCTTCAATCAATTCAACTTTGACATCTCCAACAAATCAACAAGATCTCCAACAGATTTTGCAATTACATCTCCGACATATTTTGCAAATCAGCATTAACAACTCAATCAAATCAGCATTTACAACCAATTCAACCCTCAAAACCTTATAAAAAAGGGCACTGCAGAGAGAGGAAAGCATCTCTTCATTCAATCAAGAAGAATTTTATTTTCAGTTTTTGTTCTTTTTTTTTTTTGAGTTTTTTGTTTTCATTTTTTGTTTCTTTGGTGTTAGAGACATAGATTTTATTGTGTTTTCAATCAAAAGTGTCTTTTTATCTTATTTTCATGGATCGTTTTTATTTTTATTTAGAATATCACCAACCATGATAGGCTAGAGAATCCTCCCATCAAGGAGATGATTTCACCCCATGAATTTGAGTGTTTGGTTCTTTTCTTTATGCATTGATGTTTTTTATTTGTTCTTCATGTTTATATAGTTTCTTCAACTCAGATTTCTTTTGATTTTGAGTATTTTTAGATCTTCCATCGTTCTACTTAGATAAAATATAGTTGATGTTTTATAAACCCTATTTTTAAATCGAGTCGAATTGAACTGCTTTTGAAATATTTTGTTTTCATTAAGTGCAAAAGAAAGAACCATCACGATATTTGTGAGGTGGATTTCCAATCCTTGGAGGTTTCTTTCACATATTAATTTCAACTTTGGCTGTTAGAATAGTTTTCTTAAATCAACCCTTGATATTTTGTTTTTAAACCTTTTTGCCCAGAATTGATAATATTTTATTTTTACTCGTTCACTTCAATAGCCTCCATATGGGATTGACCTCTTACTACTACTTTCTACCAAGAATAGGTAAGGGTTTTATATTTTGTTGGCAAAGACAAGATCTTAACGATAATCAAAGCAACCAACATTGCATCTACAAATACAACCCCAAAGGACATCAATACCTTCTGAGGTGCTCCCACACAGGTGGCAATTGGTTTGAACATCAAGGAGGCATATGAAAATGAGCTAATGTTTTCCAAACGAAGAACTAACATTAACAGATGCCCATGAACACCACATCAAGCTAGTAGCATCTGCTCTGGTACCCCAATCACTGATGGAAGTTATAGAAGGCTTTCACTGTGAAAGCACACCTAAAATCAGATCAAATCAAAGGACAATTTTGACTTTTTTTTTAATTTTTTCTAAATAATTAGTTTGGATAATTAATTTAGATACTTAATTAGTGGTTTTTTCCTTTGTAACCACAAAGTTTATTCACGGATTGGATATTAAGTTTGTTAGAATTTGTTAAGATTAGTGGTAGTTAGTTTATTAGGAATATAATGAGCTATTAGGTATTTAGGATACATTTGAGTTGTTGAGAGTGGTTGGAAATTTAGATTAGATATTGTACAATCACAACAGACTTTGAGGTTTATAAATAAGACCCCTTTGTTGAAGGGAAGAGGCAATCTAAGTTTAAAAATATTTCCGAAGTTTTAAAGAAGTTTATAGAGCTCTTTTGATTTATATCCTAGTTATGTTGAAGCAATAAGAAGTTTGTCTTTCAATTTATATCCCTTTTGAATGTCTTTTCTCTTCCGAGCTTCGCAGACAATGCTGCTCCATCATCTGCTATTAGAACTAGAGTTCTGAAAAGTGATCCTTGACATGACAAGAACGATATGATGTGGTGCCACAATAAAAGCTGACATGATGCAAGGAAGCGATAATCAAATGATCATATGATAGACCAGTTAATGAGTTGGTTGAGAACTCTTGTTGTGAAGGTGGATGACATCAATCAAACCTTTAAAAACATGCAAGATAGTCTCAATAACATCGAGAGACGATCGCAATGCAGGCAATCATCTAGCTCGAAGCCTGCAACAGAAGTTAGTGGTTTTAACCCTAGTTGTCAATATATCCACATCAAGGACGGATGAGACAGCATCCTTCTCTGTTGATCATCTAATGAAGATGGATGGTCATGCAACAACATCACCTCAATTCGACCTGGGATGACCATGTCCACTCCCTCTATAATGGTAGATAATCTTTTTGACATCTCACAATGGACCGATTTTCCCAATCCAGATTTCATGCATCCTTTTTCGAGCATGGTAAGAAGAAGTGAAGTGCTCATCCGCGGGTCACGATTGTGAGTAGAATGCACAAGCAGTGTGGGGATGTAAGACCCCGCTCAAAGTTAAGGCATTCCTTTGGCTCATGTACGAGCTGAAGATTCTCACCAAGTGTCTCATTGCTCAATGGGGGCCAGCTTTGGAAAAATCTTGTGTTTTGTGTAGGTCAGAGGACGAGTCAGTGATGCATCTGTTTGTCCTTTGCCTGTTGGCCCGGGTGGTTTGGGGGTGGTGTCGTTTTGTACGGTTATTTCTCTTCTCCGGAGGAGCTTTGGGAGGCAGGAAGGAAGCTGCGTAGGTCTGTTGATCGAAGCATCCAAGCCAAGGTTTTGCATAATTATATACCTGCTGTGGTTTGGTCCATCGGATTACGTGCAACCACACCCTGTTCAGGGATAGCACCCCATATGCTGAAAATATTTGGGTGTCAACGGTCCACTTTGTGCTTGGGGTAGAATGTGCGCAGGGGCAAGCTCCTTGTGCTTTTCAGGCAGTTCCTTTGTTCTTTCTTGACTGTTTTAGGGTGTTTTGGGTTGCATCATAGCTAGAGATCTCTACTTTTTTATGTAACTACATGCGGTGGCACATAGGTTTTTGGTCCTTGACCATTTTGTTTGTTTCCTTGCTTTGGGTTTTCATTCTCCTATTGAAAATACGGGATGGTGAAAAAAAAACAACTAATCTAACAAAATAGATAGATCTAGAGAAACTACAGCTAAGGTCATCCTTATCCATCTCTATGAGGGTCTTTATGAAGAGCTCTATCACTCCAATGTATTTTGCTCTTCTTAAAGTCTGCAGCAAGCATATTCTTAAAGATGATAGGATCAGCATAAAAAGGAGGGGAAATTCATCTTGGAGTAACCTCTGAGATTTAAAAATTAGGGTTTGTCCCTTACGAGCCTAGGGGATGACGACAACAACAACAACAAAGCCTTTTATCTCAAAAAATTGGGCCGGCTACACAAATCTTTTTCTACATTCAGCTTTATTGAGGGATATATCCTCTGTTAAATGGGGACACCACTACACACACACCCCTCTCCTATTTTTATTTTATTTTATTTATTAATTTGGCATTATATATCAAAAAGGGAAAAAAATAAACTTGAGCATTACATGTGCCATCACTATCTCCATCTCTCCAAGAAAAATGATTAAAAGTAGAGAGAGGGAAAAGAATTGTACTAATAGATCTAACTCATCAAAGTTAGGGAGATGAATTCTATATGTAACCTCAATTTTTCTATATATCAAACATCATGCAACACATAATAATACTTTGAACAATGATGGATTATCATCTTCATGGATATATATGAGATACACAGAGAGAAACAGATATGGTAAACATATACCTCTTCCAAAATTAATACTGATACCAGTTTATAAGATTAGAAACCATGTTCTGATTCTGAATACCTGTAATGAAGTTCGAAGAGCTTTGTTCCTGAAAATTTTGGTACCCGGAGGATGTGGTGGAGGAGGTATTTCCCATGTTCTATTATAGTCCTTACAGACACCCCAGTGGATAACAACTTCTCCAGGCAGATCAGTGTCAAAATTTACAAGGTTTTTACCTTTCTCATCACTTTCTTTTACCGACACCGTCATGAAACTTTGAACAGGCTCCTCTTTCAAAATAGGATATTCTTCATAAAAACCATTTTGCTGCTTGGCATTATTTGCACCTCGAACATTATCTTTACTTTTCGGATGAGACCCATCAGTTTTGAGGAGAATGTTGGAAAATTGGTCAAAAGCTCCTGAGAGTCAACAACAATAAAGAACCTTTTGATTATTATTTATTCTATTATGATGATGGTCTCTCTGATTAAATTGAATTGTTTCCAAAAAGATGCCACTCAAAAAAGAAGAAAGTTCACCTTCAAAGAAATAGAATAACAATATACATATGCTAGAGCTTGCAATGAGAAAAGTTAACTGCCAAAGACATCAAATAAAAAATCAACCAGATCTTCGCAGATCAATATCATATTATGTTCGAGCCACATAGGAAGGATACAATTAGAAAGCATTAGAGGATTCTCTGAAGTAATTCTGCTGGTGATAAAATGGTATAACATTGTGTTAAGTGACATGGACTATTACAGCGTATACCATTGACCATTTGTAAGAAATAGTATATAACAGATGATAAATCTATTATAGGAATGACCTCTGTTAAATTTAGTGTATATGTTTATAAAACATATCCACAAATTGAGGAGTGATGAGTTGAGTAGAGAATTCTAGGAAGAAATATATTGCATATTCAGGAACAGGGCATAGAAGAAACCTTAATACAATTAGATAGATGATTTATATTCTGATCTTCAGTTGTTGAATCACAGATAAGTACGCTGTACAAGTGTTTTATAAGGATGGAACTCTGATGACGAATTGGCCAGTACATGAGTTAAGAAAAAAAAATAGAACCATGAGTAGCAACAAAAATAACGCAAATACAAATGCAAAAGATTTTTAAAAAATGAATAATTGACTGTGTGACTGAATGTAAATTGGTGTAAAATAGTTATATATGCAGACAACTGCTCAGAATTAAATTATTAAGCAATACTACCTGGCCATATACTGAAGCCCTTCTTTTCATCTTCATCGTTTTCTTCTTCATGTAGACAATCCATAAGAGGAACTCTGAAGTCCCTCCCCCTGTGCTGATACCACCCTCCCATCTCCTCTTCCTGCACCAATATAAACAAGTTTCATGTTTAAAATCTTTACAGATATATATTGAATCAAGCATCATTAGAAAAACTGAGAAATAATGTTGTCCACCATTGGGTGCAACTACTATGTACATCAAAATTGATTTCAAACAATGGACTATGACCCAATCAATCCAGTAAAGGTGTGAAGTGTATGACTATGATCATTCTCGATTAACTAGCATCATTTGAACACCAATAACTTATTCAGCGAGGCGCCAAGAACAGAAGAACATGAAACAATACAAGGAGTGAGGAGGACATCATAGAAGAAGCAGAAGCAAAAGATGATCAAGTTCCATTGCAGGACTTGGAATCACACAATCAGGGATTTACATTGAGGAAGACAATGACGAGGGAGAGGAGATAGTGGAGATGTTCCCGAATGAGTTCTCCAATTTAAATGCACTCACATGCGAATGCAAAGTTCTAGACTGAGTAATTTCATTGACAATGTTTAATAATGAAGATGCATTTTCATACTTTTGAAATCATGTTTCATGTCTTTTCTTTCACATTATGCAATTGAAAACCCTATTCAACATCTATTCCTAATTTCTACCCCTATTACTCATTTATTTACTTTTTCTGAAGTTTTTAAAAAATATATATACAATATGTGGCCACATGTACTTTGAGAGGCAGAACTGTATATGCAGTCCACACGGTACTTTAAAACTATTATTAGGTCCACTGGGATGCAAGGCTCACTTGAACATTCTAAGAATCTAAACCAAAAACACGAGTTTCAAAATGTTCATGTTAGCTTAAAAATTTACCTTCAAAACAAAGTGGACAGCAGAAATGGAACTGTTATTGTGTATGTCAATCTGCACATTATGATATGTCTGTTCTCCTGAAGGTGACGAAGAATTTGTCATGGTTGTCTCTATTGCATAGTCCTGAAAATGGAGAAAATAAAAACATTAAAACAACCAACATATAAGGATAGAGCATCCAGGTATCTTAAAGTAAATTTTGATACTTTTTTTTTGTAAAAAAAAACATAGAAAGTGATACCTTAATAGGAATGGAGCCTGGAGGTCTCATATCAGAGGGAGGCTGATCCCATTCGCTGCAATTTTCCAGTGGGAAAGAATCAAATTTTCTAGTTTTCAGAGGTTTTACAAGGAATAGAACCTACAATCAAGTGCAACATAAACTATTTCTGTCTTTATCAACATTCTTTTGGTTTTGAATCTTTTTTGTTGTCATCCTCAACAGCAAAAATTTTAAACCTCAACTGCATAGATCAGTGCTCTGTTTGTGCTTCTAATACTATAGAAATTTTAAAAAATGGATGCTAAGGAAGTTTGTGTAACATATCCCATTTCTAGTTAGTTTACTTATGTAAACTGTGATGTACTTTTTTTTTCTTTTTTTTTAAGAAAAGGTAGACTATCTACCATGATTCATAAATTGGGAAACAAGTCACTTACAAAAAAAACACCAAAAGAGAATCCCTAGACCTGGCAGTAGGCGAGGATACTACCACCCAAGCCTACAAAAACACAAAAAAAAGCAACAACTCACTCCCTTTAACAAGAGCACCCTCTAAACTATGATGTATTTCATTGTGCATAGTAAATGTGCACGCAGTATAATGTTTGAAAAGAACGTAATTTATCATGTTTATATGTATACATGTAAAAAAATTTAAAGACCCTAAATGTCATCGTTCATTCATTTGCCTATAGGATTGCATAGGGAACATGACAACAGTTATCACTAAGAACTATTGTGTTCTCACAGATTTTGAACAAGCTCAAAATCTGTCAGAACACAATTATTTTACCTGTCATAAATTATTAGGAAGTTTTCGCAAAAGCAAATTTTCATTGTTTTTCTCTCCAGGTTGAAATAGAGACCCCAAGGAAATCAACAACAAAAGCCAAACTTATAAAAATCAAGAAATATCATCAAAGAAATCCAATTGGAGACTCAAATACAAAACAGCATCAATAACAACTCTCATTCCAATTATAGTTCAGAATTCCATTATCGTGGTGTATTTGTATCATGATCACAAGATACTCTGAACTTTGTCAAATGTTTAAAAATAATTATCGGCTGAATAAACTTCTCACTGAATTGTGCATGTAGTACTTTCATGATATGGATATCCATTTAGTTATAATTTATCATATTCTTCATAATTTAACAAACTAATCCGTATCATCGCCGCCGCCTTCACACCCGACATAGAAGTTTAGAAGTTTTTGCATGTATTTCACATTATGAAACATTTTAATTATCTCTACACTTCTATCACAATTGTACTGTATCATTTATGAATGTACACTTACGTACCAAACAATTTCATTGTCAAATATTTACCATACACAAACTTTGTGACTATGGACTATGTCCAAAGAATAAAAAGTAAAAACTTTCTCTTTAACCTCTATTTCCTGATGTTTGTGAAGGTGATTTCCAATTTCCATCAACTTTTGTCTTATTCTTACTTTCCCTCCTCACAAGTCACAAGCAACATTTTTTGAGACAATGCAAGCCAAATGGAATTGAATTGTGATCATGCACAAACAAAAAGCAAAAAAATAGATGAAGAAGATCAGTCGAAAACCCAACCTCCCAAACTCATCGGAATACGTCACACCCCAGTGGAGGACCCACTTCCCCTCCAGATTGCACCCGACCACGAGCCGCCATCCCTCTCCACCGCCCTCTTTCACCCGATCCAATTTCACCGAAACCTTCCCCTCCAACTAAAATAACCACAAGGAATCCAATCAAACATCAAATTAATTTAATTTTTTTTTCAAAAAAAAGCACAATCAAATGAATGTCTCAAAAAAAAACCTAAGAATTCCGCACCGTCCGCGTGTGTTTCAAACTGAATGTCTCCGAGTACGAGACCCCGGCATCTACAGCGGAAGCGGTGGCTTCGATTGGAGAAGCGTCGGTCGAATCGGCTCTGATTGGACGGATTGCGAGGGAGGGTTTCGATCGGGGGAGCTTGAGCTTCCTGTTGGGGTGGAGGAATCCGAGTCTGGGGAGGATCTCTATGCGTTGGGAAAGGTGGAGGAGCGGATTCAACCGCGTAGTCGCCATTGAAGATCGATCAACAGAAGACAGTGTGAGAGTTTGTGAGTCCGATTTTTTTGAACCTCCTTCTGGAAGAAATGATGAGTGTGGAAGTTATATTACTGGGGAAATTAATTACAGGTACTTCAGATCATCCATTTATTATTTTTTGGTCCCTATTAGTTTTTCTAAAGGGGGGATATTTCAACCCCTCCACTTAAAATTAACCCCTTCCCCTCCCCCTTACCTCCCCCTCCTCCCAGGACCCCTCCCACCACCACCACCACCTCTCCCTCCTCCCTCCGCCGCCTTCGAGACCCCACCACCACCCCTCCCACCACCACCTCAGACGCCCTCCGCCGCCTCACCCCTCCCCCTCCCACCACCACCATCCCCCTCCCACCACCACCACCTCCGAGACCCCTCCCCCTCCCACCACCACCACCACCACCTCCCCCTCCCACCGCCTCCGAGACCCACCACCACCACCACCACCACCACCTCCGAGACCCCTCCCTCCGCCGCCTCCGAGACCCCTTCCCACCACCACCACCTCCCCCTCCCACCGCCTGGACCCACCACCACCACCACCACCACCACTCCCACCACCCCCCCCCCCCCACCACCACCCCTCCGAGACCCCGGAGGGGTCTCGGAGGTGGTGGTGGTGGGAGGGGTCTTGGAGGCGGCGGAGGGAGGAGGGGAGGTGGTGATGGGGTGGTGGAAGAGGGAGGTAGTGGTGGTGGGAGGGGGAGGGGGAGGGGTGGGTTTTGTAGTGGTGGGGTTAACCGCCCCCTTTCTTAAATCCCTAATTTAATGAAACATTTTTTCTAGGTCTCCACATATGATTTTCTTTAATAACATCGTTAAATGTGACCATTTTACTCTTGTAATCCATGATATCGTGTATATTGTTATGTTTTCTAGACATGTTAATGTCTAGATATATTATTAATTTCTTGCATGAACCGATGTCGTGACAGGTCAGAATAAGAACGGTGGCCGTTATCGTGATGAGAGGTGAATCTAAGTGAGAGAAGATCAAATTCATGTGGATGGCTGAAAAAGAGGGGGGCTAATGAAAATACAAATGGCATTGAGAGAAAAAAATAACGAAGGACCTAGACAAAATTATACTCACTAGTTAGGGACCTAAAAATAACTATAAATATTAGGGACCTCAAAATAATAAATGAATGGTTTGAGGGACCCGTAATTAACTTTTCCTGTATTATTTGCGGGATGTGGATTTTTGAATTGGAAAACCTGAGAAATAATGCAAAAATAATGCAATCCGTTTTGTTTTTTTTTTTTTTGTTGAGCTTTTTGTTATTTTTGTATTTATTTTATTTGTTAATTATCTGTGCAATGTTGACCAAATGAGAAAAATATCTTCTATTAGATATTTGCAAGTCATTTTCTAGAGGCGGGAAGTCACGTGCGCACGTGCTCGAGTATCTCGCTGTTTGATCTTTGATTTTATAAAAAAAATAGAAATAACCTCACGTGGATTGTCCAAAATCTATATAACCATTGACTTTTCTTAAGATCTATATAATCCATTGAAAACATCTTGTAAATTTAAATAATCTTTTAATTAAGTTTCTATTGACATATGAGTAATATTTTATAAATATTTTATTTGATTAACCTTGGTTGAAAACAAAGTATATCAAAAACACTCTACAACGTGTTAAAAATGTTAAAAACCCTCTGTAAATCATGATTTTATTCATCTAAATAGATTATAAAACCCTATCCGAATGAAAAATCGGGTTTATAAAAGATTTTTCATATTTTTAACATATTGTAGGAGGTTTTGAAATACAATACTTTTAGCTATGGTTAACTAAACAGAATATTCATAGAATATTCTTCATCTGTCAGTAAAAATTTAATTCAGGGGGCAATTTGGATTTACATGTGTTTTTAAGGAGTTATATAGACTTCAGGAAAAGTCAAGGTATTATTACATGAATTTCGTGCCGTTTCCAAGGGGGTTATTTGGATTTTTCCCTTGATTTTAATGCCATATAT
This sequence comes from Acorus calamus, assembly GCA_030737845.1. Taxonomy (NCBI): domain Eukaryota; kingdom Viridiplantae; phylum Streptophyta; class Magnoliopsida; order Acorales; family Acoraceae; genus Acorus; species Acorus calamus. The sequence goes on along the minus strand of CM060879.1, from coordinate 16,720,942 downwards.
TTGGATAGTCCCATACAAGTGGAATAGGGCAATATAACCCTATTTTAGGTTGTTTGGATTGGTGAAATTAGAAGAATTTGGATGCCATAATAAAAAGGTATTACTTGGTAGGGCCGGTAAACGAGCCGAGTAGCTCGGGCTTGGCTCGGGCTCGACTCGGTTAAAGCTCGTTCAGGCTCGTTCGATTAGATAAACGAGCCGAGCTTGAACAATTTTTAAAGCTCGGTTTGTAAACGAGTCAAGCCCGAGCTTGGATGAGTTCGTTTACTTAATAGAAAAAAGGGAAACGAACCAAGCCCGAGCCCGAGCTTATATTATTTTCACATGTATAAGGTGTTGTAATTTGTGAAATGTGATTTTTCAAATGCTAAACATGGTCTTTTTTAGCTAAATGAGCCTAAGCCGAGCTTTGATTCGAGCTTCGGCTTGTCTTGTTTAACAAATGAGCCGAGCCGAGCTTTAACCGAGTTTTTCACGAGCCCAACGAGTCGAGCTTGAATACGAAATAAAGCTCGATCCCGAGCCCGAGCCGAGCCTACTGCTAAACGAGCTGAACCTGAGCAGGTCAAAACTCGGCTCGTTCAGCTTGTTTACCACCCCTATTACTTGGTATAGATATCATCGGGATTACTGAGATGGATACGTGGGTCCCACCTTTTCAATCAGACTGCTCCTGTTGGACTACCTTACTTCATCCTTCACGTACATTCCAACCTAGGTTTCTACATCCCACCTACTCACTCTAGAGTCTAGACCATCACGGGTGGTTTTTCCCTCCCTTTTGTTGCATTCAATCTGATCTTCATCTGGTTTTCTTCAAATATTCATCATGTTAACAGTGGTGTATTGAATAAAGCGTTCTTAAACCAATTTAACCTCTCAACCACCCCATTATATCATTAGCTGCCTTTGTAAAAAATGATCCAGCAAAATTCATTGAAGTTCCCCTCCGTGAAGCATAAATTGCTTATGCATTCTTTCATAGAGAGCTAATCTTCCAGATCTATAGCATCCAAGGGCCTCTTAACATTCGGATCCTTATCAACAATATCCAGTGCCATCTTGTCCGCTTTGACCTTGGTGGGCTCCCAACTTTAAAAACATGTATAAGAGCTGTGCTTACATACAGACTCAAATTATCTCCTTCCATTAAGAGATATGGTGTTAAACACCTCACCCTCACTGAATTAGTGGGCATCATGGAACTATTGAGCCTCTTGGCTATCCTAGTTCACTACCTCTCAACAAGTTAGGCATTGCAAAATGTTGCACACAATTTATTTTACAGTCCAAAACGTAAACTGTTCATATTTTTATTTTTTAAAATTATATAGGTTTGTACTTTTATAAATAAAAAATGAAGACATTCTTTAATGAATTAAATGATATCATATTCATAAAAATTATGAAAAAAATTCAACAAGTTATACATCTTGATACAATGAATGGAAATGGCTAATGAGGTACATAGGACTCTGTATTTGGAATTCGAAAAAGGACCGAGTATAACAGAGCTCTTGTAGTAATGATGGAATATACATTAAATTTATGTGTAATTTTTATATATTAAAACAAAAATAATTTAATTTATTGTCTAAATTAATTTCATCACGCAATCTACAAAATTCACCTAATGAAATCTAACCAAACTCAAACGTGATAGTGCAAGACGAAGAAGTGAAATGAACACAGGCCCTTCACATGCGAAGGGATTAGGGATGTCCCTAATCCCTTCGCATGTGAAGGGCCTGTGTTCAAGCCTTCATGGCTGTGAAAAATCGGAAAAAAAGCCCTTTGGGCTTGTATTGTGGGCCTTAGCCCATTGTTTGTTGTGGGTTCATGCTGACTCAATGATTTGTACTAGTATAGTAGAGTGGGATTTTGTAGTTATAGCCCTCAGGGGTCTTTATAACAAAAAAAGAAAAAGAAAATCAAATTATGTCAAATCTAGCTCTAATTTAACCCGTTGTCAATCTCAGGAAAATAAAGTTCGTGTATGCACAGATATATTCATAAATGTTTTATTCATTACAATATGTATACTTAAGATAATGAAACTATATTTAAGATGATTAAACTACATGTATATATATTCTATCATAGTATGGTACATGCAAAAAATATTATGTTGATTGTGTAGGTGGATGCGAAAATTAAGATTTGCTTGGAATATTATAAAAAAATATGACCAATAATTATAATCCTACTAACAAAACTATTATATATATGTTTGTTTAAAGTTTTTTTTTCTTTTAATATTCAAACAGTGTAATAGTGGAATATATATGATAGCGGAGTAATGTGGGGACTACTTTTTACCATTTATCATTTAAGTATATCGAATTTTGTTCAATGTTGTAACCCATTGTAGATGACTACAGAAAAACTCGTAATATACGTTATTAAGTAAACTTAAAAAATAGTTATAATAAATGAAGAGTAATGCTAATCACACTATTGTTCTTATGTCACACTAATAATGTGTGTGACCTGTGTGACCTACACTTCACAAGAAAAACACCTACCACCAACCATCGCCAATAAAGTTATCGCATGTAACATATATTTATTATCAACTGAAAAATTCTTCCTACAAACAACAAAAAAATCCCCTCTACAGAACCCTCCCAAACACATTGAATCCTCCCACATTTCCATCACTTATGGTAGTACTCTTCTTCTTCCTCCTCCTCTTCATCACTTAATCATCTTCCATGGCCACCCTATCCTTCTCTAGAGCTCATCCACTGTGACTCCCCAAAATAAAATGCCACCTTGCACGGGCACCGTGCCATGAATTCCCTCATCACATCAAATCCCAAGCATGAATTTAGTCGAGAAAAGCGTGGACTACGAGCGACTCAACATTATGCCGGGAGTTTGTTATGCAGGTTTAGTACATTTAGAATCCAGATACATATATATCTTGTATGATTTTTATGATTTAATTACCTAATGAAACACTTGCAAAATATGTCTATATTACACTTAACTTTGTGACTATGTGACCAGGTTGAATGGTGAAACAGTGATCATCATCGACACAGGCACGGCCATCGATGACAATCCTCTTCAGGGATGTGTACAACGTGTCAAAGCTGAACGAGACAGTCACACTGTTGGGGAAGCACTAGAATGGTAATAATATTTGTTAATTAGGAAAAATAAGTAACTAGTGATGGTCACACTACCAGTGGTGACACTAAATTTTAAGGGGGAGCTATCGATCTATGGTCTCGTGGAACACTGTTCTTTAAAATTGAAATGTGGTTGTTTTTTTTTTAAGGAATTGTTTTTGAGGTAATTGAAATGTGGTTGTTTGTTGTTTATTTTTATTTGAGAGATTTCTGTTTGCCTCAAAATATCACTTTGACTGCTTCAAGGCTGGAAAATAATGAGATGATGATCTAATGAAAATTCTATTGTTAATAAATTTAGCTTCTCATCATTTTATGGCATCCCATTGTTTCATCAATCACCTCTCCAAGCACTTTATCTGCACTGTGTAGGAACAAGAGCTGCAAAAACTATAGGCTCCGGTGCTGTACAATACAATCAGATATTTTGTATTCATAGAACACTCACATTTAGGTTGCAAATGTTATGTTGTAGAAGTGGGAATTTGGAAATTTGTAAGGCCATGAATGAAGAGGGAAAAAGTATAAATAAAGTTTTATTAGAAACAATTCGAAGCACAATAGTTTTTTCATATCTTAACTAAAGATCAAACTTCATTTAATATCAAATCTAACATCAAATTTTGAATTGTCTCTACATTATATACTAATCTTATACACATGCCAAATTTATGTGGAAACTAAATGTGCAAGATGTAATTATACCATATAAATGAAATGTTTAGCATATTAAATAGGATATATATATCATACAAAATAAAACAAGTAAAAAAATAAATCATTTAAAGCTCATTCCACTTCACATATAGTGTAATAAATCTGTATACCATGTAATAATTTTTTCATATTATAATAAACATAACGTAAAAAATATTTATGGAATTCAATATAGATAGATTTAGTGAATATCTTTTATTTGAATTATTAAAATTTGAAAATATTGATATGATTTACTTAAATTAGATTTCAAAATTTTAAAATATATTTATGATTTTATCTAAATCTGATTTAATAAAACATACAGAATAAAAAAGTAAAGATAAATCATTTAAAGCTCATTCTATTTGACACAAAGGGTAATAACTAGTTTTTGCCCTCACACAATGTGCGTGAACATAAAATTAATAAATAATATAATATGTTAATGAATCTATAAAACAAATCTACCAACAAAAAATAAAATATAATAAAATAATTTGATAATCAAACCCCTTTAATCCCAATAAATCCTTTTTGTAATAAAATAAAATAGAATAAAATAAATGGATACGACACATTCCTATAATCCATCAAATAATATGATATGTAATAAATTTCCAAGAACAACTAACCAACAAAATAATAATGAAAATATCAAGTCGTTGATAACAATATTTACCTAAGAATTATTTAAAATGTGTATTAAAATTATAATTTTTTTGAAATTTAATGATAATTGTTGAATGTGTGTGTGTGTGTTTATTTAATTTTTAGAGAATCTACTAATATATATAAAAAAATTAAAATCTATCATCAATGAATCCCTAAGAAAAACCCACCAACAAAAAAAAATTCGATTGTTTGAATCCTTTAATCTCAATAATTCTTTTTTATAATAAAATAAAGGGAACATCTACTCCCACCGATCATTTCCACCCACCATATGCTCATCCCACCCTGTTTTTTCCCACTGTAACCATTTTTTTACCTATTACAAACCCACCCGTCATGTATAAATGATCTGATACCTTGCAAACCCACCCCTACCATTTTAGAAAGTCCTCAGTCTCTCTTTGCTCCCCTCCGTTTGTTGATCTCCCTCTCCCATCCAACCCAACAAAGTCGGAGACAGGTCTCGTGGCGAACGGGGGCTTTTGTGAAATTTGGCCGGTGAAGATATTGTCGTATATCTCAATTTGTTCAAGATGGGTTGGTATTAATGGATGTTTCTCACTGGAGAAGCAATTGTTGTCAGCTCGGATGAGCTTTATATCGGTTAAAGACCACAACTCACTTGAGAGAGGTTTTGCACTTGAAGACGAAGGCGAAAAGGCTCGCAGAGCTCTGCAGGTCGGTCAAGAAGGGGCTTTGGGGGAGGGACAGGGTCAAGGTCCTCGTGGAGGATACTGAGGAGTTTGGGGTTTCGGTGGCCGAAGAAATCCATCGCTGAGTGGTTCGTGCGATCGCTCCGAAAGGGGGTCTTTGGGAAGGACAGGGTAGGGGGTATCATGAAGGATCTCTAGGGATTTGGGGTTAATTAGGCATCTTTTTAGGGTTTGGATTTGTTATTGTTTGTTTTTTTTAATATTCGGGTTTATAATGATTTTATTGTTGTGAAGAAAATGAGTTTAGATTGAAGAATGAATTTTAGTTTTTTTTTTATGTTTGATTTTAGGGTAGGGTTTTTATTTGGAAAGCTGTAAGGGTGGGACAAAAAGGGGTGGGGTCACACTTTTTCACAAGCATATGTGACGGGGTGGTAATAGAGGCCCCCTTAGGCCACCTCTAGCCGTTACTCAAATCTATACTCAAATTTCACTCTAAATTTGAGTAAAAGATTTATTTGATATGATGTATCTTCAACCATCACTTTGTATTTTACTCAAATTTTTTTAAAAAAATTCACATTCTTCCAATTATTTCTTATAAATATTTTTAAAGTCCTTCCTCCAAGACATTCAAAGATAAAAAATCATAATCATCCATTTTTTTAAAAAAAGAGTTAAAATAAGAAGTAAAAAAAAAAAGATGAATACCGAAGAAAGAATATCACATGGTTTTATAAAGTTTTTTTTTCTTTGGGTTTCAAGAGATGCTGGAAATTTTGGGGGTGGGGAGGTTTAATCTAATTCTTTGGAAGTTGAAGGTGAAGTTGAAGAAAAAAAACAATGTTGAAAGAAAATGTGGAAATAAAGGAAAAAAATAACCGTTGAAAATTTGGGTAAAGATTTGAGTCTTCCTTGATTTAGGTAAAGATTTGAATAAAAACTTGATTTGATTAAAATGATTGGAGATGTTTTTATAAGTGATTTTTACTCAAATTTAAATTTGAGTAAATGTTTCGGTATATGATTGAAGATGCTCTTAAATTCATCATCTATAATTTATGAGAAAACTAACCCCACCATTACTTTCAATCCCACCACCATTCTCTCCTCTCTCTTTTCTATTTTCTCTCCTTCTCCTCCACCTCCTCCTCCTTTGCCTCCGCCGCCACAGCATACCAACCCCACCACTACTTTCAATCCCACCACTATTCTCTCCTCTCTCTTTTCTATTTTCTCTCCTTCTCCTCCACCCTCCTCCTCCTTTGCCTCCGCCGCCACACGATACCACCACCGTGGCCACCACATCACCACCGCACCGTCACCACAACCACCACCACATGGACTCCCCCTTCCCCCACCCCAACCACCACATCACCATCACACCCCCATTCCACCACCATCGGACTACCCCTTCTCCACGGGCGGGCCCATGGGTTGGCTGGGCTGGGCTATAGCCCGGCCTAGATTTTGTGAAAAAACCCTCAAATAGCAGTCTAGCTTTGTGTTATTGGAAACCTCCCAATAAAGCTCAGCTCATGTTTTGTTCAAAACCCCCCAAAACACTAGTCCAACCCAGTTTTTTAGAAAAACCACAAAACAATTTGCTATATATAAATTTCAATTTACCCTAATTGAGAATCTTTTAAAAAAAACATATTTTACAGCCGTCAATGAATAAATCACCTCATTCACCAAACACCAAACAGTATGTAATGAATTTGATTTTATTTGTAAATTCTTTAATTCTTTTGATTTATTATATGTTTTGTAGATGCATTTAGATATTTCATATTTTGATAATGTTTGAAGAATTGAATAAATCACCATCGCATATGTTGGTCATTTGGAGAATTGGAGTTTCTCCCGTTCAATCTTTCATTAAGTTTTAAATTTATTAGATTTATTAGAATTTTTTGTTAGGATTTGTCTTTGTTGTTCACTTTTTTATTTTATTGACATTTATTTTATTCCAAATAAATGATGAATTATTCTTGATAATCTTGATGTCTAATAAGAAAAATAAATCAAAACTTTTTAAATTGAGTTTGTATTTGTGATTTTTTTTATATAACATTTGAATTTTTTTTTTGGAATATCTTTTTTGTGTAGGTTATAATTTTAGATGGATTTTAAGTGGATGATTGAATTTCACTAAAAGAAAAGAAAAAAAATGAGGGAAGTTGATTTTTTTTATATAACATTTGAGATTTTGTATTAATTATTTTGTTTTATTTTACTTAATCTTTTGATTAACTTATTTTATTTCAAGTGTATCATATGACTACCAAAAAAATATTTTGATATGAAAATTTTTATCAAGAAAAAAAAATTATCAAGAATTTTTATGACTTCAAACTATCAAAATTTTTTTGATATGACTCCAAACTACCAAAAAAGATTTTATCAAGATTTTTTTTATATGAAAATTTTAATTCAGCCCACTCAAAAATAGTGTCCTGGATCCGCCCCTGCCCTTCTCTATCAGGCCCCTCCCCGGCCTACTCTCTTCCCCCACCACTCTCCTTACCAACATTCTCTCCCCTCCCCTTCTCCACCACTCGTCGCTTTTGGCCCCTCACACCTCCCCTTCTCCACCACTCGTCGCTTTTGGCCCCTCACACCTCCCCTTCTCCACCACTCGTCGCTTTTGGCCCCTCACACCTCCCCTTCCTCCACCCTTTTTCGCCATCACAATCGTCATCCCCCGTAGAAAGGATTAGTGAAGGGAGGGTGGTGGGATTAATAGACTTCTAAAAAAAATAGTTTTCAGGTTTTTCAGGTAGCGAGTTAAAAAAATTAAGGGATAATTGCTTCAAAAAGTAAATGTACTTCACCCACATCATCCTTGTAACTCACAAAATAATATGACTGGTTAAATATATTTGAATCCCCATATAATTTATTTTTTATAAAATCATATATCTTATTAGATGAAACATTATTTTTAAATTTGAATCGACATTAAAATATATAAAAAAAAAATTGCTTTTCCAGATCCAAAAAGAGCCATCGAATTCTCGCCTTCAAAAGATGCGAGCGGGTTGAAAATGGGAACTCAAGGGGTGAAGCATCTTTGGAAGACGTGTTGTGTATCATGACCTCTTAATCAAACCTTTTTTTTCTAGGCTTTTTATCCTGTAAGTACGTGTTTCAGTTACATGGATATGCATCTTCTTAGAAGCTCTTTCTCTCCTTTCTTCTTGATCAGTGAAACTATTTCAAAAGTGAATGGGTTGAGTTTGTCACCAAAGGGAATAAAGTCGCATAGAACCCACTTTTTCACATAAAAGGATTCTGCATGGGTGTGTATGTGTGTGTTTGCCACTACTACTGCTCTAGCTTCTTCTACAATTTATTCCATTTTGACATCCATGTGAGTGATGCTAAATTCTTCTCCTTTGTCGACTACACACCTCATTAATCAATGCATTTGCATGTCATATTTTTATTGGCTAGATCTTGTATATTTATGCATTTTTGGACCTCATATATTAAGAGTGTTGCTAGAACTAGTCTCATTTTTAGGAGTCCATATCCAATTAGGACTGATTTTAATCAATCTTATCAGTATCGAACTACACAGTTCATTAATCAAATTATACAGCTTTTAAATCAAATTGTACGTTCAATTTGCACAGCTAATTGTTGGGTTGGGTACATATTCCACTCTCTTACTGGATTCAGTAAACTATTGCATAAAACATGGATTCCTAATTAGTATTATCAGTATCTAATAGGAGAGTGGAATATATACCCAATAATTAATTGTGCAGTTCCATTTATACACTGGATAGTTTGATTAATGGGCAGTTCAATACTGACAAAATTGACCGAAGCTAGTTCTAGCTGGATTTAAACTCCGTTTTTAGCGTATTTATTAAAGGAATATAATTAAAACTAGGGGTTCGAATAATATTTGTTAGATTAACATTCTTAAAGGCTATAAAATAGGGCTGCAACTCGGGCGGGTTGGGTTCGGGTTGACCCCAACCCGAACCCAACCCGAATTCTAAACTACTCAACCTTAACTCGACCCAATCCGATTTTCAACCCGAATTGGGCCAACCCAAACCCAACCTGAAATTAAATAAACCAACCCGACCCAACCCAACCTAACCCGAATTGGACTAACCCGACCCCAACCCGATTTTCAACCTGAATTGGACCAACTCGACCCAACCCGAATTTTCTAATATGATGTGTAAATTAAATAAATCAACCCGACCCAACCCGTAAGATTAGCTAGGTTTATCTAAAATTTGGACTACCCATATTATAAGCTACATAATGAACGGCCATAATTTTTTTTTAACCATTAGTTTACGGGTTCAGGTTGGGTCGGATTGGGAGTGAGGCCAACCCGAACCCGAACCCGAACCCGAACCCGATTTGGTCAACCAAACCCATGTAAAAATCGGGTTCAACCAGTCTGGTTCGGATTCAATCCGACCCAAGTTGCAGCCCTACTATAAAAGGTGGATGTTATCACATGCGGTCGGTCCTTATATGGAGTCCGCGTGCAATTCTATATCGCTAATGAACTATTTGTCATTAGGTGAAATGTGATTTTTTTTTTTACATATCGAGGTACACCTGCATTGCAGTATAATCTTAAATCGTTATGAAACTACATGTTTTGCTATATGAATTATATATTTAAAAAAAAATTAAAGCATGTGGAAGCTAATATGAAACTGTAACATTATATTTAAATGATACATTGAGGTTTAACATGTGACTTGTCATAACATGATTAGTATTATTGGGGGGGGGGGGGGTAGTCGATTGGGATTTTCACGGTTAAAATGTCCATGTTCATGGATTTGTAAATTATGTGTTATTCAATCAGGACATTAGTTCATGGATAAAAAGTTCAGCATTATTTTATTGAGAAATTATTTCATGTAAAAAAAGTTTAGCGTTGTTCGATTGAAACATTATTTTGTGAATATAAAATCCAGCGTTATTCGATTGAGGCATTATTTCGTGGACAAAAAGTTCAGCGTTATTCGATTGAGATATTATTTCGTTGACAAAAAGTTCAGTGTTATTCGATTGAGACTACTCATAATAGATATTTTGTTGTGTTATTTAATTTAAATATGATTTTTGAAGACTTTCATTAGTGATTGGCTTTTATGGACTTTAGATAAAGAAATATAAAAAAAAAGTCATTTCAAAATCCCACCCAAAGGGGTGGGATTCTTATGAACTTTTATTCTAATATTATAAATATTTTTTTTTCTTTTAAGAAAATTTATTTCTTTTATGGATGATAGTTATCTCATGTTTTTCATATTTTTTTATTTACAATCTTTTTTTTATAATTTCTTTATTTAGCATCTTTTTTTTTTATAAATGTGCATATGTATAAAATATTGATATTACATCATATATTTGATGAATGGATATGAGAATGGTGGATTTACATATGTTACAATCAATCATTTCATATAAAAAATCAACATTAAATGGATTAATGTGGGAAATGCTTAATGAAAAATTAGGGAAATGCATGCATTTTTTCCCTACGGAGATCATTCCCAATTTCAAGACTTCAAAATGAGATGTACAGACAATGATTTTAGGCCTTTTTTTTAAAGAACCCTCGATAGATTAAATAAACTCACATGTGACCCTTTAGAGTCAACCATAACCAGAATTTGCGCAACTAACCTCTGTTTATGCTGTTGTGTGCCTCGGATGATCCTGCTATTTAGGTTTAATATATGGGTTGATAAATTTGTAGGTCATAAGAAGCCTTTGGTCAATTGTTGTCTATTAAAAAATATATGTGTATCATTTTCTTATTGATGACAAAAATTTAGCTTACATTTGGATAGCGACATAAATTATTATAGAATAGATAATTATATTTCTATAGATATAAGATAGATAATTTTTAGTATGATTGTGTTTTTAATTATTTTCAAAAAACACAATAATAAATTTTTTATTGTTTAGTTGATCATGGATAAAGAGTGGATATGAATTTTAAAATGTGAAGAAAAAAAATTTGGCATATAGACTCCTGATTTTTACAAGGTTATGACAAGTGACTTGACATGTGAGTTCCCCTTAAACTAGTGGAATTGATGATTAGATGAAAAAAATAACTCCAGGGAAGACCTATCAGTTTATTCTTACTTATTCCAGTATAACTATGTTCACTTATTCCTAGCAAACTAAAAATTTTATGTGATTTTTAATCAACTCCTTCCTTTAAAATAAGGAAGAGAAATTAAAAGAATTGAAGTGTGGGAAGAAGTACTTTGATTTATTTAGATGAATATTTACTTGTATTGATGTGAATAGTTGAGAATAAAATAGCAAGATGGTTAATTTTGATTGAAGGCTCATGATATGAAAAAAAAAATTATGAATGAAATGTAAGAGCTTTTGTTGTTGGCAGTATTGAATAAGAGCAATGAAATCTTTGGAGATTTTAAGGGCACATGCAGATTTTAGTGTGTAGTATTTCACATGATTCCAAATAAATTATTTAAAATTTTTTTAAGATAAAATGTTGATATTGAAATCCACATGTGAAAATCTATAATAGTTTTTGAAATTTCATGAGACAATTTGTGAAAGTCTGTAAAAGTCTACGAGAGTTAATATGTGAAAGTTTGTAAAAGTCTGTGAAAGTCTATGAGAGTCAATTTGTGAAGTTTGTAGAAGTCTGTAAAAATCTGTAGAAGTCTGTGAAAGTATATGAAAGTCAATCTATAAAAATATACAAAAGTTTGTGAAAGTCTGTAAAATCTGTGAAAGTCCATCACTTAAATAATATCCACTGAAATCCATCAAAGTCTGTATCGACTATTAACATGCCTTTGAAAGATGGGTAGTAAGGCTAAACAGTTCTTATGACCAAGATCATTTGTGCACTTTAGAAATGGATCCCCTCTAATTGAGATCAAATTCCTATTTTATCCATATCCATTAGAACAAGATGATAATGTTAGTGATAATTTCACATAGTCACCGTTTGGATAGCGAAATTGAATTATTCTGGATAGATAACTATGCTAGTATAGATAACAAATCTACATGAATAAGAGATTTTCTGTTTGGTTGTGTTTTTTTTTATTCTTATTCGAAAACGTAAGAATAAATGTTGAGTTGTTTGGTTGATAAAGAATAAAATATAAATAAAGTGTAAAAAAGTTGATTTGACATGTGAGCCCTTTGATGTATAAGAGGTATTGATAGGTGATTTGATGTAATAAGATGTAAAAAGTTGATTTGACATGTGGACCCATGAGAATAGATAAAGTGAGTATAGTTTATCCTAGGAGTTACTTAGAATTGTTATACTCTCTTATACTCGTTTAAACTGACATAGTAATTCCATCCTATACTTTTTAAACAAACATCAATTTTCCCTATCTATTCTTATCCCACCTTATTTCACCTTAAACTACTCTTATTCCGCTACATAAATGGGGCAATAGTGTATAGTCTTCGTGTGTTATTTTTTCTAACATGCAACATTCCAAAAACAAAAACAAAAAATAATGTTAGGCTCATTGTGTTCCCTCCATTCTCCATGAAAAAATGTCACATCTAGTTTTTTTCTATTTAGCTTAAATATTTTATTTCATATGCATTTATGTAAGAATTCATTCTTTACTATATATAACCTCCAATTAAAAGTGAGTCCATTGTTAAGGCTAGGTGTATCAATGCCCTTTCTCTCATAAAATATTAGACTCAGTTTTTTTTACACATATACTACATATATTTCTATTTTTTATAAAATAATAAATATATATTAGATGTTTTAATAAAAAATTGTATATCATTTTTAAGGTGGATATTTTCCCTCTATAGTTGAATTTGTAATTTGGGAATTGGAACTCCTAAAGGATTTAGGTGGTATGATTAGGTTTAAACAAAATGGGTTTTGGGTGGTAATAACAAAGACTGTGCCTGGCTATCACAAAATGACTATGATGTCATCGATGACTGTGAATATGCTGTAAGAGTGCGGGCTCGCGGACTCTTTATAGGCTGCCTATGTACCTCGGATGGATCAAGTTTCACGTAGTTTCATTGGTCACATTGTAATCGTTTTGCCACTAAATGTTAGTGGGCTTTTTTCAGGGAAATGTTTCCCGCAATTACTCCCCACTTCGGCCTTTGATTACCTACGTTCTGCTGGTAGTGGGCTTTAAGTACCAACGTGGCGGTTACAGACGTTTTGGGCCTTCTGACCGCTTCTGCGTCTGCTCGGTGTCTCTTGGAGTGCTTATCTAGGCATTGTGTTTATGCGTATTTCTGCGAGGAGTAAGGTCGACGGACCAGGCCTAGCGTCTGGTCGTGCCTTAGACTACTCGTTCCTGAGTAATAAGGTCGTCCGACCAGACCTGACATTTAATCGTGCCTTATGCTTCTCGTACCTGAGAAATAAGATCGTCTGACCAGACTGGTGTCTGGTCATGCCTTTGACTACTCAAAGTGATATCCTCTTCACGGGGTTCTCAATTGTCCGACTAGATTCTTTAGTCTAGTCGTGTCGACACACTGGATGACGTTTTTCATGAATTGGGTCTAGTGGACTTTACGACAGGTGGCCCATGTCTCGTCTCATCGTGACACGTATCTTAGTACATATTTTTATCTCTATAATTTTATTTCAAATTAAATAAATTCATTTTAATAAATATTAAAAAAAAAAGTTCAACAATACATGATTTTTCACTGGATTTCAAATGATTTATTTGAAAAAAAACACAAAAAAAAAGACCTGACTGTAAAGGCGGCCTTTCTCCAAACTTCCATGCATTCATCATTTGAGCATGAAAAACACTGAAAACAGTACCATTATAAGAACAAAATCCAGATCTACTACTCCAACATTCCCATTATAATCTCCCCCTTCAAACACAAGAAGCCTTCACTGACAAGCGATACCTCCCCCCCAACCAGGAAAAAAAAAAAAAACAAAAAAAAAAACAGAATCCAATCCCCCCCCCCCCCCCCCCCCAAATCCACACATTCCAAAACACTTTCAAAAAAAAAAAAAAACAAGCACCAAAAGCCACCACCACCATCACCAGTGACCAGACCCAAAAACCAACCGAAAGCAACCCCAATGAAACAAAAAGAAAGCAAAAAAACCCCAAAACCAACCTCCCCACCCCCATCCAATGCTTCCATGAAACCACCACCACCACCGCCGCCGACGCTTCGGAAGCTCGTGGTGGAAGTGAAGGACGCGCGCGACCTGGTCCCCAAAGACGGCTACGGCACCTCCAGCGCCTACGTCGTCGTCGACTTCTGCAGCCAACGCAAACGCACCTCCACCGCCATCCGAACCCTCAACCCCGAATGGAACGAGCGCCTCGAATTCGCCGTCCCCAAACCCTCTGAAATGGACCTCGAGGAGCTGAACGTGGAGGTCTACAACGATAAACACTTCTGCGGCGGCGGAAACAAGAACCACTTCCTCGGTCGTGTTCGAATCTACGGAACCCAATTCGCCAAAAAAGGACAGGAGGGTCTGGTTTACTTTCCCTTAGAGAGGAAGAGCTTCTTCAGTTGGATTCGCGGCGATATCGGGCTCAAGATTTACTATTTCGATGAACCCATCGAGAAGGAGGAGGACCCACCGCCAGTGGAGGCGGCGCCGGTGCGGAACCGGCGCCTCCTCCGCCGGCGGTGGAGGTTCCAGCGCCGACGGAGACTGCGGTGGAGACTCAGCCGCCCCCGAACCCTCCCGTGGTTGTGCTTCTCAGGGAGGAGTCCCCGACTCCTCCACCGCCGCCGGTGACGCCTCCGCCGGCGGTGGAAGTGAAGAGGATGACGCAGGCGGAGTCGAGGAGGGTCAACGGGGAATTCACAACGAGAGTCATATCGGGGAGATTCTCCGGCGAGGGGGGTGAGAGACCCCACACCCTACGACGTACGACCTCGTCGAACCGATGCAGTACCTGTTCGTGCGCGTCGTCAAGGCGAGGGAGCTCGCCACGGCCGCGTGCCGTTGCGAGGCGCAGTACGTGAAGGTGCGGTGTGGAGGGCACGTCATGCGGTCGCGGCCCTCGATCGCGCGCGCCGAGGCGGTGGGTGGCGCTGAGTGGAACCAGGTGTTCGCGATCAACTACTCGCGCCCTGAACTCGCGGGCCCGACGTTGGAGTTATCGATATGGGACGGGCGGTCCGACGCATTCCTCGGTGGGGTCTGCTTCGACCTCACTGACGTCCCAGTCCGCGACCAGCCTGACAGCGCGCTCGCCCCGCAGTGGTACTGTTGAAAATCTAAAATAAAATAAATATAATGCGGAGAAGAAATGAGAATACACCGAAATCTCAACAGGTACTTAAATCAATAAATTGAAATTTGATTTTATACTCTTACATGTTTCTAATAGGTACCGGTTGGAGGGCGGCGCAGCTGCCGAGAACCAACGCACCCGGTCTCTGGCGAGATCATGGTGTCGGTGTGGATCGGGACGCAAGCGGATGATGCGTTCGCGGAGTCTTGGAGCTCCGACGCGCCTTGCATTGCCTACACTCGGTCGAAGGTGTACCAGTCGCCAAAGCTGTGGTATCTCCGCGTCACCATCATCGAAGCCCAGGACCTGCGCGCGGTCGGGTCGGCCCAGCCGACCGAGGTGCGCGTCAAGGCACAGCTTGGCTTCCAGTCGGCCCGAACACGCAGGTCTAACAGCAACCGAAGCTCCGCGGTTTTTGCCTGGCATGAGGACTTGATGTTCGTGGCGTCCGAGCCGCTCGACGATCATTTGATTCTGCTAATCGAGGACCGTTCGATGAAAGAGCCCGGCGTCCTTGGGCACGCATGGTTGCACTCGGGTCGATTGAGCAGCGGCTGGACGAGCGGCCTTTGCCGTCAAAATGGTACAATTTGGAGGCGACGGTCGCCTTCGGCGATGGTGCGAACAGTTCCTATTGTGGTAGGCTTCACGTACGCCTCTGCTTGGAGGGCGGGTACCATGTATTAGACGAGGCAGCGCACGTGTGCAGCGACTACCGGCCGACCGCCAAGCAACTATGGAAGCCGCCGGTGGGCGTGCTTGAGCTCGGCATCTTGGGCGCGCGCGGGTTGCTCCCCATGAAGACCAAATTGGGCGGCGCGAAGGGCTCGACTGATGCATACGTGGTCGCCAAGTATGGCAAGAAATGGGTCCGCACCCGCACCATCATCGACTCCTTTGACCCCCGCTGGAACGAGCAATACACGTGGCAGGTCTACGACCCGTGCACGGCCCTCACCATCGGAGTCTTCGACAATTGGCGGATTTTTACCGACAGTGCAGACAAGAAGCCCGACTACCACATTGGAAAGGTGTTGTAAGCATTAAAATATTTAATGAGGTCCTATATCGTAAACTTTAATGATATTTACAATCATAAATAATATAAAAACATATTTTGTTCCATTGATGATGTCTAATGATGTTCTTGAATCTTTAAATATGAATACACAATTAATGATAATTGTACTTAAGAGGACTCATCCCAAGTTTAGATGAAGATATATTATAAGTAATAAATCCAATAATATGGGGCAACTCTTGATGTGGGTCACTTAAGATTTATTCTAACAGGTGCGTGTGCGCGTGTCAACACTCGAGAGCAACCGCGTCTACACAAACTCTTACCCGCTCGTGGTTGTGCTACGGTCAGGGGTGAAGAAGATGGGGGAGATCGAGGTCGCGCTGCGCTTCACGTGCCCCGCGCTCCTGCCAGACACAATTGCGCTCTACTCGCAGCCGATGCTGCCGAGGATGCACTACGTCCGCCCGATCGGGGTTGCACAGCAGGAGGCGCTGCGCGCGGCCGCCGCGCGCCTCGTCGCGACGTGGCTCGCGCGCTCCGAGCCCCCACTTGGCGCGGAAGTCGTGCGGTACATGCTTGACGCGGACGCCTCGTCGTGGAGCATGCGCCGCGCGAAGGCAAACTGGTTCCGCATCGTGGGCGTGCTCGCGTGGGTGGTGGGATTAGCACGGTGGTTTGACGGGATACGGAGGTGGAGGAGCCCGGTCACGACGGTGCTCGTGCACGCTCTGTATCTGGTGCTGGTCTGGTACCCGGAGCTCGCTGTGCCGACGGCATCGCTCTACGTGTTCATGATGGGCGCGTGGTACTACCGGTTCAGGCCAAAGGCGCCCGCGGGGATGGACGTGAGGCTCTCGCAGGCGGACACGGCGGATCTCGACGAGCTTGACGAGGAGTTCGACGGGTTTCCGAGCTCGCGAGCGCCTGATGTCGTGAGAGAGAGGTACGACAGGTTGCGTACGCTCGGGGCGCGGGTGCAGACTTTGTTGGGGGACATAGCGGCGCAGGGGGAGCGCGCGCAGGCACTGGTGAGCTGGCGCGACCCGAGGGCGACGAAGATATTCATCGGCGCATGCTTGTGCGTGGCGGTGGTGCTTTATGCGGTGCCGGCGAAGATGGTGGCGGTGGCGGCGGGGTTTTATTGGCTGCGGCACCCGATGTTCAGGGACCCGATGCCACCTGCGGCGCTCAACTTCTTCAGGAGGTTGCCCAGCTTGTCTGATAGGTTGTTGTAGGAATAGGTGGGGATTTTTGTTAATTGTGGGGGAGTTTTGGAATAAAAAAAAAATTTATAGCAAAATTTAATCAAATTCTATTTCAAAAGTGAGCAAAAACATGACTGGAGTTTTGAAATAAAATTGTTGTTGTATTCTAAACGAGCATGCTGTGAGTTTATTTTGTTTTATATTTTTGGGATGGAGATGGTGATAATGGTATAAAATTTGGATAATGTGAAGTTTGATTCACTATTGGATTTATATGCAATGACTTAGATAAAAATGGTTCTTTTTAAGTTCTAAAATATATGGTGTATCTATTCTTACTTCGGGGATGTTAAAAATCAGTGAAAAGAAAGGCCAAGTTTCGAAACAACAGCCTCAAAAGGTGGTGGAGATTTGGAAACTAAAGATTCCTCTCAATGTGTGTATGTTCATGTGGCTCCTGTATTAAGAAAAGCTTCTCACTAGGGGATACCGTACCAAATAGATAGTCGATGCATGCCAATACTCGTTGCCCTCTTTGCGAACTGGAGGAGGAAACGGTGACACATCTCTTCATTGTGTGCCCAATTGCTCGCCAACTATGGAGCCGCTTAAAGGTAGCGACGGGAATGGCTGATCAGTTCAGCTCCTTGAATGATTTATGGGAGGCAAGGAGGCGCCTACGTGCAAGGGAGATATAAGTGTGTCCGGCAAAATTACACAATCCTATGTTCCAGCTGTGGTGTTGACAATCTGGCTAGCCCGTAACCATTTGATTTTTAGGGATACTAGAGTTTACATTGAAAATTTATGGGATTCAGTTACTCATTTTATAAGAGATTGTGAGATTGCTTGTGTTGGGGCAAGCAAATTTTGTATGGGGGGGGGGGGGGATCGAGGATTAGACATTTGTATTAACTCCCTGGTAGGCCCATCATCTATCTATTTTACTGTTTTAGGCATGTTACTATTTGATTTGAATAAAACTAAAACACATGCCTACTATTCCCCACTCCTGTGTTGGGGTTCCCTTCGCACATCCTTTTATTTTGTTAATTTTCAGGGCTGTTAGAATGAAATTATCTTTGATATTATTTCCTCTAAATTTTCGAGTATTTTTTGACGTCTCACGTGTTTTATTTGTATATATTTTTTTTTTTGTGAAAAGCTGGCCTCAT
This sequence comes from Acorus calamus, assembly GCA_030737845.1. Lineage (NCBI taxonomy): Eukaryota > Viridiplantae > Streptophyta > Magnoliopsida > Acorales > Acoraceae > Acorus > Acorus calamus. The sequence continues at coordinate 16,702,094 of CM060879.1, read as the reverse complement.
CTGAGGCATATATTAACTATAACAAAAGATCAAGGGAGATTAAGTCCCTAGATTCAATACAGATTGAGCATATACATCATTAATATCTTCTAAACATTTCTCTAAGCTCTTTGTATGAGGAGACAAAACACTTCTAACCTGATCATCAGCCAAAAACTGAATAAAATAAGAATTATCTTTGATAATTTACCAATTTAGAGAAATGAAATAGTTTAAAATTATTTAAAAAATAAATAAAAATGCAATATTAATTTACCCTCACCAGCTATCCCACTAAAAGCAACAAATCATGCTGATTGCAGTGAACTTCCCACCCAACATGTGAAAAGAAGACCCAACACACAAAGTTAACTATGTGCCATCATAAATTGGAACCCGTAATTTTATTTACAAATCTTCACATTAAGATACTCTTCGGACTTGAAATCGATGGTTCCAAAACATTGTAGATATATAAAATATTGCAAACTGCAATACAATATTATATTAAAAATTTAAGTTACTTTTAAATACATTTGAAACTTAAATATAAAAAAACTAGAGGTGATAAATGTCCAAATAAGAGTTTAAATATCTATTTATTTTAAAAATATTCAATGGACAATAGGGGAGAGAGGAAAGAGAGAGAAAGGGGGAGAGAGAATGAGAGATGGGAAGGTGACAAGAGGCAGAGGAGGGAGGTGGCGTAGAGCAGCATAGGGTAGGGCGGGGCCGGATAGAGAAAGAAGGGAGAGAGAGAGAGAGAGAGAGACAAAGATAGAGTGGCAAGAGAGTGACAGAGACAGAGGTGGATGGGGAAGGGACGGGGCTGAAGAGGGGAGGGGGAGAGAGGCAGGAGTGCGGTGAGGGCAGGGAAGGGGAGTGACTGGAGAGGGAGAAGGAGAGAGAGGGAGAGAGAAATAGAGGTTGGATCAGGACGGAGGTGAAGGGGGACGGGATAAAGTGATAATAAATGATGGATGTGAGATGTATAGACAAGCGTTGATACACTTAATTTATTTTGATAGTGCAGTACACACTGTGTAGCGGTCTCCTAGTTGCCAATAGACAATAGCAATATATGAAAATTAAATCTCTTTTTACAAAAATAAAGTATATTAGTGTATCTCAATATATATTTTATTTTTATAATAATATATTTTAATGGATGAATGTATATATTTAAAAAAGAAGGAACATTGGTGAGGACTCAGACTGGGATGATAACGGACTAGAAATACCATTTTCTTATTAGTTGTCATAGAATTTCTCTACGGCTTTGACATGATCCACAATACCTTAGCCCCCCATTTGAGTAGCAGAACAGTGGAGGAATAGAAATGAATAGGGGAGAATAAGTTCAAAATGTTGTTTGTTTTCAAGGGGTAGTGCCATGCCATAATAGGTAGAAATAAACTGGCATTTGTATTTCAAATCCTTTTGGAATTTTGTTTTTCCAACGAATTTATTCTACTAGTATAAATGGGTTCCATTGTTAAATCAATTATCATCATCTCTTATAAATAGGGGGTCCACAAGTCAATTTTTTTTTTTTTCATAATTTATAAATTCTTATGTACATATTTTATCTTCAACTTATCTATGGTCAACCAAACAACAAAAACTTCATTTTTACGTTTCCCAATTGTTATCTATATTGGCAGAGTTATCTATCCAAAATAACTCAATTCATCAATCCAAATGGGGTTAAACTCCCATTTGGACGTGGAATAGGGATAGGAATATCTTGGAATAAATGGAATTAGTGGATTTTGGTTGTTTGGGAGCCTTGAATAGCTAGAGATAAGATATGCCTGAATAAATTGGTATATGTCAGAATAAAAGTTATTCCAAGTTATATAACGCAAGGAATATGTGGACTCACTATCAAATCAACTGTCATCACCTCTTATAAAACACCTGTCAAATCAACTATCATCATTTTTGCACCTTTTATAAATCATTATTCACACTTATTAACATTTTATCTAAATAACAAAAACTTTATTGTTATGTTATTTAATAAGAATAATTCAAAACACAACCCATACAAAACATTTATTCCACTGCTATACCCATTTATATTCAAGAATAAATCATATTCTGTATCCAAACGGAGGCTAAGGGAGTTCATATAAGATAAGAACGTTTATATAAGAACACGTGCGTGGAGTGTGTAGTGATAATGAATAAAGACAAAATGGATAGGTTTTTATCTTTAAATTTGAGATAACTTTTCCTAAATTTTTTATCATCTTGTTAAAGTAAGCACATGGATTAAATTACAATTAGGCAGCTGATATGCTTAATGGTCCATGCAATCCTAATCTAGATATAATTGCCCTAGTTTAATTTAGTACATACAAAGCTAATAAAATATATACATTAGATTAAATCAAGTTTATACTTCGATATTTATGGAAAAATATATATTTATTAGATAGAAGTATTTCTGATAAAAGCTTACAATGTTACTATTGCAAAATGGACTGGAATAAATTTCCTAATATTTGCATGTTATAGTGATAAAAAAACTAAAAAATATTAGGACAACAATTTATCTAGCTCTCAATATATTTTATATTTTCTTAAAATGAAATGCACGTATTCACAGAAAAATAAAATATATATCAAATGAATTTAGTGCATATGTTTTATTATTTAATATATAGAGTTAGATTAATCTAACCCATAGCCGTGTTTGGTTGTACTATTACAAACTGATTTTAAGCAAAAGCTGGGTTTAAAACTGATTTATAGGAAGCGGTTTTTCCACAACTTTGAAAAACTCAGTTTTGATATATATTTTTACATAAATTTGTCGGTAGTTTTTTACCCCAATACTTTTGTTTGGACACGGATTTGGGAAAATCAGTGTCTTTTTTTCACATCAAATATTAAAAAAGATAAAATAATGGGTATTTTGGTTTTTTTTTCTCTTTTGATTTAAATGATTTGAATATCAATGAAGTGCAAAATATAATAGATCTTAACATGAGTGGTAATATGTATCATTCTTAAACTTTACAGTGATATTAAAACAAATTGGTTATTTTTAATGGTATATATAAAAAATAAATAATAAAACTTTAAAAGGATATACATGGTAAATCCCTTTAAATATAAGATATCATTTAACATATTTTAAACCAATCAAAATACAACATGTAATCGTAGGAAGTTTTGGACGGATAGGATTTGGAAAGGATTGGGTTGTCAGAATATCTCACTCCTCTCTTATCCTTACAAGAAAATTCACTATTTAAACAGCCTCCACTCAACAAAGCCACCCACACCAACTCATCTCCACCTCCTCAACGCCTTGAAAAGGGGATAATGGGGATAATGCTATTTGAGTGTTTAGGTGGAACAAAAACATTCTTATTTTTATTTTAAAAGTGAAACAACTCTAAATACTTTATCCAATTATTTTTATAATAAATGGAATGAATTGTTTTAACCCAATTTATCACCATAGTGGTAATCATGTATTTATCATTAGTATGAATATCTGGATTTTACATATATATGTTTAGTACGTTGTTGCTTTTTAATGTTGAATTTCAGGATACTGGAACATTTAGGCTGGTGGATGAAAAGTTCTCGGAGTGTAGAGCTAGATGTCAAAGCAAATATTCGTATTCATTGATAATCAAGTTGAAAACTAACAAAAAGGATTTATTGATTCACTCGTTCATGAGTTATTATTCTTTGTTAATTAAGATGTTAAAAATTTGAGAAACTTTTTGGAGATCAATGGAATTAATGTGGGAAAAACAAGAACTTGCTGTGAGTGGATAAAACTGGGGTGACATCCATTTAGGATGTTAACAATTTGAGACACTTTTTGGAGATCCATAGAAGCATGTCTGAAATTATTAAGGTTATTTTTGAACCATGGAAATGTATGGGACATATCTGGGTCTGTTCAATGGGTGTCATATAATGTTGTGTTTTCGACGAAGAAGTAAACATTGGTTTAATCTTTATTTTATGTCAATGACAGAAATATGATATGGAATTATGTATGATGTGCACAACTTGATTGCATTCTATACAATTTTGTTTTGATTCATTTTTATTTGTTACGTTATTTATAAAACTAGTTATAATGTATATATATATATGAGATATTATGAATATTGTAATTTATGTATAAACAATATTAAGTACATATACACACTGTGTTAGTATGTGTTGTGTATAGTTTATATGTATAACTGTATTTTTTAAATTAAATTTAGAAGTTCTAACTTTAAAATTAAGTTAAATAGTTTAAAATTAAAAATTCTATACAAATATATAATAAACTATGTATATAACAAATAGTGTGTGTGTGTATATATAACCTAAAAGTATGTACTATATATATTAAACTATATATATAACAAACAACAAATGCACCCATAACAAACTATATATATTAAAATGAATAACAACCCCCCCCCCCCCCCCCCCACACACACACACACACCTGATAACAAACCACACACACACGAATATATAATAAACGAATATAAAATTAAATATAAATTTGTTATATAAACCTATAACAAGTTTTAGGGGGATTTCAAGAGATATATAGAGCAACATATGAACAAGGTACAATTTTTATCTAAGTCTTTTTATAAGATTTTTATTATAAGTTTTAATTTTAAAATAAAAAATTGATAATGTTATATTGTATCCTCTTTTAAATTGATCATGCTATATTGATTTTAATAAGATTATTATTATTTTAATAACATTCTTTTATATAATTTTATTATTAATATGTTGTAGGCAAATATTATTATAGTTATATGTGTGTTTTGGTCATTTGACTAAATAGTTGATTATATTTATTTATTTATATTTATCAATTAAAATAATTGTATAAAATAGGGTCAAGGGTATTTTAAGAAATTCGTGTGATTTGTATTAGAAAAATACTTTTTGAAAATATTAATCAATATGTGTTCCCAAACAACTTCTACTCCAAATACAAGAATTTCTTCTTTAGAAGTAACTTCTTCGAGAAGGAACATCTTGTAGAAATATTTCTAAAAAAGTTGCCAAATTATATCTAAGATAACCAAAATAGCAATCACAGAAAATAAAAATAAACAAAAAATCACTAAAAAATCCATAATTGTGATTTTTAAACCCTAAAAATTAGATAAAAAAACATCTTAATTAAAAATGAAACTTTTATAAAAAAAATTAAAAAAAATACAAACATGCGACTTCAAATTTCAAAATTTTCAATGGATATTGATACACTCAGTCAATTTTACAATCTCATTTGCAACTACACCAATAATTCAATAGTTAAACTTCACTTTTCAATATCTCAAAATACTTTCTATTACGAAAAATGTTGAAACACATACATTCAAGTCATATGAGTATTCCATTTTTATAAGAAAATGTACTTAATTAGCTAAGTATCTAGGGTTAGTACAACTAGAATTGCAAACAAGATTGGATGTAAGATTTTTCAACTTTTAATATTCCCCCCGATTCCTAGAGTAGTCATAAATCACATAGTAGCTTATGTCTTTTTTCAAATGGCACCTAGAGAATGCATTCTCGACCAACTTTTTGTAGGCCATGTTAACTAGCTAATTTTAAATCGTGCTTTATCTGAAATTTTGTTTCCGATCCTCCACTCTCCATATTCTCTTTTTTTAAAATCTTTAAGAACGAATTCCCCACTATCATCCAACGGAGGAGCCTCGTCTTTACATATGATCTCTCTCGCATTATACCATAAACAATTTTTTCAATCCTGATTCTTAATTATGCTTTACTAACTTCCCGCGTTTCTATGCATCCTGTATTTTCTTATTCATTTGCAAATATTTATTATTAGGAAAAAATCAATATGAATGTCTAAAAACTTAATAAAATGTCCATATAAGATCGATACATCTTCATAGTTCCAAAAAAAGTGTGTATGGTTAACTGTGTTAGTTCCCGAGTCAAATTGATGCTAATTTACATGGAATATTCAAAGAATATTCCGTCTAGTTAAGGGAGATCCACTACAATGACATTTAAGTCCTTATAAACTATGAAAAATCTGATTTAATTTTTTTTAAAGACAAAAATGTCCCTTGTCTTTCTTAACATAGTCTCTTGCTATCCTATCACCCCCACATCAATGAAGCAAGGTATATTGACATTTCGGTATGCTAATCGCCATGTAGAGAATCACTTCTCTAACAAAACTCATCTTCGAAAACCCCACTAATCATTACATTCGTAGACGACGCGATGTCCCTCTCAGACATTCCATCAAACATCTACCTTGCACGGTCCATCCGACCCAGCAATGGCACTCAAGAACCTTCCATATAAACAGTACAGACAGACAACTTGAATTTATATATAAATCAAGTATTCAAACGTCTGGCGCACATAGATTAAGCGGTCGAAGATCATGTCTCCCATGAAGCGCGGCGAATGCATGTCCTCCATCGCCCAACCCGTGTCCGAGCTCGGATAGGTGAGGGGGTCGACGCCCGGGAAGGGGAAAAAACTTGCGGAGGATGCGGTGGTTGACGTAGCCGAGGAGGACGACGCGCGTGTTGGCGCAGTCGAAGAGGCTGCTGTCGGGAGGAGGTGCAAGAAGGATAGAGGTTGTTCTGGACGGTGGCAGCGGTGGTCTCCCTCAAGAAGTGGAAGGGATGGACACCGGCGGCGGATGAGGAGTCTGAGACTTTGGGGAAGAAAGTGAGACAGAGAGAACCAAAGACATGATAAAATGGTTGAGGGTATTCTGGTAATTTTGCATGTATAGTTAGGGTTAACCACACACCTAGTTAATTGGGGTAACCGAGGGACTAAGACAATAATTTTCTATCAACACAGGGATCTATAATGATTTATCGGTTTTATATGGATCTTTTCTGATTTTGTTAAGTTTTTAAGCATCACAAGAATACTATCATGGAAAAGTCATCTGATTTAACTATTATGTCTATGTAATTTTAAGCCTATAAAATAATCCATAAACAATGAATCATGCTACCTTCATGTCATTTAATTGACCTTGGGTTTGCTATAATATGAATTAGTTGCAAACAACTGTAACGTTAACTAGAAACCTGTTGTAGTTCTTTGGAATGCACTTTAGATCCTATAAATGTTCTCCTCTGGTCAAGTATTCTCACAGACAATCAATTTACTGATTTTTTCCCCTCACAAGTGTGTAATGAGCTGCTGAGAAACCATCTGAAGAGGATCTTTGTCGTCAAGATTCCTGAAGCAAATAAAATGATACACATATATTCCAGTCTATTTAAAGCTATGTTCACCTGGTATAACGTGAGGACTCTTTAGGACTGCAGTGAAGCTTGTGGTGGACAAGGCTTGAAGACAGAAAACCGTGTTGGTTGTCTCATAAGTGAGTTTGATGTATATTTCTACCTAGGGAACAATCACATATTGTTGCATCAGGTTTTTGAATATTTGAATGGATCATCTCTATAAATGGAATGAAACCATGAAATTTATATTTAAATTGGTAAAATCAGATTAGCGAGGCTCTCCTTGGTGAATATCTAGAAGTACAATTAAGTAAGAGGCCTTTTAAGAGACTGGAATTATAACATATGAATGGTCCATGTCCTGTTTTACCAGATAATTTCACAAGCTTTGTCCTCAGAAGCTTTGAATTCCAGGTAATTTTGTTGTATTATCTGATTTTGTAGATAGCCCTTGCAGTTACAACATAAATTTATTTGTTTCTGTGTTCTTTCCATCCCTTTGGCTTCCAGATTTCAATATTTTGCTTAAGGGAGCTAGATTTGTTGAATCGTTCTGCTGCTGAAATTGCCCAATATCAGGCGCAGGGCAAATGCAAAGAGCATGCCTTCGTTCTGGTAAACGTAACATCATTTTAAACTACTGAATTCTGTTGAGCATAGCTTTTTATACTTATTTGTACAACAGAGCTATCAGGTTGCAGAAGATTTGGCTAGAGCATTCTCCGAACATGCTTTTTTAAAAATCTTTTTGGATACTGAAACAAGCCTCTCTGCTGGCCCATTGAAGGTAATATGAAAAAAATACTCCCAAGCCATGTCTCATAATAATTTATTTGGTTATATCTGAACCATACTCTAACCACTAAATCATTGGAAGCTAATTGGTCGTATTGAGGATCCATATTTTAATCTCACGCTAATTTGTTCATTGATATTCACATCTTAATTAACCATACCTTCAAGGGCTTAATGTTATTAGACATTCTTAAGTATAAGGTGCATGAACTGTGTATTCTGCCTTATCACAATCCAACTATATGCTTGATAAATTGCAAATGCCAAGCCTAATATATTCTTCAAATGCTAACCTTATTCATGTTCTTCAAGTTATCTAAACAGTAACCCTTCACTACAATCACTCAAAAACAAACCAATCATTTCATCCTCCCTAACATCTATTTGGATTGGTGAGGTCCATGCATGTCATGTCAGCATCGAAGAGGACTCCCCGTTCCTCCGGTACGGATACCTCTCACCAAGCAATGTTGCTGCAGTGAATAAAGAAGCCGCAAACCTATGCAGAGAATTGAGGCCTCACGAGCTCGTGCTGGTGAATTCCTTTGGGGCAAATTCTTGGTCATCGGTTCAACAGCAGCGATGCAAAGCAGGTTCTCTCTGTATTTTCATGTACAATGTTTGAGATGTACAATATTTTCATGGAAAACGGATGTAGAGAAAAGCTTTTATCGGACCAAGCCAAAATCTTTTCACAAGAAAGTTTGTTGTAATGTAGTTGATTGAGAAATTGAGAATAATCACATGCTTCATCATTCATGTCTTTGTTAATGTTACAGAAAAATATGGGTCTTGTATAAATATCACTCAATAGTTTTATTTGAATTTTTAATTATGACCTTATGTGTGGCAGTAAATCAGGTAGAAGAATTCATTGCTTTTTGGAGTCTTGATCTGTTGTTTCCCAAGAAAAGAAAAGTAGAGACCAATTTAAAAAAAAACATGATCAATCGATGACAATCTATATGCATGAGTTTTATTTTTATTTTTAAAGGATGTGAATGCAACGAAGCTCAAGGCATAAACATTTAACATCATTTCTATGTTGATCACGTTAGCTATACATAAAATATTTGATATGATTATGTTTTTGCTTATGCAGAGAAGAATTTCAAGTATGCTTTTGTATATGTAAAATTAAAATTGATTGACAAAATAATAAATGAATATGGTTCTATCCATATCATGGTTATTTTATTATGATTAATGTGGTTGATTAATTTGTTGAGACCAACTCCAAAATTCATCATTTGTCATGGATATGGAGTTTTTTTTATCAGCTTTGATGTTCTAGAGTTTACCTGAATTTGTATAAAAACTTGCGTGGTTTTTTTTTTTTGGATCGGTAAATCTGCCATAATTTTATGGGTTTTTTATTTTTAACTCCTCATAAATCATCGTATTTAGCGATCGATCCCTCACTTCTTCGTATTTGGGTTTTGTTTTACTCCCAGATTTAAAGGATAATTCATTTTTACTCCCAAATACGAAGAAGTGAAGGATCGATCGCTAAATACGATGGTTTGTGGGGAGTTAAAAATAAAAAATCTAATTTTATTAGGTTAATGTTCTAGAGTTTACCTGAAATTATTTTTATGGTGAATTTACCTTACATAAAAAACACACTATAACAAATTATACACAATTTATGGTTGTACAATATATATAAATCAATAATATTAGATAATATTCATATATTATATTTTAATAAAATAATTAATGTGCAACACACATATCTGCTAGTGGATTCTAAATGTACTGTACCTGCGCAAGAACCTCTCAGGCATAATGTTGAGTCGCTCGTGGTCCACGCTTATGTTGATCAAATTCACGCTTGAATTCATGGCGCGGCGTCAGTGCAAGGTGGCATTTTACTTTGGGGAGTCACAGTGGATGAGCTCTGCAGAGAAGGATAGGGTGGCCATGGAAAATGATTAAGTGATGTTGATGATGATGAGGAGGAGGAGGAGGAGGAGGGAAATGTGGGAAGATTCAATGTGTTTGAAGGGTTCTGTTGAGGTGATTTTTTTTGTTGTTTGTAGGAAGAATTTTTCGGTTGATAATACATGTTGCATGCAGTGACTTTACCAACTTGTTGATGGTTGTTTGGTGGTAAGCGTTTTTCTGGTGTGAAGTGTAGGTTCACACACATTATTAGTGTGACACAAGAACAATAGTGTGATCTGCAGTACTCTTTGAGCACTTATTAATTTATTAAACTATTTTTAAGTTTATATTTAACAAAGATTATGAGTTTTACTGTAGTCATCTATAATGGTACAACCCTGTACATAATTTAATATACTTAAATGATAAATGATAAAAGTAGTCCCACACTCAGGTTATCATATATACTCCAATATACAATGTATTAAAATTAATAAAATTTCTTTTTTTCAAAGAAAAAAATATATACTAGTTTTGGTTTGTAAGAATGTGCATCCAGTATATACAAAGTACCCATTGGTATAATTTGAAATTTTTATCACATTTTTTATAATATTTTAAATCTTAATTTTTGCCGCTACCTACACACCCAACATAATATTTTTTGCATGTATCATACTAATGATGAAATACAAATAAATATAGTTTCATCATCTTAATACTTTACTGTATTTTTTGTAGTCAGACCAGTAATATTTGAATGTTACTGTAATGTCTCAGGCTTAAACAACAAGATATTATCTGTTTTTCCTTTCGTGGGCTCACAGCTTTAAACACGCTTTGGTATATAAGAGTTGTGTTCACATATAAGCATGAATTATCTTATTCCATTAGACAATGTGAGACTAAACTCACACTCGCTTTCGCCCAATTCATGGGCCTTTTGACTATCCTGACTTACCACCCCCTCAACGGGTCGGGTGTCACAGTTATAGTGAATGCAGTTTGAATTCAAAATTCTTTATCAATGCTTCTTCTTCTTCTACTTTTTTGGTGGTGTTTCTTCTGGTGGATCCTAAATTTTGAGTTAGGATTGAAGCCAAATTTGAGTTAGGATCAAAGCCACAGTACAGGCAGAACGATAATAATTTCTGGAAAATGTGGTTTCTGTTCTATAACTCATGACCATTTATGAGCTTTGAGGAGTCTCCTTCCATAATGACAAGATTTCTCCATAATTTTAATGGAGCTTTCATGGATGAGATTCTACCAGGATCAGCTGGTAGTATGATCTAAAAAAATCTATCTGGTGAATGAAATTTTTATTCATGAATAAATTTTGTCACCATAAAAATACTGGACTGTGTAAAAGATCAAATGCATTTTTATGAGCCATAGAAATGTAGGATCCAGATGGAATAACTTCTCTGTAGCATATTTTTTTAAAACTAAAAAGATTTTTGATAATAAATTGCATATTTGGATTGAGAAACGTTATTTACTTCCCTTGTTGTACAGGGCATATGACCATTTTCAAGGAGAGGCCAAATAGCAGCCAAGCGGCCCCTTTTATTTCATCTGCCCAAACTAAAATGCCTTTGTGGAGCTTTAGTTTAACTTTTCATGAATTAATAATCCTTTGTGTCCTCCATTCAATATACATTTATAACTTTTAACAAATTCAGAGGACAAACTCACCTTGATTTTATACGATTTTATATAATCTTGTGATGTACTACCTGATATAAAACACAATGTTAAAATTTCATCATACTTTGTATGACATAAGATCAAGGTTATTTGTTTGAGATAAAAAAAAAAAACTATTACACAAAAGATCATGGTGTGACACAAATGATTACCATGCGGTAGATCATGGTTTTTAACCGTGATTAAAACTTTTAATCAGGGTATTACTTGTGATCTTTTACAGAAATTGTAGTAGTGACATGTTAGATGATAATATGCTAGCAAAATCTCTATTGTTTGAACTTAAAAAAAGGCAGCCATAAGAAATGTGGAATGAGCAACAAAAACCAAAATGATATAATATCATATGATATGCATACATGATCGATATAATGTAAACTTGGAATGCACATGAACCTAAATACAACCATTGTAAAGCTCCAATTGTAACGCAACCTAATTGGCCTAATGAAGGTGAGAGTGAGGAGAAGGGAAAATCATAGTTTTGTCTCACATCGCTTGGCAAGGGGGATATCTAATGCTTATAACCACAAACCTTACACATTATGACATGTTTTAATCCGTGGGTCTACAAGTAAAACAAACATTAGGACATTTACAAGCACGAAACATTACAACAATCCTCTAGAACAGTTAATACAACATCATGTATCATAAGAACATCTCCAATCTTATACCTAAACTTTTATTCAAACTTAAATTTGAATAAAAATCACTGAAAACCATCTCCAACCACTTTTACTCAAATATTTACCTAAATAAGGGAGACTCAAATCTTTATCCAAATTTTTATATCTCTTTATTTTCTTTTGTCTTCACATTTTATTTCAATGTGACATTTTTTTCTCTTCAACTCTACCTTTAATTTAATTATATTAGATGTTTTTCCACTCTCCCAAAATTTTCGCCTTGAAATAAAAAAAAAAGTAGTTTTTTTCTTAAGTCTTTATCTTTGTTTTTTAACTTCTTATTTTTACTTGAGTAAAAAAAATATTACTTTTACCTTTTTTAAATAACATTGGATGATAATAATTTTTAAATTTAAATATTTTGAAAGAAAGAAAAATTGAGTAGTAAAAATGTTTAGGAAAAATACTTTGAAAATGTTTATAGGAAATAATTATAAAAAGATGTAAAATTTTTAAAAGATTTGAGTAAAACACAAAGTGATGATTAAAGACATACATCATATCAAATCAAGTTTTTATTCAAATTTTAAATGAAATTTGAGTAAGGGTTAAAAATGACCCAAAGAATTATAAATGTACATAATAGATGCATTAATGTGAAACCAACGTAAAATACACTTGTAGTAATGACACTTGACTGTCACACATCAAATGATATTATTATGCTGGTAGAATCTCCAATGGAACGGACTTTGAAGCTCAGCAAGTAAACCAAAACGAAAAAAATATCACATGATAGTTACTATTAAAAATTGAATTTTATAAAAATAACAAAATTTATAATTTCTGAATTTTTTAAACTCATTCATTTTAAAACAGTTTAATGCAATCATGTAGTCCAACATAAGCTCACAAATAATAATCTTGCAAATTATAATTTGATTGCTTTTTTTTATTATTCTTATTGAGAATCATAAAAGTGATATTTTTATTGCTTGATTCATCTTAGATAAAGTGATGATAAGTGATAGATAATAAATGTATAAGAAATTTATAACTTTTTAAATGATAACTATATATCCCTATATGAATTATTTCTATTTGGGAATAAATATGAGAAATGTGTGTGATGTATTAAATGTGATATTTTTTAGGATGTGTGTGTGAGTTTTAAGGTGAAATAATTTTATTAAAATGACACATATAGATATTTATACTCATTGACATAGATAAACTTTGATAAACAATTTAAGCACCTCTATTGAATAGTTATCTAGTCTATTGTATTTTTATCTAATCCAGGAATAAGTATCGGGGTTTATTCTTCCAAACTATACAAGTTTTTTTCTCTCTCTTATTCTCCTATGTTCCTCCTTATTCTCTATTTATGCTTCACCTAAACGGAAGATAAATGCATAAATAACATACACTTTTAGTGAAATATATACATAAGCTTGCCAATTGGATGGATATAGATCGGATATGTCCATATCCGTCTCCAAATTGGATAAAAAAGTATCTACACCCGATATCTGATGATTATTTACAATAAGTATCCATATCCGATCTAAATATCTGGATTCAGGTACAAATAATCATCTAAAATATTTGAAAATTTAAAATGAATATATAATTATTAAAATATCCAAAGATTCAATATCTAAAAATAAAAATCATATATATAATATTTGAAATATGTAAAAAAAATCTAATAATCACTTAGTGTAAAACATAAAATTATTAGTATATATATAAAACATTACATGCATTAGAGTAAAAACAAAAATAAAAACTCATATTAATTCCTAAAAATATAAATATATAATTAAATAAATATTGATATAGTAATATTTCCAGATAATGATATTTTACAGGTATATCCGTATCTGATCCGAAAATTTTGAATACAAATAATTTTTTCGGATACGAATATTGATTTTTTGGATATCAGATATTTTATTAGTTTTTGGATATGGATTCGGACCGGATACAAATAATTTTTTAATAATTAACAGGCTTATTTATACCGCTTGAGATGATTTCACTTGGTGCTGTAACAACACCATATTCCAAACCGATAGACAAGTGCTGCCGTTGATACACTCAATATGTTTTGATAGTGCGGTTACTGTGCAGCAGTTTCTAGTTGCCAAAATTAAATTTTTTTATTTTTTTGACCCTAGCCCGAACTCAACCTAAATTTTTAAATTACTCAATCCTAATCTGATCCAACTCGATTTTTAACCCAGATTGGACTAACCCGAATCCAACCTGTAATTAAATAAATCAACCCGACCCAACCCGATTTTTAAACATGATGTGCAAATTAAATAAATCAACCCGACCCAACCCGTAAAATTAGTTATGTTTACCTAAAATTTGAACGGCACAGATTAGAAGCTACATAATAAATGACCATGATTTTTTTTAATTATTAGCTTACAGGTTCGGGTTGGGTTGTGAGTGAGGCCAACCCAAACTCAACCTGATTTGTGAGTCAATCCGAATTGGCCAATCTAAACTCGATTTGACTAACTCAACTTGTATAAAAATCGGATTCAACTCGTTAGGTTCGAGTTCAATCCGACTCAAGTTGCAGCCCTAATATATATGTATCTCAATTTATATTATATTTTTATAATAATATATATATTTTAAAGGATGAATGCACATGAGATCTCTGGAATGGGAAGAAGACATGCTAGACATACTATTTCCCGTTAAGCGCTAATATGCTTTATCTGTTTTGTAACCCATTTACAGTCTTATATACTTTAATAACATAATATATACTACTCTATTAAAAGTGCATGTTTTATCTCGTAGTGATTGATACAATTTTTTTAAAATAAAAAATATGCTATTAGATATTAATATATATTTTTATTTCATACAACAGTACCTAGCATATGATTTAGAAAGCTGAATGTATCATTTTCATTTCTCCCCTACAGAAAATATTCTCGTCTTAACTTTTTGTGGGCCACGTTAACCAGCTAATTTTAAACCGCGCTTCGTCTGAAATTTATTCCGATCCTCCACTCTCCATGTTCTCCTTTTCTGGTAATAAAAAATTCCCCACGATCGTTCGGCGGAGGAGCTTCGTCTTTACAGGTAATCTCTCTCTGTCTCCCCTCTGTCTTTCTCTCATGCACGCACACCCGTATTTTCACTTTTAGAATTCTAGGGCTTTGTATGTATTCGTCGATCGTTTTTTTTCCTTCTAATTAGGGGTTTTAATACTCACCTCGTCTTCTTATTCAACAAATTTCAGTTTTCCTTTTTATTCGTTGAGAGGATCTTGTGATGTATTTCTTTGGTTTTCGCAGGGAATCGCGATCAACGAACTTCCACTTGAAGAGATGGTGAGTCACTTCAGATTTGTTTGGTTTTTGTTGTATTTCTTTTGCATTGTTGATTTTTTAGTTTTGGGTTTCAATCCTAATATGTTAGGTTTTACTGTAAGGCATGATTTTGGCATTGAAAATGTGGAAGGTTCATCTTTAATTCATGGTTCATGTAATTTTCAGAGATTTGACAGTCATTGATGCTTGTGATGTAATTCATTGGGTGTTTGAAGTGTAATCTCGTAGCCCTAGTTTTGTAATTGAATAAAATAATTCGAATAACTTAATTGTTATTCAACTTAGTATTAAGTTATTTCACTTTGTTTAACTTATTCCAATATGTAATTTTCAATTGCGTGCTCCTCCACCCTGCTTAAGTTTTGAGCGTGGGAGGTTGATACTATCGCAATATGTCATTCAACTTGCTAAGAACGATAGCTTATCCCAATATGTAATTTTCAATCCTAATATGTTATTCATCTTGCTCAAAATGATAGTATTGGTCAGATATGAAATATGACTTTGTATTGGTAGATATAATTGAATAACCGCTTATATTATTATGTAGCAAGTTAAATTAAATATTGTTTGGCTGATGTTGCCATACTATCGAAAACCAAATGAGTATTTCTGTCCTATGCTGAGGAATTCGATGATTGCACCAAGTGCAGCAAAACTCACTTGTTAAGCCATTCTCTGCAAAGAGCATGTTATTTATTTATTTTCAAGTTTCAACACATATGTGCTATTACTTCGTTTTCTAGTTTTTTTGGTTGTGCCTCAGATTTTGATTGGCACAGCTAATGCCTTAGCCAACTTATGGTAGTTTTTAGTTCTTCTTGTTTACTTCTAGGGCAAATTTTACACATTGTTCATAATTTATATGTATATTTCTTTCTGTAAGACTGTAAGTGATGTCTTTGCAATGATCAATGATCTTCTGTACCAGAAATCTTGTATACTTGTTATGATCTATTCTATGGGAAAATTTGATTGTAGGGTTATCAGTATTGTACATCCATTTATTTGTTGAGAAGTCAATGAATCTGATAACATTTTTTTTTTCCACTCTCATTAGGCTGATCCAGAGTTGGAAGCAATTAGACAGAGAAGGATGCAGGAGTTGATGGGACAACAGGGACTTGTAAGTGTGTTTATGACATAAAAGGGAAATCCTGTCATCATTCTGTATGATTCATGTAAAATAAAAGCATCCATCCACTGAATCAGGCAAATCAGCAAAACTCGGGGCAGCAGAAAGCACAAGAAGAAGCTAAAAGGTTTATTTATTGAACTTATACACTTTCGTGCTTGTATTCAATATCTCGATGTTAGTTTGTAAAATTTAGTAGAATAAGGGTGTTCTTCATCTGGTTTGTGAGGAAAATTGTGCTACTTATCACATTATTGAACCTAACACAGGGAAGCTGATGAACGAAGGCAATTGATGCTTAGTCAGATATTGTCTCCTGAAGCAAGAGAGAGAAGTGAGTTGCCCAATGTTCAGAAAAATCAGTTTGATTCACAACTTTTATCAATCCTCTGCTATGTGACATTATTTTTAATGAATTACTATCTTTCAACTCATTACCTTGGTTCAAGAATAATTTATTATTTTGAATTGCCAAACTGACAGGGATGAATATATTATTATTGTTGTTGTTGTCGTTGTTGTTCAAAAATAATTTTTCTGATTCTGACTGGCATACACACATCAGGTCACATGACACTTATTTTGCACAACATTATGACTTTTTCTAACTAACTATTTATAAAGTTTATTCTCACAAAACTGAATGATGTTAAAAATCTTAATGAAGTTGATAGTTGACACACCTTTGTAGTTGAATCAAGTTTTTATAGTTTATGAATGTGTGCTCCAGTGTTATACACATATATGTGTGTGTGTGTATGCATTATTTATTTATGTATTCATTGTTGTGTCTTTTTCATGTTTGTGTCCCAATTTTCCACATTTTCCATGTCACCATGTCCGTATCTTGATGTGTCTGGATCCCATGTCCATGTCCATGCTCCATAGCTCTTACTCATTTTTTTTCTTTGGAAAAATGGAGTCATGGCTATACCTTTTCTCTGTTACACTTTTGGTCGGACACTGGTTTTGCTATATGCTACATCAGTTGATCATGTTTCCCTTGCCCCATTGTCTCATGTTTCCCTTGTTCCATTGCCTCTATAATTATTGAGAGTAATTTTTTAATCTCAATGTCACTTCTTTTTTCCTCCTAGGCAGCATTTTTTGCCTCCAAGAAGTTTGCATGCTCTACTTGCAACATTATCACTCTGCTAGTCAATCAAGTGATGTAGAAGATGAGATTGAGAAGATGAAACAGTAAGGGGAAGCATGAAACCGTTGATGTGATTGGATATTCGATTCATGGTGAGAAAAGGAGAGGGCGGAAAAGGAGAGCGCAAAAGTTGCGAGAAATGGGAGGTTAGAAATGGCATACATGGGGGTTGGTGATTCGGTTGTCTTGGGGTCGGCCATTAGGCTTGCGATTGTCGTGACTTTTTGTGTTGCGTGCATTTTGGGTTTGGGTCACTGAAGCTCGGCCTGTTTCAAGAGACCTAGTGGAGGTCTGAGAGTGGTGAGGGACTCCCCCCAGCTAGGGAGACCTCTTGGCTGTGGCAGTGGAGCTTTACATGTAGGAGTTAAGGAAGCACTCAATTGAAGCACAATGAAGCCAGTTAATGGAGCAGATAGGATTGGATATGCCCATATCCGTATCCATATTCGTATCCGAGTTGTATATCCGAAAAATATTCTTATTTGATATCCATGGATATTCAAAGTAAGTATCTGAAAATCTGGATTTGGATTCAGATAATTATCAGAAACATCTGAAATATCTAATATCTAAATATATACGAATATAATTCAAATATATGAAGATCTGATATCCGAAAATGAAATATTGACATACCGTTGTCCATTTTGATTTGGATTCTGTTATAAGTTTCTTCATGTACTCTTGAGATTTTGTTTTTCCATGTGACACATATTTCTCATTGGTATCATTCAGTGGTCTATAGTACTCCCTAATCCCATCTTAGCGCCACATGTGGACATGGATCTAATTCCTTCAATGAGGCTGATGCATGATGGACTACACAAAGCTTTTATATATTTTCCGTGCCTTGCATAATCAATTAATCATACAACTTAGGAATGTTCATGATGGCATATAAAATGTTTGGGTTTTCTTACACTTTTTGAGGTGTAAAGCTTTTATACCTTCTCTGGTCTTTATTTTCAAGTGGTTTTGAGTGTTTGAACTTTCAACTCTGCCTTGCATAATCATGTGAATTTGTTTAATCATACATTTTTTTCACATATTTAGTTTAACCTCATGAATGCATTATTTTTTTTATTTTCAGAAAGTGTAATGCAGATTGACCTTTGTGATCTTTGGTTCTTTTTGGTTATCTGCTCATACTTCTATCTTTTAGGTAGGGTGTTTTGTTGTTCCTCATCAGCTCTACCAATATCTCTCTTGTTTCTCTCCCACTTCTTATTTGCCCTTTGTATGGTTTATTCTTGATTTGTATAAAATTTGATGCTCCATCAAAAACTTTCAGAAAAGGTGATCACACATGTTTCTATTATTGTGATAGTTGTCAAATACTACCATCCATTCTTTTTGCAATTTATAGGTGTATGTGCAGCATATTTCCACAAAATCCACTGCTTTTTTCACATTATATATTATACACAATCCATTATATTATAGTGAAGCTGTGAATGAAGTCCTTTTTTTATTGGTATATTAAGTAAAAGAAAAGGCCATTTCTTAAATTAATTTAAGGTGTACCTTCTCTGGTCAAATACTACCATCTTTACTCTATCAATTTATCATCATTATGTGTTATTTTGGCATATTTCCACAAAATCCAGCATTTTTCACATTATATATTATACACCATCAACATTATATTAAGTGAATTTTGTTTTGTCCTTTTTTTAGTGTCCATTTTTGATTTTCTGGACTTTCAGATTTTTTTTATATTTTTAATTTTAAAAACTCTGAATTTGCCATTGCTGCGCAAGGCTGCCACACAAATTACTTATTATATCCTCATCTTTTTGCGTTAAAATGATTATTTCTTCTTTATGTGGTTGCTCCTCTTTCTCTTTGTTTGATGGATTCTTGGGGTTTAGATGTGATATGATTTTAATACCTTAACCTAATTATTAATTGAACTTCAAATTTTCAATAGTCTATGATTAAAAATATTTAGTGAAAGATGGAAGTTGAGGGGAAGTTTATTGATTTTTTTTTTAAAAAGATTAAAAAAAACACAAGACACAGGTGGAATGTTTTCTACTTTTTTACATGGTCTATGTGGATTGGGGATTGTTATAATTAGGGTTTTATCTGGTGTCCCAAAGGACATAATTAGAAGTCAGTTGGATGTCTTCTGCATACTCAGTTTATTATTTGCTTGTTCGTTAGAGCATATAATATACTGTGTTTTGATAATTAGTGTCAGTGTTATAACTTGTTTCATAATTATATGGATGTTATATCTATGTTTAGTGGATTTTTTGAATGGTGATTCAAATATGCAGCGTAATGATAGTGGTTATGTGCTCATTCTGGTATTAACGCACGTATCCAGATTGATTATCTTACATCCGATTCCAAACCAAAGCCAGAATTTGACAATTCTCGAAATGTTCCAAATCAAGCTTTATCTGTCCATATCTGGTTTTGTACTTCAGCCTGAAATTTGCCATACAAATAGGCTAGATGCAAATCAGTTTTTCATCATGCATATACAATACAACAAGATGTATATGATTTCTTGGTATGGTATGAAAAAAATGAAACATGTAGTAGCATGTGCATGCCCCCATATGGCTACTGAGAAAGATGGGTAATGGTAATCTGGGCGATTTCAATTGATGTTCACCACTTACAGTACCAAACTACCTATATCATATAGAGTAACATGGAAATACCCAATCAACTTCAGTATTTATATTCCATTACCAAACCAGGACTTAGGCAATCCTGTGCAATTTGGGGTGGTGGGATGCAGGGTGGAGGATGACTTTATATGCGAAGTGGCGTAAGATTGCCTGTTTACGGATACTGAGAGCCTGGTATCAGGTATGTAGTATGACAGTTGATACTTCCAATGGCTCACATATATGGGTAGGTTGTGAAACACCATTAGTTTGTGGATACTTGAATTTTGGTTGTAAATCCTTATCCATGCCATTCCATTATGTACCATGTTGAAGCCATATCCTGGACTAGGCATCATTTAATGAATTTATATGATATAACCGCATTTTGCTTCCAGGAGCTCGCATTCCATTTACGTTAATAATAATGATTAATAAGCATTATTTCCTTTATCCTAGATTATGAAAAATGATTCTAATATATATTGCTTTGATGCCAACAGTTGCCCGGATTGCTCTCGTCAAACCTGAGAAGGCAAGAGGAGTGGAGGATGTTGTTCTGAGGGCTGCTCAAATGGGACAAATAACAGAGAAGGTAGGAAATTCTTGAATGCATATATATATCTAAAGGCATGTGTATGCACATATATTTAAAGGCGTGTCCTTCAACAAAGAAACTGATGCTGAAAATACATGTTTTTCTTTTTCTTTCTTATTTATGAGGTGATCCTGATTTTAATACCTTTGTTCCATAGGTATCTGAAGAGAGGCTGATATCTTTACTGGAGCAGATAAACACTCAAACAAGTAAACAGACCAAAGTTACGGTAAGTGTCTATTCAATTATTATTCTTTTTGTTCATTTATATAATTTTCTTAGGATGTCTAGCTTTTCTGCGTAGGATGGTCTCTGCATATCTGTTATTAGCCAGCCAATTTTAGAGACACCTCTGGTGTTTGAATAAAGCATGAAACATTATGATGCTCACAGTTATATTCTGCGATGCCAATTTCAGATTCAGAGGCGCCGGAGTGTTCTTGAAGATGATGATTAGCTTGTGAAAGCTCGCTCTAAAGAGGTTTAGATAAGCTTTTGGCTTCAAATGCATGGGGCTGTTGGTCCACCATGATATTACATCTAAAGCAAAAGTTTCATAACTGTCTAATGTATGGCATGTGTGACATTATATGATGCAAATCACTTCTGCAGTGAACAACAGATGCTGTGTATGGGTTTGTCACTGGGGCTCATTTGTGCGTCAAAGATTTGTGTGTGCAGATGTTATGTGTGGAGATGTCGATTGCGTTTGTATCACAATGACTCATGTGGCAGTTCTGTTTAAGAATTGTGATGAACTGAAGACTTTCAATTATATGCCATGTTTTGCAAGATTCAGAAATTTGTTATGTATATACATTCATGGAAAATTATATGCTTAGTTGCAGACCTCACTGGTTTTTTATTTTAAAAAATACGCACTCAACCCATTGAAGTATATGTTATAAAAGTGAAATATAGTTATACCAGTGTATTTTTTTTTAACAAAATAATTTTTTTAAATTTTAATACATTGAAAAAATATATTTTTCTAAATTTATACCATTGCAAAATAACATATTTAATTATAAACATCTTATTCAAGGGAAATATCATATCATTTATTATAATCCGAACTTAACAAAGTCAATTCTCAACTGGTATTGTTGCGGATCAAAGTATTGAAAAACAAAAAAAAAAACATTGAAATATTTTGTTTATGGATCTGAAGTATTGAAAACCAAAAACAAAATAATTAATTGAACTCGTTTTGGTGTGAGTTTGAATACGGGACACTTAGTTAAGGCAAGAGGTTTTTCTTTTTTTGTGGGGGGGGGGGGGGGGGGGGGTTTCGCATTGGATGATCCATGTGGGACAGTCAGTGGGTGTTCTTGGGGGAAGAAACAGAGATCAATCAATAGCTTTGATGATGGCGTCTTGGAGAAGGAAAAGAAGGGTTCCTTCTTTTATGAGGTCCAACCGCACCACCTCCTCTTCAGTATCTTCTTCTTTGAAGACGAAGCAATCCAATCAAAAGACGTTCGAGACCGTGTTGAGCACGTTCAAGCAGCTTCTCCTCTCGCGGTGGCTTTTTCACCGCCGTCCATCTACGTTTTCAACGGGTTTTTGATCGATGCGGCGAGGCTCCAACGCCACTCCACCGTCCTCTCCATGTTCCGCGATTTGGGTTCCGCGGGCGTCTCTCCCGATATATCCACCCACAACATCCTCATCAACTCCCTCTGCAAACTCAATCGGGTCGATCTCGGTCTCTCCCTTCTCGGCGGCGTCTTCAAGCGCGGCTATGAACCTGATGTTCTGACTTTCAATATGTTGATGAAGGGTTTTTGCTCGGCTGACAAGATTGGATACGCGGTGGAGCTGTTCGTCGAAATGTCTAAGAAGGGTTGCCCCGCCGATGTAGTCACTTATGGGACACTCATTGACGGCCTCTGCAAGGCGGGGGACACGGGAATGGCTCTCCGCTTGCTCAGACGGATGGGCGAGAACAGGGTTAGGCCTAATTTAGAGGTGTACAGTGCGGCGATCGATGGGCTCTGCAAGGTAGGATCGACGGCGGATGCTTATAAGCTCTTCAAGGAAATGATTGATGATGGTGTTAAACCGAATGTGATCACGTACAATGCGATGATTGATGGATTCTGTAAATCAGGATTGACAGAGGATGCTCTCAAGCTCTTCAAGGAAATGGTTGACAATGGTATTCAGGCGGATGTAATCACGTACAACTCATTGATGCAGGGTTTCTATGATGCAGGCATGTGGAGTAAAGCAAAGGAGTTGTTGGATGGGATGGCGGACCAGGGGATCTCGCCGGATGCAATTACCTTCAACATTCAAATGGATGCTCTCTGTAGGGAAGGGAAGGTGGATGATGCGCATGTGGTCCTAGACGCCATGATTCAAAGGGGATTGGATCCTGTTGTCTTTAATTACAACACATTGGTGGATGGTTACTGCTTGCGAGGCAGAATGGAAGATGCGGTGAAGGTATTCGACTTCATGGTAGCCAGGGGCCAAAAGCCTAATACAATGACATATAACATACTGATTAATGGGTACTGCAAAGCAAAGCGGATGGATGATGCAATGAAATTGCTCATGAAAATGCAATTTGAGGGAGTGAAACCTGATGTTGTCACTTATAACACCCTAATTGAAGGACTGTTTCGTGTGGGAAGAGTTGTGGCTGCAAAAGAACTCTTCAATGAGATGCAACCTCTAGGTACAAAGCCAAATATAATCACTTATAATACACTACTGAATGGTCTTTGCAAAAATGAATGTTTTGAAGAGGCAATCAAATGGTTTCGGATCATACAAAATGGAGGAGTTAAGATTGATGGATTGTGTCCAGTAGGTCAGTTAGAGCAATGCCCTCCGAATGATGTGACATTCAATATCATGATTCGAGGTCTTCTTAAGAAGAAGGAATCCCTCAAAGCAGTGCAACTTGCCATTGAAATGAGAAACAGAGGGTTTTCAGCAAATAATAGTACTCTGAAAATGTTTTACCACATGCTTGAAAATGATGAGAATAGTCTTGAATATATTAAAATGATTCCGGATTTTGCACCGAAGGATGATGGAAAATGACTAGGAAGAGGCAGCGAAAAAGGTATCATTTGATTGTAATGCATCTAAACAAAAAGCAAAATAGAATTCCTTTACTTGAGCATAAATGGTCAAAGTCAAGAGCCAGCGATAATAGTTAGATCGGATAATATATGTCTTGATTCTCGTCTAACTTTATTAAAGTGTTTGATAACTCAAATGAAGCTTCATTGGTTGATTATGAAAATGTCCACTGTTGTATTATTAGAGCATTTGACCTTTGCATTGCAATTTGATATTGATTGTTCATGGTCTGGTAAGTCTATATCAAATAAACTGATTTACTAGTTTTTATTGACTCACCTTTCTTGGAAGCGTATCCCACACACATGATGAACTTCCATCACCAGGTGTGAAAAACATGCCTAAGGAGCGTTGAAAAAAAATTCTGGGCACCCAAATTATCTAACTCAAGAAAGAATCTCACACCCTCTTGTGCATAAGCTCTCACTATAACCGTTTCATTCATTCATTCATTATAGTAGGGGGGATGCTATGTTGTCTGGTTAAAAAATTTATTTGGGGCACCTAGAATAAAGGACTGGATTCGGACCATGTGCAATCCCCCTAACTTAGAAATTCACATTTGCAGAACATTGTAGCCCAGCATATGATCACAACTGACCGATATTTGAGCCTCCAATGGATCTTGAGCTTGGTCTTCTTATCGAGTATGTATCTAAGACATTTTTTATTTTGTTTTTAAGTTTCCTACAGATGAGTTAATTTTGTACCTTGATATATGACGATGTTGACCATGAATGCATGAAATGCTACACGGTTACGCACCAAAGGATTTTATGCAAATAACGGTAGAAGGCGTGCTTTAGATTGTTGATTATTTATTTATTTTTGAAATTATTGTGTGAATGATCAAGGTCTCGAACTATACGGGCAAGTCACCGAGAACCTGAACCGTTTGTCATTTTGACCATTGATCACTATGGATGATTGCAGATAAAATATGCGATTTCTATGAGTCATTTTTTTTTATAGAAATGTAGAATGTGCTACTTTGATTAAGAGAACCAATATACGTTGTCTGAAGGGAAGATGAATTGATACAAAAATAACAAGACAAACAAAACTCTAAACATTAGATCAGGGAAAGAACATAGAGGAAAGGATGGGGTACATAGAAGTCTCTACCCCAATCCTAACATTG
The DNA here is from genome assembly GCA_030737845.1 of Acorus calamus. NCBI lineage: Eukaryota > Viridiplantae > Streptophyta > Magnoliopsida > Acorales > Acoraceae > Acorus > Acorus calamus. The sequence continues at coordinate 16,676,723 of CM060879.1, read as the reverse complement.
TAGAAAGGGTCCATGCACTACAAATGAAGTGTCTTTTACTGCTAATCTTTCTGCGGTGAGCAAAGAAACTGCAATAAATAATTGAATTTATGATTTTCCAAAATTACATGTAAATATTTGACAATATTTGTGTCAGTGGAGTAAGTCGTTGCAAAAAGTAATTTTTGAGGCAGCTTTTTTTCTTTTCCATAGCAAATAATCATGCTCGCGACGGGTTTGTTCGGCCCCCCAAATGTTTCTTCTTGGGTGCACACATTGGACGACCTGAGGTGATCTCCTTTGCGCCCAATCGCATCTGGACTGTCATGTAGGAAAGGGCACCGAGGATCTTTTTCTTGCCAAATCGACTCCCCTTCCCTTTCTGTCTCTTGATTTTTTTTGGTAAGTTTTCTCTCTCTCAATCTCGTCATTTCTTCAATTCTCGTCATTTCTTCAATGTCTTCAACGCCGCCCCCGGACGGGGGTGCCACAAGGAGTTGGTGAGTGAGTCGTAAAGAAACCAATGACAATAGATGTTATTACATTATTACATGACAATAGTAAATACCAATAGTTCTATTTATCCAAAATGAAAAACTGCATTCTTCAATCCTGCACATGATGATGAAACATTTGATTTTTTTAATTTTGAAAGGAAAAAAAATCTGAGGTGAAAATAAATTTTGGGCATAATGTAATAAATTTATCCTGCTGGCTGTTCATATATACCACAGTTTTGGACTGTAATAATGTAATAACGTCTATTGGATAAATAGCAAATATCTGTATGTTTATTATTCTTTGCATGCTTTTCATGTTTGTTCAATGATGAGAAATGCGTCGTTGCCTTGGTTGCAACCTTTATAAATAATCTTCGAAGCAATGGTATTCTTAGATTACTTACTGCATTTTAAGCATACATGTCACTGTTTTTCAAATAAATTCTTTGGTTAGAGCATTATGATTCTTGATACCTCTTTGTAACTGTTAGTGGGCATTGCCATTGTTAATGAGGATTCTGTTGTCACCTTTAAAAATGGGCTATTAAGGTGAAATGCAATGTATAAAAAAACTGTTCTTCATTTTTGTTTTGACTTATAACTGTTTTGTTCACCCCTATTTGAAAATCCGTTTGTCAAAACCCCATAGTTTTTGACACTTGACCTTCAATTGCTTTAAATAAAATTTGTTGAAGTTGTACGTACATCATTTTTATACAATCATTATGTTGTGTAATGATGATATTTCATTATAAGTGTTTGTCAGCTATTCTATTTGGATTTCCAGAAAATCTATTATGTTTTGTGAACTTTTGTTACTGTTCCATTTTTCTTTCTAGGCTTCAAGCACTCTCATTTATCAATGAAGTTCTTAATGTTAAATTACTATTATATCATTTCATACCTTTCTTTTATCATTTTATACCTTTTTTTTTCCTCAAAAAATCATTTATACTTGGTCTAAATGTGGACTTTCTTTTAGCCGTCTTCACTTCTTTGCTGGCATGGCATCTCTAATGGGGATTGATTTCAGTGCAAAGCTCATTGCTTTCCTTGCTAAATCTTTTGAGGTAAGATATGCAGAAGATAAATTTTTTTATACCTTGCTACTATATCAGAGGGTTCTATTGAATTCCATTTTACAACAACATCAACAACACCCTTTCATTGAAGCCACAAACAGCAAGACAAAGAGAACTTTCCATATTCGGTGTATGGAAAGTCTATAATACTGATCCTTCCGCCCCACAATCAACCAGGATGGAGTAATTCAAAGAGTCTCGCTGAAAATCAGGTTTTTACATCTCCCTTTTTTAACAGATTTCAATTGCCTTCTTTTAGTTCAAGCAAAGTAATAGATAGAACGTGTTGTTTCCATCTCTGTTATGACTTCACACCACTTCGATTTGCTTGGTGGAGAGTGTTTTGGGAGAGGTTGCTCTCTTCCAGGACTATCCAAAGGAAAAGAAATATTAGGTGAGGTGTATATCTGTGTGAGATTTTCCATTGCTAAAGATATTGCTGTTGTTGCTAGGTTCTGTGTAGTTTCAGCCATAACTGGCTTTACAAAGCTTGTTTAACCCTAGTCTGTGGTCATTTTGCTTCTCAATGCATCTTACCTTCAACAGGTGTTTTCAAGGTATCTAAAGTATATATCTTTTTATCAGCTATTCTGCTAGCATGCGATTCATGCATATCAATGGTCCAATAACTGTGATATATATGAACAGCTAGCAGGATAAATTTATTACATTATGCCCAAAATTTATTTCACCTCAATTTTTTTTCCCTTTCAAGATTAGTAAAATCAAATGTTTCATTACCATGTGCAGAATTGAAGAATGCAGTTTTACAATTTTTGGATGAACTATGAACTATTCCAAGTCTCATTGGATTTTGGGTGAGAGAAGACACCAGTGGGACTGCACCATAGACAAGTAAGGTTACTGCAAATTCTTAGATATCTATTTTAGGAATTCTTCGTTGTAACTTGGCATGTGGAAGTGATCAGCATCAAGAACAAATTTTGAACCTAATAAGCATCAATAGTTTTTTGGTTGTTGATGTTGCTGTTACCACTGCTGGATGGTTTTCTTTCAGTTCTCAGTGTGTTGGCTTTTTTTTCTTTTTCTTTTTACTGTTATTTTTGTTTTCTAATAAGCATCAATAGTTTTTTGGTTGTTGATGTTGCTGTTACTACTGCTGATGGTTTTCTTTCAGTTCTCAGTGTGTTAGCTTTTTTTTTTTTTTTTTTTTTTTTGAATTATGTATATAAATGCTTCATTTGTTAAAAAATTTGGATGAACTACGGATATGCATATATATCTAAAACTATAGGTTGAATTAGTTGAGTTCAAAATTTTGAGATATTGCTAATATGTATTCTATTTAGGAGCTTTTTTAATTAGTGTTTGAAACATTGCCAATTAATTAGTTGACCTATTGAATTAGTTGATTTCAAAATTGAGACACTGCTAAATGCTAATGTGTACTTGTTGCAAATGTTTATAGCTTGTAGTATCAGTAGTTTCCGTGATGTGGCATTAGTCAAAACCATGTTAAATTTTTCTAGTCAATGATGTTGAATTATACTAACCATTTCACTCAATACATATCTTTTAGTTGAGAGGTGTCAGTACTTTAAACTTTGGTGGGCCATTATTTGTTTAATTGTTTACTTCCAACATCTCCTCTAACATCTTTAGTGGAATTCCAATCTTTTGTGTCTAATTTTATTTTATTGATTTTACAGATCTAACGTTGAAACTATTCTCATTGGAATCAACAATTTTTGGTGGAATTCCAAAACAAATTCTACAAGGGAGACTACTATCCATTCTCATTCGTGTTGCTTAGAATGGATTTAATTTGTTATGTTATATATATAAGCTCATGTTGTGTTCTTATTTTTTATGTTTTTAATGAGGTTGAAATTTTGTTATTGGAATGAATATTAATTTGAATGAATCTTGATTTGAATAAGTGCCATAAACCAATTGAAAAAATATTGATTTGAAACGTATAATTTGTCATCAGTATTAGTAATTTTTTATAGGGTTGTCTGAATGAAATAACATTATTAGCTACATAATTTAAAAATAAAATAGTATTGTGGTGGTTTGGGATTGTCGCAAATGCATTACCACTTCAAGTTATACAAGATTATTGGCGGCGGTGGCGGCCATGATTATCGTTGCAAAAGACTGTGTGACGGCAAACTGCCACAAGAAGACTATTTGTGACAACATCAAAACCATCGCAAAAAATGTTTGTGGCGGGTACAAAACAGCCGGCAAAGTTTTTACGATGGTCAGGGAAGAGGATATGTTTCTTTAAAATATTTTATTAAGAGATAATACATAAAATACTTCAAGTTATGAGCATTAAGATTTTTTTAAAAGAATCTAACAAAAATATGTTCTATAAAAATTTAACTTCAGAAGCAAATATTTTGTAAAAATTCAAGGGTTTGATAGATTTTCCCTTATAGTGACAATTAAAAGGCTAGGGCACTCTGACACTTCGGCGACTGCATCATGCAGAACAACTTAATAGTTGAACTATTGTGAGCATAATTTTAAATAATTTCAATTAAATTTATGAAAAGAATAGATTTATAATGCTTTGTAATAATATTGAAATTTCATATATAGCGTATAATAATAATGAAACAACCTATATTATAACATCATGAAAAGGCACAGGTTTCTTTGGTTGTTTACAATGTATTGTAACTCAGTTTGATTAAAGTATTGGACTATTGGCATTAGATTTCTCATATATGAATTGTATTTATTTTTTTGAAAAAAAGGTAGAATCATGCCCATGATATATATTCTTAAACATATTCATATTAAATCATGAAAGCTTATAAATCATCTAAAATCTTATGGTATACTAGCTATAACATCATATCCGAATATTAAAAAATCTCATCGAGGTTATCAAGAAAATTCCATCAAGAAAACTTCAAGAAATCAAGATCTTCAAATATAAGCGTTGAGTTTTAATAGTATCTTAAAAATTTGTGAAAACTTCACAAAAACACTAGTAATACAATGGTGTAATACAAGATCTGAAATCAAATCAAGGTCTAAAGAAAAAAACAAGGGAAAACTTATTATTTTTGTTCGGAAAACCTTGAAAACGAAATCATATTCAACATAACAACCAAATGGACTCATTACTATTCAAAACCCTTCAAAAGCTCGAAGAATGTACTCACCAAAGCCTTAGATCAAACCCTTCCTGAGCCCCCTCACAAGAACGCCGAGAATAAGAAGAAAACTTTTAGGGTTTTGGGTTTCAATGCCAATAGGAGAGAGAGAGAGAGAGAGAGAGAGAGAGAGAGAGAGTCTTAATAAACCTCACACGCACGTGAGGACAGAAAATACGACACCATTAAAGCCAATTAACGCCAATCAATGCGTTTGTTCCTTCCAAAAATGGACCGAATTTAAAATTCAAAATTTTTTCAGATCGACGGCTCTTATCGAGTCTGTCGCCCATGCATCTGTAGGCTCCTGAGGATCCGTCGCCCATGTCACCCGATGGCTCCTCATGGATCTGTCTCCCAGCACCCTGATGGCTCCTTATGGATCAGTCGCTGAGGTGTCCGACGGCACCTATAAGTTCCGTCACGCACTGCCTGACCCGATTGAAAATTACAGTTGTTACAAATACTTGTAAAACTGTTTCAGCATGACCATCATTCCTTGATGGTCGATTGAAGGGTGAGTCAACATCTTGTAAACACCTTAAGCAAAAATTCATACACTCCTCTACAAGATACTCCTCTGCCATAAATCCCTCTAGGCGACTTTTATTGCGTACATATGACTTAAGTTTAAACATAAACCTATAAAATAAATAAAAAAATAGTAAGAAAAATATACATACTTCCTAAACTTGAGAATGCTTAATTTTCATTCACTATACTCACCTCTCAAAAGGATACATCCATCGATATTGAACTGGACCAGCTAGACGCACCTCTCTCACCAAATGAATGGTCAAATGAACCATGACATCAAAGAATGTTGGTGGAAATATCATTTCAAGATGGCAAAGTAAAATATCTCTACAATTCTATGCTCCAACCTTCCAAAGTCCTCCGCCTGATAATCTTTCGAACACAATTCGCGAAAGAAAATTGCATAATTTAATGATTATCGAGCACACATTCTTATGCAATGCATGTCTCAAAGCCGCTGGGAGAAGCTGTTGTATCAGAATGTGATGATCATGACTCTTGAGCTATGAAATTTTACATTTCTTTACATTGATGCATCGAGATATATTAGATGAATAACCATCGGGGACTTTAATATTCCCTAACATCTCTAGCATGACATGCTTCTCGACTGTGCTCATAGAAAAACATGCAGCTGGTAACATCACCTTCCCACTAGGTAATTTTTTAGGATGCAGTTCCTTAATTTTTTAGATTATGATGTATCAAGAGAGTTCCTCAATATGGCAATTGAAAGAAAATACTCTTTCTTCCAACCTGACATATTCCCTCTTGTTCTTTTGTGTAAAGAATTGCCCTTTTCAAGTACAACATGAACATCATCCAACTGTTGCAACACCTCAGATCTAGATAGAACATTAGGAGTCTCACCCAATTCCTTCTCCTCATTAAAAGATTTTTTATATTGTCAAGATATATGATCAGCACCCAGCCAATGACGATGCCCCATGAAACATTGCTTTTTTGAATTCGACAACCACAAAGAACATGTATTCATTTGACAACAAGGGCAAGCCAATCTCCCTTTCATACTCCAACCTGATAGATTAGCATATGCTAGAAAATCATTGATCGTCCACAACAAAGCTGCATGCATTTGAAAAGTTTCATGTTTTGAAGTATCATATGTTTCAATGCCAACTTCCCACAACTCCTTCAGTTCTTCAATCAATGGTTGAAGATATACATCAATATCATTCCCAGAAGCTTTTGGACCGGATATCAACAATGGCATAATGAAATAAGGACGTTTCATGCACACCATGGTGGAAGATTATAAACAACAACAATAACATGCCATGTGCTCTGTACAGAATTTCGAAATGGATTTAAACCATCTGTTGCTAAGGCAAGTCTCACATTCGATGGTCTTAGAAGAATAAGGGGTGTCAGTTATCAAAATCTTTCCATGCCTCAGAATCAGCGGGTGACGATATACGCCATCCTTTGTGCGACTATCACTATGCCATGTCATGAATGAAGCTGTTTTGGATGACATAAATAACATTTGAAGTCTCGAGATCAATGGAAAGTGGCGTAAAATCTTTGCCGGAATATTTTTTTTCTTTTTGGCAGTTGAGGAAGAATCCTATCCCTTGCTCGGCTTATACGGTCCACCTTGAAACACCACATAGTGAACATGAAGAAGCATCACTCTTGTCCTTTCAACACAATATGCAGTCATTCGGACATGCATCAATTTTGACATAATCAAAGCCTAGATCTTTGATGATCTTTTTGGCATGATAGAATGAGTTTGGTAACTTTTCACCTTTAGGGAGAGCCTCCTTCAACAACTCAAGCAATGAAGTAAACGACTTGTCACTCCACCCATTTAGGCACTTCATCTGAAATAATCTAACAATAAAAGAAAGTTTTGTAAATCTCTTACATCCTGAGTAGAAGTCTTGCTCTGCATCATCTAAATACTTGTAATACTTTTTAGCATTACCTGATGGACCAAAATTACATCCGCTTTCATTATCACCAGATACATCATTTAATTTTGACAATCTGTTTGTTAGGCAAAATTCAAAAGAATTTTTTGTGGGACTAAGGACAAACATGTGAATGTAGCTTTTCCAGCTTGGCCGTAAGATCAGCCATGTGAAGTCCCATTGATATCAAAAAAAATTCTGACACTTTGAACATATCATTCAATATTCCATGCATCTCATCATTTTCAACGTCTTTGTCACTCCTTTCGAGACTTATGCCTCCAGTTTGACGACTAGATGTTTCTCCATGGTAGATCAAATGAGTGTAGCTTACTGAAAATCATTGGTGTAACAAATGATCTACAACTATCCGCCTATCATACCACAGCCTATGAGAGCATTTCGTACAAGGACATCAATTAATTTTTCCGTGAGTACCAACTTTTTCAAAAGCAAAATCTAAAAATTTATTCATTCCCATGAAATACTCATCGCTCCATCTTGAATGTTGCATCCAACTTTTATCCATTATTATTCTCGTGTATCCCTTTATATAAAAAAATATTTGTTTAAATTACTAACACAAATAGATTTATGAAGTATGACACATGAACATTAAAAAAATTGATATGAGGAGAAAAATAATTTAATTGAAAGGGCAACAAATTAAATACATCTTACATTCTTACTTATCCCACATCTAGATGAAGCTTAAATATAATCATAACAAGTTAAGTGGTAAAGAAAAGTGGCTCTAATACAACTACAATGAAATACTTGTATATAAAAAAATAAAAATTAAATATGCAATTTTTTTTGTAAACTGAAAGGTAAATATGCAATTGGATCACAATATGTTATATGTAACTGCCCACCAGATAACACCCAAAAAAATGTAATTATCTACCAGTGTAATTGTAATTGCTAATCAATGTAAAATTGTCAAAAATTTACTTTCTAGTATTTTAAAAATTATATTAGCAATTACTGGTGGCTAATTAAGTGGAAGACGTGTGACTTTTCCTGAATAAATACCTTACTATCATGCATGCATTTCAAAACTCAAATCCTAATAGTCAGTTGAATATTTTTTGTCACGTATTAGTGTAGTTTATTTAATGTTCTTATATAATCTTACTCATTTGTTAATTAGCATATGTTAATAATCCACACCAAAAGACATTCCTATATTTTTTAAATGGACGATAAGAGATTGCTCCGTGTCCATACGAAGAGCATCCGAGAATGTGTGGCTCAACTGTTATGTGCTTTTGACCCAAAATTTTCCGAGGGGGTTTGGGATCCCAGGGAGCTGTAAATTGTAGAAAATTTTGATGTACTAACTACATGCCGTGGTTACAGGGCTTTGAATACCAGAAAAAAAAACTTATTTTTTCTAACAACTGTAACAATCAAACTATTTAAAAAAATGTTAAAAAAGATATATATTAGCCATAAGATTAGAATTCAATGCCTTAAAGTTTAATGATCTGAATAAAAAAATATTTTATTTTGAATTTCACATTTGTATTTCAGGTGTTAAAAAAATGATGAATGTCATTTTTTTTATTCAGTTTTTTTTTTGGTGAATTTATTTGAATTTGAAGATATTCAAAATATGTGGTAGTTATAAATTCCTATAATAGTGGTGTAGTTTTCTTTATATATCACATCTAAACAAAAAAATGAAATTTTAAAAACAAATATACGATTTTATGTGATTTGGTGATATGAAATATGTGCTAGAGTTAAATCCGTATAATTATGGTATGTATTAAGTCCCCTATCATACTTTTTTTTTATCCCAAACATTTATTTATATGTAGAATGTGATTCATTATTATGTGAAATATGTGATATAAATTGTTTTTAAGAATCAAATCCCAAAAATAATTGTAAAATAAAATTCATGGAGATCATATTCAACACAAAAAAAAAACATATCAAGCTTAAAAGATCATATTCGGCACAAAAAAAACAAAAGTTTTCATGCATACAAGAGTGGATTTTTTTTTATTATTCAGCCAATCAAACAAGCAATTATTAAAACAAGTTACCTTAATATCTTTAAATGACATGAGGATTGGTTTGTTGACGGAGAGAAGAAGGAGGAACCTTCCAAAAAAGGGATATTGCATCATTATTTAAATAATAATAATAATAATAATAATAATAACAATAATAGTAATAATCATCATCATAAAAGTCCTATTTTCAATTGCATCATTTGTTAGGTTACATCATAATATCACATTTGAATTTGGAGAAAGATAATTTTTGGGTTGATTTTTTTAGTATTGAGGATAGCATACCTACCAATAGATATTGTATTAATTTAATTTTATTTTTCAATCAAATAAAAAAGCAAATCAAATCAAATGAAAAATTACATGAAAAAAATAAAATAAAAGCAATTGATTCTCTATCTTTTAATGATAGATTTGATGAAGAATGAATGAGACTAGGTGACAAATCTTATCCTTTGCTTCACAAATCCTCCCTGAAATTAAATGTAATTTAAAACCCGAAATCAACCAAATCACGCTGAGAAAACGGAAAGAAAGAGGTATGTGGGGATAAATCTGACCAACCTGGAGAAATCCATGGATAAAGTAATGAATTACTACACAGAAAAATTAAAATACAATCATATTAATGTTTCAAATATCAATAAAAAATAATTATTTTATCTAATATAATAAAACCTGTTTGGAGGAGCTATTTCTTCATATCTTAAAAAATGTCAATCCAAAGAAGAAGGTGATGTGGAGAGAAGGATTTGAAGAGATGAAAACGGGATATGATGGAGAAAAAAAAGGAAATTAAATAAAAACGTGATCTCATTGTGTTAGTTTTTTCTCCTCAAACCGTTACTTTTACTATGTACTTTATTGTTACCATTTTAAAGCGTTACTTCAAAATCATATGATAACAATTTTGTGTCAAACCGTTACCATAAATATTTCACCCGGCACCAAATTCTCTTGCTAAGGACTTCTCACATTGACTTTCCATATTTGGCAGTAGTTTAAAATTAAGGGTTTTGTTAACGAGTGTCCTCAGGGCACTGGTTAAGCCACATTAATTGCTCACTTTTTAAGCAACCTAACAAATTAATTATGATATGGTTAAAAAAAATTAAAAGATTTTTTAAAATACCAATAATGCCCCTAATAAATTCACCAAATTTTTTTCTTCTTCCCTCCCACACCCAATTTTTCTCTCCCTTACACAATGTTTAAAAATAAAAAATGTTACAAGTATAAATAAGATATTTTCAGGAAAAATGTCATATTTATGTAAAAAACAGAAGTATGTATATCAAATAATTGAACAATATATTTTTTTGTATATAAAATCAATCTTTTATATAATTTTTATGGGTAAATAGAGTATGGAAGGGAAGAAGAAAAAAATATTGGAGGGAAAAAATAGGGTATGAGAGGGAAGAAGAAAAAAGGATGGTGAATTTATTAGGGGTGTTGTTGGTATTTTAAAAAATCTTTTATTTTTTTTAACCATATCATAATTAATTTATTGGATTGCTTAAAAAGTGAACAATTGATGTGACTTAACCAGTGCCCTGAGGGCACTCGTTAACAAAACCCTAAAATTAAATCTTACTATAAGTTATGTATAGTAACAATTTTTTAAAATCATTACAATAAAATTGTCACCGTAGAGTTGTTTTCTTATAGTGTATATAGGTGTTGATGTGTCACACTTAAATGTTCGTACATTTTTGTGGAGAGTTAATGTTCATACTTCAATAGTATAAATTATGTAATGTTCGTACATTTATATAATGTAATATATAAATTATATTTTATATATTGTAAAAAATAAGTAAGTGACAAAACTCATTTTAAAATCAACGATGTAGATGCAAGTGTGACAATTTTTTTATGGGATTACCATTATTGAAGTTGTAAAAAATTAACATAAAATTATAAAATTGACTAAGTGACAAAATTCATTTTGAAATCGACATTGTAGATAAAGTGACAATTATTTACGGGATTGTTATTTTTGAAGTTGTAAAGAATAAACTAAAAAATAACTTCAATAGTAGATTGTTCTTAGTTGCTTCAATAGTATATAGTATATTGTTCTCAACACTATGTATAAATTGAATAACATGTGACAACAATTCTTTTTCCATTTATTAATCAACATATGACCAACAACTCAATCTCATTATATAGATTTCCAAAACTTAAAGACATAGAATGCAAATGATAACAACTAGTAACACTAACATAATTGTCAGCATATTCTTCAACAGATTGAACCTTTCAACAGAGGCCTTGAGGTCCATTTGCTGAAATTTGAGATCAATGGTGTTCCAACTTATATATTTATTTGGACTTCGTAAAAACAGAGGGACTAATATGAATATCGGGATGCTTACAGGGAGTTTTATGTATTGGTTTCAAATAAAAAAAGGGTCAATTGCTGAAATTTGAGATCAATGGTGTTCCAACTTATATATATTTATTTGGACTTCGTAAAAACAGAGGGACTATTATGAATATCGGGATGTTTACAGGGAGTTTTATGTATTGGTTTCAAATAAAAAAGGGTCAATTGCCCAAATACCCCTGCAGCCCAACCCCAATATTTCCTGTGCCCCCACCCTTTTTTTTACCCCTCCAGCTGATACAATTTTTTTTCTACCCTCCTCCCTTTAATTCACCTAGCACCACAAAATCGCAGTTTTTCCTTGTAAGTGCATGTATATTTTCTGTAATTTATAGAACAAAAAATGTAATTTATATAAATATTATATGTAAGTGCATTATTATACATGTCATGTAAAAATTGTAATTTGTAAAATACTATAGAAACATACGTATAACACCTGAAAATCTTTTATCACAATAAGTACATCAAAGCACTTGAATTTATTAAATGTTTGCATTCCGATGTTCTTTTCCTATCCTAATGAACTGAGATGTTGCATTTTCTCAGATCATCTTCATGTCATTTTAGCTGAAATCAAATATATTATTACACCTTCGAGTTAGCAAGCGTATATCATTATGAAGAAAGTATAATTTAAACTATATTAGAGATGCAACAATTAGTCAAACACCCAAATAAATCAAACATCAATAAGTGTTTACTTCATGATAACATAAGAACCACATATATATTAATGTTATGCATTAATGTATGTTTCTCTAGTGTTTTGCAAGTTACAATTTTTATATAACATAATAATGCATTTACAGATAATATTCACAGAAATTACATTTTGTGTTATCTAAGTTACAGAAAACATATATGCACTTATAGAGGAGAAACTACGATTTTGTGCGGCTGGGGGAATTAATGGGACGAGGGTAGAAAAAAATTAGGTGTTTGCTGCAGGGGGTACAAAAAAAGATTGGATGTTTGGTGCAGGGGTACATAATTTTTTTTTCAAAAGGTGTGGGCACAGGAAATATAGGGGTTGGGCTAAAGGGGTATTTGGGCAATTGACCCAATAAAAAAACACCAAGCAGCGTTATTCCGCACACAGTTACGCCCACATCCAAACAGAATAACTCCAACGACTTTATCCTCTGCGAACGAAGTTCTTCAACCTCTCGTTCTCTCGCGCGCTTACGTGGACGCGCGAAACCCATCACCTCCCCTTCTTCAAAAACCCTAAAATAAAAAACCCTGATCAAACACTCGACCTCCCCGAAATTTTGTTATTTGAATCTTCCACTCTTTCTCTTATGTTCTCCATCTGTTCCCCACTCCGGCATTGTTGGTCCCCTCTCCGAAGATGGAAGACCAGAGGAGGTTCTCTTAGACTCCATTCGGATGTGAAGCTCGCGCGGAGGGTATTCGCTTCGATGAACAGCGAGGATCCGACCTCAATTTCGGGGCAAAACCAGGCAAGTCGTCCCTCCCAGATCCCTGGCCTCAGATGACTTGAACATGTGGTTGTTTCAGCAATTTTTGTGTTTTTTGTTTTGGGCAGATCAGTTTTGATCCGTCAGGGGAGTTCTTCGGTCTTGATGTAGATTTACATCCCAGGTTTTTCTTTTTCTTTTTTAATTTTTAATAGTTTTGCATTGTTGCATTGTAGAGTCTGTAATTCTGAATGCACTACTGTTATGTGGAGATGACTCCAGGAGTCATAATGGTGCATGAGTTATTCATGGTCACAATTATTTTTCTTACTATTCGTTATTGTCATTGAACTTGTTATGGAAGAATTACCAAATTGAAAACAACTTCATGAGTTCTTGGGTAATATGGAAATATTGGATATTGGTAGTACTGACTTTGTAACTCTAAAGAGAAATATACAACTTGTGATAGTATATGGTCCATGTCTGTGAATTGTGAAGTGTGTGTTAAGAGGTATTACGAATTGTCGAATTGTAGTTAGGAGATACAGGGAAGAGTTACATATCTATATTCTTAGAATATAATATAATATCATATGATATATAATGATAAGTGATAACATAAACCTTGTTTGAAACACTTGTTTCTAATTTCCACATGTTCTTTAACCCACACGGGTTGGCGTTGACTAAAGACATGGTTGTTCTCCTGATAGGTCTCAAGTTTGAAATTCGAGTCCCCCGAGCTTATGTGATGCAGAAGGTTTGTCATTGATTTTATGCATCCGAGGTTTTTCCAACTAATGTTGGACTCCGATGTCATAAAAAAATACTTGTTCTCATTTTATCTGGTGATCTGTGATCCAAATTAAGAAAGGTGCTGTTGTTCTCCAAAAAGTTAACAAAGTTGCTGGAATAACGATCTTGGATGTATTTTGCATGCTCTACCAAGAATAATTCTCCAAAATTTCTTTCGAATAATATTTATTGTAACGTGGATGAAATATGGTTAGCCTGGTGATTGATTTATCGTTTCCTTTGTTGATGAGTCTGGATGGCAAAAATCTGTTCCTTGTCATCTTGGGCTATAGTGCCTCTTTCATATTTCATATATTTTATTCCTGATGCAAATTGGCTTGAGTGACGTAAAAAAATCCATCTGAACTTGCACGTCTGTTATATCCTTTAAATTTGATGTAGCTGTTGATTAATTTGATTTTGAGTTTTTGGTTGCTGTAGTTCTTTATGGTAATCTGTAATTTTGTTGCTTCAGGAATGCTGTTTCAAATGGAACAAAAATTAGGTCCTGGTTTGGTCCAAATGGTCAGTATATCAGAGAGTTGCCTTGCCCTAGTTGTAGGGGCAGGGGATATACGCCCTGCACAGAATGCGGCATAGAAAGATCACGATTGGACTGCTCACAATGTAACGGAAAGGTGCTATCTTTTTCCCTAATCTTTGAGAAATTTCAGAGGTACTGTCCATGGAAACCACCTGTCTATATTATTGTTCACATTCTACTCCATAGAAGAAGGCATATATCTTCTTCTGCAATGTGCACATTTTCAGTCTGTACATATGAATTTAATTTATCGCGTTGAATGTCCATATCCAGAATATGACAAGTCAGAGGGAAAAAGATGATCCAAAGAAAAAGCCAAGATGCTCATTTTGAAAGACCCTACTCACATAGAAATGATGTTCCTCTCTGCCCATTTTACTTACTAAATTGTGGTGAAATTATGTGACAATTACAGTCTGTCTGATGTCTTTGAATGTGGATGAGAGTGTTATGCTGTCTAAAATCAAATTTCTATTAAGACTGTCTGGAGGTTTTCTCCAGATTGGACTTTAATGTATTAATTTCTTGCTGGAAAACATCAAAAATGTATTTAATTTAAAAGCACATTGCTGCATCAATCATCAATAGTTAACTGCATTGAAAATTGTCAATCTCCCCCCTTTCACATCAGGTTCCTTCGACCGTGGATTAAATACGTGCTATGAAATGTTGACCAAATTTCTCCTTGTTTTGTGGTTTTCTATATATTTTGCTTATGAGATACTTTACTTCCATGGCCTTTGATGCTTGCTGATTTCTGTTTTACCTCGTCATAAGAGTTGACAATCCCTTTCTTTGATCGTCATGGGCCTGTTGCAAAAATCTGCCCAACAAGACCAAATTATAGGACAGTTGATTTCTGTAAGGAAATCTGGGAAAGAAAGAACCATGGATTTGGATGAAAGTTCTATCTGAATATAAAATATCTTAAAAATTATTTGGATATGACTGTTAGCATCAGTAATGTTTAATTTAAGGCCATGACAAAGACAATGATGATGAGAGCCATGAAACTAATAATGTAGTCAGCTGGATCAGCTCTCTATATTCCTCAATAAAGCAAGACTGGGTACTTGATGGATGTATATAACAGTAATATGCTCATAGCTTTTTATAACAGGATTTAGCTTCATGTGAGATCTAACACCTTGAGGACACAGGGTCTTCCATATGCGTGTTTACATCCGTGGATGTTAAGTATGTTCAATTGCATGTGTCTTGGGTATGTAAACCAATCAAAACAGAGAGATATTTCAAATCCATTGCTTAAATTTATATCCACATGTCCCTTTTTCTTTTGATGTCCAAATATGTCCATACAGATTTGGATGTGGGACACAGGGATTTCATTCAGCGAATATAAAGAAAGGTTTTGGTCACTGGGATGGATATCCCATGCATATATGTGATGGAACAGAAATCTAAACTGAGAGTTTTAGGTCTTAGTTGAAGTTTCCCGGAGCTCACAAATTATTTTTAACAATTCTTTGCTTATCTTCTGTTATATATAGAAAATTAGAATGGCAAACTGGGATATGGATCAGCAGTATCAATGCCATGCCCATTATCCGCATCTGTGTATCTTGTATTCAACCCTCACTTTGTATAAAAAAAATCCTAGTATCAAAGCTTTCTCCAGCTTAGTGGATAATACAGATCTCCTATGGATTGTATACCATGACTAGTGATAAATTGGATGGAAAAATTGATAAGTGGACAGTTTAACTGTATGTTAAAGAGCTCAAGTTATTCCAAAAGCAAGCAATATATCAAATTGATGGCTCATGAAATGATATGATATTGATATGTAATATTCAAACAAACAGCAACCTCTTTGAAACAAGCTATGGTATGTATTGCTTCTGAAATATTTGTAAATAGGGTTTTTTAAGCTGCATCTTGCCTTTCCTGTTGTCTTTTTCCTTGTATAACTTATACATTTGCAATGATGATAGGGTATTAGAACTTGTAGACAGTGCTCAGGGGATTGTGTTATATGGGAAGAGTCAATTGATGAACAACCATGGGAGAAAGCCCGATCTAGGTAATTAGCAGTCATAATTTACCAACAGAATTTTGAAAAATCTCATATACTTATGTTCTTTGTCTTATCTTAAATACTTCATCTTATTTGCATAGTTAAGGGAATTTTATCATAATTAATGATTATGCGGAACACTAAAAAAACACTTTTTTAGTCTGTGTGTGTGTGTGTGTGTGTGTGTGTGTCAATGATTAGGTGAGGTCATGCAGCAGGTGTGAATCACGTATATACATTCCTTATCGAGGTATATGTGTCGACAAAGAAAGTATATAGCCCAGTGAGATATATGCTTAAATGAATTGATATTTTTTTATCGACGCATATACCTCGATATGAGATAGATATACGTAGTTCGCATGGCCGCACCTAATCATGTCTCTCTCTCTCTCTCTCTCTCTCTATATATATATATATATATATATATATATATATTGTCTTGGAGGCTGACCTTTGAAAACCCTCTATGAGAAGCATTGATGTTTCCATATGAGCTTAACAACATATTCTCCATGATTCATTTTAAAAAGAAATTTCTTTAGAGCTTGATTTGTTGTTTTGGAGCTATGAAGATATTTTATAAAAGTTGAATGTCGTAAATGAATATATCATAGAATGAATAGAAGTGTCCTTTGCAATTGTTTATTAACCATATCATGGTGTTTATGTAAGATAAGAGACATTTTACAAGGCAATTGAATATAGCTTTGTAGAAATCAAGCCTTCTTGACAAATAGAGTAATATACTTGTTGACTAGACAATGAAAGTGGTAGAGCGTAGCCCCTTCAGTTGCAATCAAACTCATACTCAATGCTTATTAATATTTGCAGCTCTCCTTTTAAAGTGAAGGAAGATGATGAGGTTGACAATCTTGAAATAAAATTAGATGTTAAGAGAAAATCAAAGCGTATATACCAATCACCATCCCCTGAAGTTGGACTGAAGATTAGCCGGTCACTGAAGGTCAGTTTCTGTTTTTGGATGAATTTTCCATCTTGCTCAAATACTTTATCTTTTATGTTTGATTGTAATTAGCTCTAGTTTTCAGTTTCCATCAAATGATGTAGATAGATATTGATTTTCATAAATCACATGAACCAAATAATTTATTTTAATGTTTCGTCTTTGCCATAAGTTGATTACATGCAGATTCTAAATGCCAAAACAGGATTGTTTAGTAAGAGAATGAAACTTATTCATGGTGATCCCAAGCTTCATGCTGAGAGAGTGGCTTCTATCAAGGTCAGTGCACTCATAAAGAATTTTATATTTACTCTAAAAAAGCATACCAGACTCTTGGGTCCAAGCGAATAGTTGAACAATTCAAAGGTTTAATTGCAATCATCTTGGTTCCAAATACACAATAGTTTTGCATGCATATTTCATATAGTCTGCAGAAACCTGAATATTTCACTTTTAGTTATTTCTATTATACATTTTCCAAGAAAGCAAAAGGGACTGCTGAAGCCAGGAAGCAGGCATCTGAAACAATGAAAGCTTTCTTTCGTGATCCAGGGAATCGTCTAAAGAGAAGCATAGCCATGAAAGGTACTTTTAAGATTCTGCTGCATTACCAGATGGGTGCTTGCTCTACTATTATCACAGTATGTAAAGATAGTTTCAACTCTGTTCCTAGATAGTTTCAAGCCTCTATTTTTCCAAAGTAAGCTGCATTTTTATTTTTGTTCCCCAATCATTCATGTTTTCTACACCAAAATGCTTCTTGTAGTCAAATTTATTAGCCATATTCACCTTTTTAATGAAAAGTTCCCCACTTACTTATATTGCACAAATCACAAACATGAAAATATAAAGCAGATTCTTTCCCTGCATACGTTTTTGCAAGTTGGTCTCAATTCAACCATCAAGAAACTAGTTTTTATCTTATTTTACGAGAACATTTAGATCAGGATGATCCCTATCAGTTTTGATCTAACAAATGGATATATGCTGCCTGAAGCAAATAACTAAATTTTCTCTAATGTTTGATGAATGAAGGGCTGAATTTCATCCCCGAGTAGGTTCCTTTCAAAACGAATAATACTTGAAACTGTAATTACTATTCAAACAAAATAACATCCAATATTATTTATTGTCTATTACGGTCATGGAAAGGAAGCCTTACGTTAAGTTTGCAGCATCGCGTCTGTTATCAACTACTTGAAAATTAGGATTCCTAAATGGTGATGGTTAGATTGATATGACGAATTCAGCTGATTGTTTTAAATTTCCTGATTGGGTTTTTAAAAACCATTTCAGGAGTAAAATTTCATTGCAGCAACTGTGGAGAAGAAGGGCACAGAAAGTTCTATTGCCCAGCATTGAGGAAGAGTTCAAAAAAAATGCAGTTCAGATGTCGTCTCTGTGGAAAAGGGGGCCACAATCAGCGAACATGTGAACAATCAAAATCTGTCGAAGTGGAACCCGAGTCAAGGAAGGATGAAATCAGTGGTCACCATTGCAGTATATGCAGAAAACCCGGCCACAACCGCAGGACATGTTTTAAAGCAGATCAGACAGGGAGAGGTAGCTCAAACTTAGAGAGTTGCTTGCCTAATTTGATACGTAGAACTAGAAACAGATCGTATTCGTGCAGGCTTTGCTCGGGAAAAGGACATAACATCAGAACATGTCCTGATAGGAGGCACCAGTTGGAAGATTAGCTATGAAAAGCTATTCAACATTAGTACTTTGTTACCCATCTGTGATTGGATGACACATTTTAATCATTTTGGAGAATGCATATAAACACGACACTGTTACAAGTAGTCCAACTACAATCACGCTTTTCCAACAGAGATGATTTGTTTTTGCATGAGGAGGCACATTTAATTCGGAGTATATACCTAACTCATTTTTATAACAGAGAAGACTTTTGTAATATTATTCATGTTAATATCATTTCACTCCTGTAGTAATTCTGGACATGTTAAAAGGACTAGACATGCTATATTTTACCACTTCTCATAGATATTCAAGACTAATGGCTCTCCGATCAAGCAGATTCCATTCATGAACAGGCTGTTCAAAAGTGCCATCATGCGCTCAAATTCCTATTGATTTATCACTGATGTTGGACAAGCATATACGGTACTGTTGTGGATGGATGATTCAAACATTGATATAGGAGTGGGTCATTTATGATGACCAATTCATCATATTAGTATTTTTTTAATAGTTTTATTAATATTTGTTAAAAAATTCACATTTTTTATAAATGATATCATTCAATTTATTAGAATATATTTCACTTTTACAAATATACATATCTTATAAGATAATGTGATTTAAAAAAAAAGGTGGTTTATGTTTTGGATTGAAAATGGGACTAAGTCTAATATTTTTTAAATAAATAATCCCTAAAAATCTCCACAAGCTAGCACAAGTCAGAGATGATCTCATATGGATTAACTTTAGCTACCAAATGGTGCATATGAAAATGTATGAAAATGTATCTTTCTCACGAAGAGTGCGCGCATTTGTGTCATGAAGGCCAATGGTCGACCAGCACATGACGTATTCGACAACTATTTATAATTAATTTGAGGTCATGATGTATCTCTACTTACCCACGAGCCTTTAATCTAGCAGGTCTACAACCTAAAAAGTTTATTGATCAGTTCATTTTACAACTCCATTTGCAGCCCATAGTATAAATATCATAGTGTACGACGATCTATCATAGTATATGACGCAATTTCTTTAATTTTTAAAAAAATATTTTTGTATCTTATTATATGCTTCATACATATACTCTAATAGGAGGGTGTAGGGTGTATGATTTCAAATATTTTTTTAACAATATGGATTTCAATTCTCATGTCATCAACCTGGCCTGCTAGATTGTAATGAGCCCCCAACTGCTATGAATTCCTAAGTATCATCAGTATTCAATAAGAGAGTGAAATATATACCCAACAATTGATTGTGCAATTCGACTTATAAGTAGTGCAGTTTGATTTTCACGTTATACAGTTCAGTACTGATCGAACTAATTGGATCCAGTCCTGACCGGATTCCGTCTCCTTAAAGATCTCTTGAAAAATATCAGATTTTGGACGTAAATAAAACAACTAATTTCCTACCCAAGACAAATATGCGCTTCTGTGTGTGTGCGCGCGCATTGTGTTTGTGCACATGCATGTACATAACTATTGTGTATATATATTTTATGAGACGACATGCACATTTTCCTGCCTAAATACAATTTGTCAAAGTGAAAATAAGCAATTTGCCAGACTAATTTCCATCATTATCCATTAAATTTTGAATGATACTATAAATCAGACCAAAAAGTTCAAAAAAAATGAAAAAAAAATAATAATATGTGAAGTCAGTATTTTTTTTTATCACCAAAATGAAGACTTAAACCCAAGTCCTCGTGGTTCCAGATTCTATTGTTCGTCTCATCACCTGTGATTCAGTGGTCAAAGTGCAGTTTGTTATGAGTTAGCACTGGCCACTTGTGTATATTTGAACCAGAAAGGTCAGATTTTACTAAACAATAATGATTTTTGAGCCTCAATTCATAGACCCCATCTAAAGCCCCATGAGGTGACAAAAATGGAATGTCTAAATTACCCTTCATTATATTTTCATATTGTAACCGATTCTACAATTAATTGCCCACAATCAATGGGAGGTGGTTATGATATGCTTTTCTTTCTTTTTTGAAAATAAACAATTCAATTTAAAGAAACAAACAGAAAACCCTTACGATCTGTTTCGTCTATACATATTGTTTTTTTCATGATCTGTTTTTTTTTTTCGAAAACAATCATATCAATCGAAAGAGATTGTGATAACGAAACACATATTGATTCATCTATTTTACAAAAATAGAAAATTCAATCCGATTGCAGTTTTTGCGAGGATTTCAATTTTGATTTCGATTGCAACATTTTTTATCTTATGTTCGGTTCGTGGAGCAAACATTGGCGATCCATTCAGGTATCTTGAATATGTATATGTTAATTCAAATCTAGATAAAACTGTATTCAGACCATTTTTTGAAGGTATTTGTTAATTCAAATCCAGATACACCTGTATCTGAATTTGAATCCCAACTCATTCTTTAAAGATATTTGTTAATTCAAATCCAGATACACCTGTATCTGAATTTAAATCCCAGCCCATTCTTTGAAGGTATTTGTTAATTCAAATCTAGATACACATGTATCTGAATTTGAATCCCAGCCCATTCTTTGAAGGTATTTGTTAATTCAAATCCAGATACACCTGTATCTGAATTTGAATCCTAGCCCATTCTTTGAAGGTATTTATTAATTCAAAACCAGATATACCTGTATCTGAATTTGAATCCCAGCCTATTCTTCAAATGTATTTGTTAATTCAAATCCAGAGACACATGTATCTGAATTTGAATTCCAGCTATTTGTTCATTCAAATTCAGATACAGTTGTATCTGAATTTGAATTCTAGCCCATTTTTTTGAAAGTATTTGTTAATTCAAATCCTGTATTTAAATTTGAATTCCAATTCTATTTTTATGGGAAGAAATATGTCATTTTTCGTTCATATGGTTTTACCTAAATCAAAACTCTAAAATTCAAAGTTTTTAGAAATATGTTAGATCAGGAAGAGGATTTGATGGTGCCACCTTTTGTAGGATTCAATTATGAGGTTTAATTTAAATATTAGTTAGTTAGAATTTATTTTTAAAATTATAAGAAGGGTAGTCTTGTCATTGTCATTTTGGTAGTTAGAAAAAATCAAATAGAGAACTAATAGGAGAGTGCCACCTATTGGAGCTCACAAATGAGGCTTAATTTATGGGGCCTAGGTAGCAGCACCCTTTACTAAAATGTTATGCAACATTATGCAACATCTTTGAAAATATACATCTGATGTAGTTGTTATGAACTTGTCACAAGAATGTTGTACAAGACAGTCCATTTGCTTAGTCTGGCCAATGTTAAAAAGAAAGGCCATTAAGCAATAAAAATTAAGATTAAAGACCACAAAAAGAACAAATGAAAAATTGTTGATTGAAGTGTACATGAAAATTCTCATCATAATCCCGTTGTCAATGCAAACACACGGCCTGTGAATGTTGGAGGTAACGCGGATATGGCTGCCTCAACTTCCTGATACAGAGGAAAAATAAGCATCTATAAGTGTTAAATAAAGCTGCTTGAAGATGACTGAGCCACTTCTTTTAGAAGGTACTCTTCACCGAAGGGTCCCCTGAGTTCGAGTCTTTCTCCTATTGATAAAAGAAAATTTAACCAGCACTTATTAGTTGGATAACTAAAACTGGCCATGAACTTACATCTGGTCTGTAACGTGCGGAAAAATGGATGAGAAGGATCGCTTTGTTCCTGAACCTCTCTCCATAGCCAGCTATCTATACCAGAAGACATTCAGAACATAAATTTGAACAGATTAGACCAAAACAAAAAGAAAATGATATATGCCTGACTCAGATTTAGCCATCATTAGCCTTCATAAAGATGATTTAGGTCACCACCAATTTTTTTAAAAAAATATTAAAACATAATAGGATTTTATTTTTATTGAAACCTCTGATAGATGTGTGTGACCATAATCTCTTGCATTTTCAACTGTCATCTTGTCATCTACAAAGGTGCTCTGCAAGAGAAGAAAGAGAAGAGACTTGGGCAAAGTTTCCAAATGAATTCTCCGTTTAACAGGCGAAAAGTCTTGAAGACCTTGAAGCCGAAAAAACATATCATAACAGTAAATAGAAAATTATGGAGAATGTAGCAAATTGTGACAAACACCTATAGTATTAGTTATAATCATCAACTGGAGTTCAAAACTGCATGCATGCCTTCCCTTTACACATATTGTTGTGACATCCTTTATATGAAGATGTTTTACTAACTTAGCAATTGAGATGTAGATGCATGCATCTTATTATGCATGACGCAAAATAGCAATTCTTTGCAATGAACCTCCACATACGCTTATTATATCCAATCACTAGCCACCTTATAAGCACATGTAAAAATGTATGAATTGCCCGAGACCTGTATATTACATTTCGCACCATCATGTGTAATCTTTTTTATCCATATATACAGGAAAAATATAATTTCAAATCTAAAAACTAATTTGCGATT
Source organism: Acorus calamus (assembly GCA_030737845.1). Lineage (NCBI taxonomy): Eukaryota > Viridiplantae > Streptophyta > Magnoliopsida > Acorales > Acoraceae > Acorus > Acorus calamus. The sequence continues at coordinate 16,653,218 of CM060879.1, read as the reverse complement.
TCTGAATGAACAGATGAGTTCACAAAACTAAATGTCTCAAGTGCCCTGAAATTTGTGATTCATTGGACAGAAGCACATACAATTCCAGTTATTTTCAAAACAAACAATGGGATGACACACATTCTAATGGATATGGTAGCCTTTTCATACCACATAATTATTTCAAAATTGACCAAAAATCTAAGTTTTTCTAGAAAATGATCTCACCGCATATTCAGCACTCCCTAAAATGCTGGAAAAATCTTAAGATGAAATCTTGACAAGCCAAGCTTCAAACTAAATGACTCATAAATTGAATAAACAGTGCACTGCATACCTCCAAAACTGCACAACTGCTCCATCTGAGATATAGTAATGTGTTCTGTGGAGTCCACTTCTTAAGATGACATTCATTGAAACTCCATCAGTTAAAAAAGAGGTAACATTATTTTTCCCAGATCACACTCAGATTCCATTGACACATTTTAACTGCCTTATTACCTTAGTTGATTATCTCCTTGTCCAAAGATATTTCAGTCATCTGCAGCAGCTGCCAAGAAGTGCACAACAAAATGCAGCTTTTGCAACGTGTAAAGGTCCATAATGATCTTTCATGTTATCAGACTTCAGCAAATAGGAAATAGGCACCACACTTTTTTATAGTGAAACCGCAGTAGATAAGTGGGCAAGAGGGATACCCTAAGCCCTACGGCCAGTTCATGTGAAACACATCAAGTTATAGCAAAATTTCCATGCTCTCTTGTATACTAGACACTAATTTTATAAAACAATTGCTTCATTTGAAGAACTACCAAATGGCAAGGCTTGTTAGTCTTTCTGATTATATATCTAGCAGAATCACTTCAACTTCCAAACAATGTTGTGGAGTTTGCCCAATTATCAAAACCTGTGATAAAGTAGTTATCAGTGAGGGAACCATAGCTTCTCATCGAGCAAGAATACCAAAAGACGTTTCCTGAAATGCTCCAATTGGTTCCAGATGGAGATTCTCTCTGAGCCTACTTTCTGATGGATGAAGTGTTATTGATCAAGCCTGGGGAGAATGGGATTGGAATTTGATTACAGCATCCCTATTGTGGCTGCACAGTGAGTAAGAGATGGAAAAATGTGACCATCATATCTACTGCCCTCAGGTAACATTTTGATCCTTTGTGAACATTCCTAGAATCAGTCAATCTCCACAGGTTAACACTTTGATCCTTTGTCTGTAAAGTGGATATTGGAGTTTATAGAACAATGGCAGAATGCCTACTAAAGAACTTCCGGATGTTGTGGCCTTTTTTCAGTCTTCACATTTTATTATATAGAATGAAGAATATCACACAACAAATAAATATACTGCTGTTTGGTGACTTGAATAAGTGAGATATATGTTGCTTCCATATCAAGAACATTTGAAACAAATTCGCAACAAAATAAAAAAAATAACGTAGAAGTCTGATTAAATCACATTATACATTTGGGTTAAAAAACACAAGATTCTAAAGTATAGAGGAAGCAAGAGCTTTCTGTCACAACAAACTTGATGATGATAATGATGATGATCACATTTTCATAATCATATATTTACTGCTAGACCTATAACAGGGAAAAGAAATAAAGAATGCAAATTGAAACTATAAAGATAGTAATTAACAACGTCCACATATTTTAAAATGAAAAATGGATGTTATCCACGCCCTAAACATTACTATAGGAAGCTGAGCTATCGCAAACACTTGACACCAACCACATGCTTATACATTGAATTGAATTGCTGAAATAAGGACAAACAAAGTTTTAGGAACTAATGGATCAAGGATGAGTGTAAAACCTCCATCACAAGAATTCGTGCTTCTAAAACATCAGAGTTGTCAGGATCCACAATAAAGTCGGACATAGTGTCTCCTGTAAAAGCAATCTCAGGCGTCGTCATGACATATGTAATCTGTGAATCATAAAAAGAATAGGACCATTACTGCAACATCCACTATATATGAAGCAATTTTGAGAATAAAATTATTAGAAAAATATCATCTTCATCAAAATGACTACAAAGACAGACCTCAACTCCAGATAATCTCAAACTCTTGACCTCATTGCTGGAAAGGCCAAGGTACTCAGCCTTAAGCTTTTGTTTCACAGAATAAATTATATACCCCTGCCACACAATCAATTCAAGACGTAAATTTTTTATTTTTTTTGGTATCCTGGTCTGGGCTAGTACCACTGGATACAAATACAATAAAACATACACTACTCTCGCTTCCTCATTCCCAAAAAATTAAAGAATTGCTATGTCTTGTGGTTAACATCAAGGTCATGGCCCAGTCTGGAATCAATTTTCAAAAGGAAAATGTTACACTTAGTTCTTCTTACAGTCCCAAATGCAATCAGTCCATGTCTTCATTTTTTAAAATCACATGCCTCATCCAATGAGATATGTACGTTTATATACTCTAAAGAATTGAATGAAATTATTTATAGAGAATGTGAAAAATTTCCAACGAACTATATAGTAAATACATTATCATAGTGAGTGGAGGGGGTAAATGAGTTATATGGGACTACATTTAAGATTATAAAATGATTGTAACATAGCTCTTTTCATAAACAGCCTTCCCATAAAATCTGCTCCAAACCAGTTTTTTCCCATAAAAGTTGACTTGTTTACTTCTAATGCATAAAAATCAAAATCTAAAACTAAAAACTAATTTATCTGAAAACCAATTTTACAAAAGCAGGATCAAATTAAACAAAGAAATAACAGAGGTCAAAAACCAACCTGACTTGGAATTACATGGTATGTTCTGAATGCCTTCACCTTAAGGTCCTTCCTAAGCACAAACTCCTCTCCTAAAAAATAACAAAAAATAAAAATAAAAATCACACCCAAATAAACTCCACAATGACAATCAAAATCAGAACCCACAAAACAAAAACAAAAAAAACAGACCAACATCAAGCGCAACCAAATTGTGTTTCAGCTCAGACTGATCCATCTCTCTATGAACATCAAACAACCTCTCCACGACCTCCTTTATCGCGACCGGCACGAATATCGTCGGGGGCCGCATCTTGTACAGGCCCCTCGTGGCGACGTACATTGGGAGCCCACCCTGATCAGAATAACATAAAATTACAAGGACCGAAATGCAAAAACGAACAGGGAAGGGATTATTACGATGTGGTCCATGTGCGCGTGGGAGATGAAGAGGAAGTCCTGAGAGATGGCCCTCTGTGGGCAGCGCCCGATGTCGAAGGCCGCTTTGAGGGTCGGGAAGATGACGCAGGTTTCCTGCCCTCCGATCGATAGACCCTCCACTGGATACCCTTCGATCTGTAGTCCCCCTCCCTTCTCCATCGCTTGCACTGACACCACCGTGCGCGCGCGCGCATGGGAGACGGGGCAGAAGAACAAAGGGATTGCTGGGCTGAACCGAGCAAGGAGTACTCGTATCACACTTGATTTACCACTCTCAAATAGGGATGGCAATATATCGGTTTGGGACGGGGTCTGTGAATCCCAGATCCAAACTCTAATCCGTTTTGAACCCACGATGGGTTTGATTTTTTTATCACAAACCCATCCTAACACACCTGAACCCGCCACAACCCTTTCTATAAAGGTCGGGTCGGGTTGGCACAATTCAAGTTTGGAAAGAAAATATTAAAACATGTTTTTTATGTAATATTTAATTTAAATTAATATTTTAAATAAAAATATAAGTTATTTAGAATAAATCCTATAAGAAATAAAATAAAAATTATGAAATTCCAATCTCCATATCAAGTAACAAATATAATGTTTCAATTTTTTTTTTTTTTTGAATACCAAAAATCAACTAGTGTATGTTTATATGATTTCAAATTTCAATTAGTATTTGAATTTATTCTATTATGTTTTTTCTGTTTTTTTGGAATACCAAATAAAAATTATGTAATTATTATAATAAATATTTAATCTTTATATTATTTACAACTGGGGCGCTAAGGCGGGTTTTGTTAAACCCATTTCCCGTCCCAAGTCCATCAGGTTTCGTTTTATTTGTCCAAAACCAGAACCCAACCCGACCCAGGTTGGGTCCGGTTCGAATATCCTATTAGAATAACCTCACTAACATCCCTACTCTCAAACGGATCGGTTCGGATGCCCTTTTAGAATAATCTCACTGTCATCCCTACTCTCAAACGGATCGAATACGTCAATATCCGTGTCATATTTTAATCATTCAGATAGGGTTATTAATTTTTAGATTTAGATCTTTTCAGATACATATATTTTTTTGGATAATTGTCATGTTTAAATATTAGCATTAATTCAGATAATCAAGTGATATATTAGAGAGATATAAAACTTAAAATTAAGATTTTAAAGTTTATTATCTTTTTCAGATATCATTTATTATAAATTTAATAATAATATAATATATTATAATGTGATTAATTATACAAGATGACAAATATGAACAATATATAATTCAAACATATATATCTTTAAAACATATGTCAGATATGGATATATTTCAAATCAAATATAATGATATTATATCTGTACTCTCGATCTTCGAATATCGGATATTTCTAATTTTCATATATTGATTCAGATAAAATACGGATTTTTTGGATAATTGTCAGGCTTAAAACCAAGGCCTTTTTTTACGAAAAATGTTTTTTGAATGAAATGTTTTATCATTTTTTTATAAATAGTAAACATCGTCTAACGAGTGTATCTCACTTTATGTTAAATTGAATGAATCAAAATTTAATTAAGTGTAAGAAAACATTTAACGAGTATTTACATCGATGTATATACTTTATTGGGTGGCTAATGATGTATATGAGATTGTATTTGAGATAGCAAAAAGATTTTATTTAATGTTGCTGGAAATAGAAAATGTTACATTGAATCATTTTATACATTTCCGAAAGCTCATTTTTATTTTACAATCTCGTTTTTCTGGTTTTTCCTCCTTACATGCAATCCAGTTACAATCTCATTTTTCTAACAGAGATTTTTCTTCTATCTTTGCGTGAAGAAGCATATCTACCTTTTTGAATGTATAAATGTCCTTTTTTTTTTTTGGTGAAGTCAAACTTACATGAAGATTGCATATAATGTCATTTCACTCTTGTAATTCAAGACTGGATTCGCAAATCGAAATCAAAAGTTAAAATTTCATAAATATGAATTATATCAATAACATAAACTTAATTAAAAAATATTCACAAAAATCTATTGTAACATTCACAAGAAGTAAAATGTTGATATAAAAAAAAAGAAGTAAAATGTTATACACATTTAAAATAGTTATGTCATCAACGATTCTTCTGTTTTAATAAAGTGTTGAAATCATCTTCATTGTGGACTAGGACAAATAATGAGAGAAATAACTCACGTTATGACAAGTAAAAAGACTTTTTTCTAATCTGTTTGTATCATATTTTTTTCTTTTCTCTTCTATTTTATTTTTAATTTATTTTCAATAAATGAAAAAAATATAGTTTCTTGTTTGTAAATGTAATTGTTAAAGGACTATACAAGTTAATTTAATTTTACCACCTCTCATTAAATACTAATGGCTCAAATAATTTCATTCATGAACATGCTGTTCAAAAGTGCCCTCATATGTTCAAATGCACATTGATGATCCATCATTGATGTTTCACAAGTATATAAGCAATGTAGTGCTTTAAGAAGTGGATGGGTGATTCAAACATATATAGGTGAGGTTCATTTTGGATGACCAATTTCACCAACTCAGGTGCTTCAAATCCAATTTTACCTTCTCTCATACTTATTCAATAATAATGGCTCAAAAATTTCATTCATGAACAGGCTCGTGACCTTGATGCGTCCGTTCCATTTGCAATTACAATGCAAAGTAATAATTCCATTGCATTACCCAGAGGGTAAAAAATCCTAATAGATAATATGAGAAAAAAAGAAAAGAAAAAAAATTCAAATACCTGAATTTCATTTAAATACCAAACCACTATTGGACAAGCTGACAGCGCCATCATTCGAGTATTACTCCGGGAGAAGATTTAACCAGAAAAAATTAAAAAACAAAGAATAAAACTTACCTATTAAAAAAAATATATCATTTGACAAAAAGAAACATAAAATTGTACCACGGTGCCTTTTTAACAAAAAGAGATCATTTTGGCTTTCCCTCTACAACAAAATAAAAATAAAAATAAAATAAAAATAGAATTGAAAAGATTCATCTCACCCAGCACTGGACAATTGGGCTCGAAGCAGCTTCGCAGCAGCAACCATGTTTGTCAAAGCACATTGCACTTCAGCGTACTTGCGCGTCTTCAAACCACAATCAGGATTCACCCAGAGTACATTCACATCCAGGACACCTAACATCTTGGTGATGCGATCTGCTATTTCGTCTGTCGAAGGGATTCGCGGTGAGTGAATATCATAGACACCAGGTCCAATCCCTGCTCCATACTTCACACCCTCCCGGAAAACCGAAAGGAGTTTCTGGTCGGATCTTGAGTTCTCGATGGTTATCACATCGGCGTCCATGTCGATGATAGACGAAATGATGTCGTTGAAGTTGGAATAGCACATGTGGGTGTGGATCTGCATGTTCATCCATATTTGTTCAGTATATATACTGGATACTGGTAAGGTCAAGCTAAAGGTTGGATCAACCCTTTAGTTCTAATTGTCTAAGAACTTACTGTATAAGAAACATGGATGCACATAAAAAGAAATGGTTAGAAGATTAGAAAATGAGTTTGCATGTAGATGATCATAAGTTTACAGCTAAGGAAATAAGGAGTATATTTTTACGTGATAAATTTGAGCATGCTAACAAAGATGTGCAGGTACCAAACTAACTCAAGAGGTACTCCTGTTGATACAATTAGATCTAACCAGAAAATAAAGCACAATACTTACCTACCAGCCTACCATTCTCTAAAAAATACTTACCTACCAAAAAAAAAAAGTGCATATTATTTGTCAATAGAAAAGCATCCTAAAGGTCTTCAGAGGCTGTATATGACGAAATTCATTGTCAACATATACATTAAGCTAATAGATTGGGGCACAATTCCAGTAATGTATTTTGGGGGGAGTTGTACAGATGCCCCTTGACCAGGGGTTTAATTTTTTTTTTTTGCCCCTGGACTTTTTTTTTATTTTTTAATTACCTCTGAAATCTGGTCCTTTTTTTTTTTTGCCCCTGACCAGTGCCACAATTTTCATCCATATATTAATATTACATTTATGTAATTGATTGTTAAATATATATAATTGGTTATTACATTTCTGTAATTTGTAATTATCTGTAAATGGTAGATTATGTCGTTGGGTATTACATTTGTAGTTTTTGTTGTAGTTGTTATATAAATGTTAGTTTCTATAATTGTTTAGTACATGGATCAAGAAGTAATAATACTAAAATATTACAATGTTCATAAATTTATTTAGATGTTTGATTGTTTGTTGTATTTTTTATGTTACTTGGAAAACCCGTTTTTCGTTATGAAATACACTAAATTTCTAGTTCAATGAAATTTTAGTGGTTTCATTTCATCCAAAAGGAAATGAAGAGGATTAAGGGGAAGACTACAACTGATCATTAAGATATGAAGAAAACATCATAATTCAAACAATTGATGTATCTATTTTAATGAAACTTTAGGATTGTATCTATAACAATTTTGCGTACATTGAATGCACTTACAGATGATATTGTAATGACATTAACAATGTATATATGACCATTTTGTGTTTAAACATATCTGCGTATTTTAATATTTTTTGTAGACAACTATTAAATATCTGTAATTATTTGTATAAATTTTGTATGTATCACATTATATTTCTGTATTTATGTAACTGTCTGTAAGGGATAGTTCGGGTATCACATATAGATTACAGAAATATAATAATCAATTACATATATTTAACAATCAATTACAGAAATGTCATATTTATGTAACTGGTCAAGGGCAAAAAAAAAATAGGACCAGATTTCAGGGGTAAATAAAACATAAAAAAAAGTCCAGGGGCAAAAAAAAGTTAAACCCCTGGTCAAGATGCCCCTTGACAAGGGGCATCTGGACAATTCCCCCATGTATTTTCTAATTTTCTACTACACACCGATTTCTGTTGGCCTGATAAACTTCTTTGTTTTCTACTCAAATTTGTATAATATAACTGGGTAACATTTACACTTTGCGATTCATAACTAGTAAGGCCTTCTTTGTTTTCTACTCGAATTTGTATAATATAACTGGGTAACATACACTTTGCGATTCATAACTGGTAAGGCCTCATGTAGTACATGACTGTTCGCGATTCATAACTAGAAGGTGACCTCAATAGAATTGAATATAAAATAAAATTCATGTACCCAATCCTAAATGTTTGGGATAAAGATTTGATGTTGTTATTCTTGTTGCTGTATCCTGATTGATGTGCATAAAAAGTGATTTTTCAGAGATCATATGACATAGTAAAAGGCACACCTGAGTAGTATCCTTGACACCACAATTTGTGATCCTGAAAGAATGTACAGCCCATTCCAGATAAAATGTTTGCTCTGATTTTCGTAAAGGCAGACCCTCACGCAATGCAGCTTCATCAATCTGAATCACCTGGGCATCAGAAATTCCATTTACACGTTTGAGAATAACATAAATTTATACTGGACCTCAACATCTTCACTGAACCACAACTGTACAATTTAGAGATTGTGTGATTCTATATTTAAAAAAAAATAAAAAAGTGAACAAATGCCCTCTACAATGAAAAGGACCATTTTTCCGGTGAATACCACATACCCAGAAAAAATTTCCCAAAATTTCTTGTTAAAAAGAAAACCATCAGGTGGAATCAATGTTCACCAACAACCATGCTGTAGCATTATCACAATGTGCCCACCAAAAAGAATGAAGAGACAGAGAGCACTCCAAAAAATAAAAAAAGAGATTCCAGCCCTTCCAAAAGAAATCAATAACAAAAATTACAGAGATAAATAAACCAGTGATGTAAATCTTATGGACTCTCCTAGAAGTCACCTTAAAGAAACAAATATTAGGATGCCAACCTGAATTCCGGCAGCTTCCAGATCTTCAACCTCATTTTTGATGGCCAAGGCAATCTGATAACAAGTTTCAAACCTGACACCAGGCAAGGATAAGAAGTACATATATAATTTAAAGAAGCAAATAACTGAAATATCAAGTAAAAAATACAACATAAAACCAAGTACCTTGGCTGATCATTTCTCACAAAGGACCAGTTGAGAATTGTTACTGGTCCAGTTAGCATTCCCTTTATGGGACGAGTTGTCATGCTTTGCGCAGTTGTTGACCAGAAAACTGTCATGGGCTTAGGCCTGCTCACATCACCGTAAATGATAGGTGGTTTTACACATCTCGAACCATATGACTGAACCCATCCATTGACGGTTAAAGCAAAACCCTTTAACTGTTCACCAAAGTACTCCACCATGTCGTTCCTCTAAGGATTGCAACCAACAAACAATAGCATTGTGGTCAAAGTATTTCTGTCATGATATTAGATTATGGAAACAACCTTTTGGTTTGGATTGCTCTTATAGACAGATCACCTCGGCTTCTCCATGGACAAGGACATTGATATCCAGTTCCTCCTGCAGCTTGATGACCTTATTTATTTCTTCTGTAATGGCCTTTATATACTCATCCTCTGATATCCTGTCATGATATGAAAAATAATAAAATGAGGGTTCTTATTATCCTCGTCCATAGATTTTTACATTCAGTTATGAACCTACATTTGAAAAAAAAAATACACGATAAATTCTAGCCATCTAGTTCCATGTGGATGATTAAACAGCTACTGAGAGGTGCTTTAAGCAAACAAGTCCATGGCCGGCCAAACAAAATCATCACCAAAACAATGGAAAATGAAAGAAAGAAAAGTAGGGTGAAGATACTACCTCTCGCAATGAGAAATTTTATCAGTATTTATGATAAAAGGTGGGAACTCACCACCTGTCATTTTAATAAAAGAGGCAAACTCCAACTTGACCGTGTACCGGCCCTAAAGCCAACTGCAGGTTGACCTACGTCAAGTTACTTAAAACAAAGCTTTACTTCAGCTATAATTGATAGGAAAATCACTTGTTTTAAACCATCATGGAACCCCAAGACAGGATTACAGAAGGACACATACAAATATATCGTGCTGCTAATGCATTTTCCACAATGGATCAGGCCAGTTAACATTTAGTTTTGTGGACAAAAAGGTGTAACAAGGGATCAAAATTTCAAGGGAAGTAACAAAACTCCAACAAGGTGTCTATTGCTAACACCCAAAGTGACGGGTTTGCCAGAATACAGAATGAAATATAAAGCATAGGATAAGCAAAGGATGCTATCACATTCATGGCATTTTCTTTTGGAACTTAAATAAAAAATACTAACTTGTTTGCTTTATATTCATGACGAATTCTTCTGAGATCTATAGTCTGTGGAAATGACCCAATAGTTGTGGTTGGAAGCATGGGGAGATTCATCCTTTTCTGTTGCATGTCAAGCCTAGAAGTCACTGGGGTGGTTCGCCGATGGTTAGAGTTCTTCAAAGCAGATGTCTATGGCATATAAAAATAGAAAAGCAGGAATCAGAAATCAAATGAAATGCCCACCAATTATTGTCGATAGAGAAAAAATCTAAATATATATGCTCTTCACACTACATATACCATTTTTCGAACTGACTCATCATTCACCCTAGGAGAAGCTTTTCTTGAAGCTTGTGCAGCAATATTTAAAGAGAATAATGCCTGAAAAACATTGCAATATGACTAAATGTGGAAGCAGACTAGAAACCACTACAAGATTCAAAGGGGAGGATGTGGGCACCTCATCCTTCTCGCCAGCCAAAGCCTTTGACAAAGCATTGACTTCAACTATCTTTTGTGCTGCAAATGCTAACCAGGACTTGATTTCATCATCCAGTTTTGTTTCATTAACCAGATCAACAGCGGTGTGCAAAAGAGAACAAGATGTAGAAACAATAAGCTTGCCTGCAATATCATAAAAACTTATGCTTATCAACAAAGATCAATGTGGAACAAATAGTAAGAAAGCAACTGATAAATATTAAGATAGAGAACAATACATTCACACACTCAAGAACAAACACACACACACTTAAGAACATACCTGAGAATACTTTAAGATATATATTAAGATATATACCTATGAATTGTTTCCATTTTTATTAGACAATTTTTTTTCTCATTTATGAGGAACATACTTCGGCAGGGGGCTTCTATTGCATTTGAATAATTGCATTTTACTTTTCCAAAGAATGACCATATATTCTTTTTTTTTTCTCCTGAAGAATGATTATCACAAAACGATCTAGTCATGTTAAAAAATTTCTTTTCACAATTCTGTGTATAATCTAAATTTGTTCGATGAATGCTGAAAATAAATCAATAACCTTTGCCAACAATTTCTTCAAGGGATTTCAAAGTCTTCAATGATGCTGAGAGATCAGTAGCCCAGATGTTTCGACCATCAACAATTCCAGCAAATAGATATTTATTAGAAGGAAACCCCAAGCTCTGAAGCAACTCAATGGTCTTCTCTCCACGTACCAAATCAAGTCCAATTGCTGAGACTCCATTCAATGTAGTGACAACTCTGCAATCAGATAGGCTTCAATTTTTACAAGATGGCATAGAATAATTTATATGAACAGATTTTTGAAAGTATAACAAACTTGTATGTTTCGGGTGGAACATCAGCAAAATATGTCTGAACAAGCACATTCAAACCAGAAAATGACTCCTCTAATTGTGCATAAGCATCTAGAAATGCATTCAGTGTGTGGGAGTCAAGGTCCATCACAAGGACAGGTTCATCAAACTGCACCCAGGTAACCCCAGAAGTCTTCAACTCATCTAAAACCTCCCTGTATATAGAAATACAACCAATCAGCAATAAAATAAAATAAAATAAATAATAGGCATGATACAAAATTTTGCACCTCAAATTATCATAAAAATTGTATTACTTGTATATTGGTATGATTTTTTCAAGCAATGACAGAATAGAAAATGATTTATCAACATCCTTTGCTGATTTTGAAAGCAACAGGTAGGAAACAGGACCAATAAGAACAGGGACGGTCTCCACTCCAAGCTGCAGAAATCAAAAGAGAGAGCTTGCTCAATTATGACGATTATGCATTCTACAAAGGATAAATACGTACATATACCTCTTTCGCTTCCTTGTATTCAGTTACTGCCTTGTGAGATGAATATGAGAATTTAAGATCCGGTCCCAATTCGGGCACTATGTAATGGCTGGATAAAAAATATTACAAATACATAAATGATGGATTTTCCTTGCAAGTGTTGAGCATCAAAACAATTTTATAAAATTTTGTACATTTAATTATTTAAAAAATAAAACTCCTAGTATTATGCACTTAGGTATTATTGAGATGTTTTGGAGACATCAGACTTCAGAGAGAGTGTAGTTTTCTTTCTCAAAGATTAAGAACTTTATTCCAAATTTACAAGGCACCCAATCTTAAATATAGACATAATAATGAATACAAATTGCAAATTTCTGAGATTGACTGGTCATAGCACCACACTTACAGCAAAAGATTAACATACAGACCATTCTGCAAGATATAATTTGCATCATCACATACGAAGTTCAACATGTGTATAAGTCACAAATATAAAATTCGGTCACACAATTGCACGAAAAAAAAGAGGTTATTCTGGAACACATGAAACCTTGAATATGAAACCTAGAATACTTACTAGTTGGTATCAAACCACTTGGTCATTTCCATAGCAGGAAGGGTGGAGTTTCCTCTGGCCATGGAGAAATAAGTGTCAAAACCTATCTCACCTCCTGTCCATCCATATTGTGGGGGAACAGCTCCCAGCATTGCAGTGGTGTCCAACATCTGATCATAGTACGAGAAGGTGTTACTTGGAATAAAGCTTGTTCCCGCATCAGCCATTTGTTTCCAAATAGATATTCTCAGATCCTTTGCGACATTTTGCAGCTCCTCAGCACTACTCTTTCCATCCCAAAAAGCTTCCAAAGCAAACTTGAGCTCTCTCTTTGTCCCAATACGAGGATATCCAACTATATGGGAGGCCATGGCTCTTATTCGACCAATTAGAAGGAAGTTGAAATCAATCTGATATAACAAGGACAACTTTTGCAGTGGTCATTAGTAATTTTCCACAGCTACTCCTTGAACACACAGTCACAAATGCAATATTTTCATGCCTTAAATAATCATAAGAACATCTGACAATCTAAAGCACTAAAACATTTAAACACCCAAATGGAAACTGCAAATTTATGGCCATTTACCAAAAACTATCCTGCAAATAATGGAAAAGAAGGGATCCAAAAACACTGAATCCAAGAACATTACCCGAGCGTTAGAGAAGAGAAATCCTTATGCATATAGCACAAAGTTGCTATACACAATGGAACTATCAGATATATACACTCTATTTCAATGTAGAAAAACAATGTATTTCTGGGGCTCCAGTTCTTTGGATACATAACAAAATCATAAGAGAGCCACCATCCAATATCCGATGAGAATAGTTCATAATAAGAACAAAGCAACAAGAACAGTTTAAAAATACATTCATCTACAACACAAAAAAAAAAAAAGACTGAAATTTTCTTCAATGTACCACAAAAGTAAGTTACTTTCTACTGGATCGGAATGGAGAATTTAAAGAAGATGCCTGACTACAAAGACATTGATTATTCCACTAAAGTCCTACTACATTGGTTTTAAATTTAAAAAGTCAATGCTGAGAACAGGCTCCCAAACATTAGTTGTGTGGTATCACTATCAATTCACCTGGAAAAAGTGGAGCATTTAAAAGATGATTATATTGTGTCGCATCATCTAAAGTTTGAAAAAATGAACTCCGTGTAAAAATTTGTTTAGATATCTGAATTTAACCATTCCAAACCTCAGATATTCAGTATACCCAATCACATATAATTTCATAATGAACCATCAATACCACTCCAACAACAAAAAAATTCCGCTATGACTTCAAATATATTCACCAATGAATATATAAATACCCCCAAAGCAATTCCATGTTTTAAGGATAACCCAGCACAATAAAACCCATCCACCCAAACCCCTCAAAAGCACGCACGCATCCCGAGGCAACAAGACCACCACACCATACAGTTTCAAAACGAGAGCAGCTTGAAAATTTTGCTTCTTTCAAAACCAAAACAGTTATTTAACACCCACAAAGATTTGGTTGGATTAAACATCAATTGATGGAAACAAAAGCATGAGAGCCAAAATGGGTCATTCAAAATATGAAAATGAAGAAAGAGAGACAATCATATAAAATACGGATATGGGTATTGGGTAATACCTGGGGATGGAGATTGGGAGGACGACGGCGGGGTGAAAACGTGCCGAGGAGCGAAGATTTTAAGCCGAGCATCGATTGCGTTTGGAGATTCTGTGACTCGAAAAAAAGAGGGCTTTTGGCGTGATTTTGTTTCTTCGCGCGCTTGTAACCTATATGGCACAATCGAGACACAATTCACGTGCAATACATGTTCTTAAAATGGAAAAAATTTCATATCTATTGATGGAAAATCTTAGGTTATGAGTACTTGTTTGGGTAGGCATGCAGTGAATAGTTAAAAAATCTTTTATTAATTAAAAAACAATTTAATATATAGATAATGTTACGTATAATTTTTTTTTAATGTTAATTTTAGTTTATACATATTTTAAATTTTTTATTAAAAATATTGAAGTGTTGTTTTCCTTCAATAAGATCTATCGGGTGGATGTTTGCCTTTGAGTAAAGATCTGAATTCCTGAGTGTAGGCCGTATGGGCGGCCGCCTAAGGCCCCTCCTAAAAAAAGGGCCTTCAAATATGAAAAAAATATAATTATATTGAGTATATTTAAATTAATATAATATTTTTTAAGATCATGATATATCCAACAATATTTTAAATTTATAATTTCAATTTCAAAAAATGAATTGAAGTTTTAATGAAAAGCGAAGAGCTTATCGATTTTTCCTTCTCATTTGTCACAAATTATCCATTTTACAGGGATTTATCTTTTGTTTAGAGATAATATTCATTTATATAATAAATCTCATGATTTAAGGAGATTTTTTTGTTGTTTTTTTTCTTAATTTTAAAAAGAAAATGTATACAGATCTTTCTTTTTTTTTTGTTTTTTGAAATATGTGTTAATTAATTGTGTCTTAGTTTGTTTATTATGTATATTTTATTAATTGAATTTTTTTTGTTGGTGCTTTGAATTTTTTTAACACTAGGTGAAGCAATATTTTTTTTTTGGGATAAACAATTTTTTTTTATTATAAATGAATTGTACCCCATTTTATTTGTTCTCTTAGGGCCTCAACCTTGACATTTATTCTATGGCTTGTGCTCTCTAGATGATTTTCTAATATAAGTATCTATAGTCTCTGACTGACCATGCTACTCCCCTTATTCAAGAACTTCATGTTCTGCTTGTTAGGCATTTGTGGCACCTCATCAATATCTTCACTTTTCATCTCCTCCCCATGTATAACCGACTGTGCTGGAGAGGGAATCGATGTGAAATTTGCAACACCGTTAACTGATTTCGTCACTCTGTCAAAATCTGCAATAATCTGATTCTTGTAAAAGACCACATCCCCGTATCGGACAACCCTTTTCATTTTAGGATCCCAAAACCTGTAGCCGAACTCTTCATCACCAAAGCCAATGAAGATGCATGGAATCGCTTTATCATCAAGCTCTGTTCTTTTGGCATACATGTAGATACTCCATTTTTTGACCTATCAGGATAATAGAATACGTCACTAACAATATTTTTTCTACGCAGGAATGTGATCAAGATTTCATTGGGAAGCCTTAAAGGGAATAAAAGGAGCCAAAGAACTAAAAGATCAAGACCTGAAGAAGAAGCCCTGAAGGGAACCAATTAAAAAAGAGGGAGCATCAAGAGACGGATGAGGCAAAACCCGTTGGATGCCTATTCGGCGGATGCTACTGAAGCCGTCCCTTATGCTGGCGACGGACGCGAGATGTGCCGTCGGTATGGCGCATGCAACCCTAACTTCGCGACGGCATTGGTCAGAGACGTTGGCCTATTTGGATCACAACAGTTGGCGAACTTGCAGTGGCGCTCCTCCTTTCGACTGAAGATGCTGTCCTTTTCTCCTGTCAGAACCTGATCGACGGAAAAGGCGTGATGATAGCCCTTGTGTGTTGTCTACACACCATTGGCTCTATACCCCTATAAATAGAGGGCAATATTGAAGAAGAAGGAATCCACGATCCATAATCCAGAACTCATGATCCACAAACCTCCATTAGCACCCATTAGCATCCATTTTCCTTCATTCACAACCCTGTAGAACTCATAGACAACCTCCCCACCCTCTAAAAAAAAGAGAGAAAGGAGAGAACCTTAGTAAAAGAAAACTCTTTCTCACTTGCCATGTCTACCTTAGGTCATCTTGTTCTCCTTTCTTTCTTTACTTTCCACTAATAAATTCAAGTGAAAAACATGAGATTTTCTTTATTGTTGAAGCATTGTAATCACTCTTTTGTAAAACAATTTAAGATCATATATATATAAGCTTAGGTTTTAAACAATTGGTGAGTGTGGAAGCTCTTGTATTGAACTTAAACCATCCATTCGGAAACAAGATTCACCTGATGGACTGCCTTGCTTGAGGCCGTCGGTCAGTTGGTCTAGGGACCGTTTGGAACTCCCCCTTTGGCTCTTCATCAATTTTGGGTTGAAACCCAAGGACTACTAACACTTCTTGTCTTGTTTATTCACTCTCTTTTGCTTGTTTCAATACTGTTTATTTCAATTTTTATCCATTTCCTTTATATTTATTGTTTAGTTACTCTTATTGTCTACTTCTTGCTTACTGTTGTTTGGGATTTTGAATATCTTTTCCGACGGCTCCATCAAGATCCGTCGACTTTGTTGTTCCGCATTTGCATACATTCCATTGTTTATTTCTGTTTTCATCCACTTCCTTTACATTTTCTATCTAATTATTCTTATTGTCTATTTTTCTTGCTTTAGCTTAAATTTTGATTTCTTCTTCCGACGGCTCTATCATGATCCATCGATTTTCTTTTCTTTTTTGTTCTGCATTCGCATCCATTACATTGTGCTGTTGTCAAAGTTATTTTCTTCCTTTTACACATCGACGGCTCCTACTTGTGCCATTGTTCAGGAGAAGTTTTCACTAAGTTTTATTTAGTTTTCTGCTTTATTTGTTCTAGAAATTTCAATTAAGTAATTTCATATCCTTTTGAGTTTCACTCTGTGTTGAAATTTGGATACCATCATTTCTAAGTGACCCTCTTGTTGTTTTTCATCCGACGGCTCCTCTAGGTGCCGTCGGTTTTGTTTCTCTTACTAATTCCACTGCATTACCTTTAATTGTTCAAAAAAAATATGTTATTCACTAGACGAATTCTCTCAGTGCCATCGCATTTTCCTTTAAAATATTTATCTTTATTACAACACTCTTAATTTTCAAATTACCTTCTTAAAAAAAAAACTTTTTCTATTTTTATCCCGATGGCTCCTATTGGTGCCGTCGCTCTTCATTCCATTTTGAATTTGAATTTGTGATTTCCGGTAAAATCCTCTACACTCTTTCAAACATTTCCCTTTGTTCTCATCTCTCTCTGGGCCTCATACAGGACTAACTGTGAATTTCATATCACACCTTAAGGCACATCCGGCCGTGATCCTTAAGAAGAGAATCCACAATCTCCCTTAATGAGGCGATCATTATCTTTTTTTTGCTTTTGAGTAAAAGCAAGTGGCGATCACCAAGTAAAATCCTAGAGAGCTGTCGAGAGACCTTGGATTATCTCTTAAAACGGCAATCTAGTATGTCGTGTACGCACTGGGTTCAAGTCTAGAGAACTGGATTACGACTTATAGATCGTCGAAAATCCACATCGACAATATGCACGAAAGCTTTATGTCCAAAGACCTTCAAATGTGAATATGAAACCTCCTTCCCTGACCAAACTTTCTCTGGAATATCAGAATCCAAAGACACCACTGGTGATCTGTTTATTAGGTAGTTGGCGGTCGAAACACCTTTACCCCAGAAGGTTCTAGGCAAATTGGCCATCTTAAGCATACATAAGACATTCTTGATAATGGTGCAATTCTTCATTATGCAACACCATTGTGCTATGGAGTACCAGATTCAGTTTTTTTGTGTCGGATACCATGTTGCGAGAAATAATCTTTGAACTCTCTCAAAGTGTATTCTCCTTCATTATCAGTCCACAACGACTTTAACTGCCTCCTTGTCTCCCTTTCCAACGGAGACATCAAGAAAGACATCAGCGACATGAAATTTTTGAAAGTTCTCGATGCATCATCAAGAAATAGATCTATACTTTTCTGGATGCATCATCAAGAAAGGTGACAATATACCTAATGCACCCAGATATTCAATCTCAAACGGACCATGAACATCAAAGTAAATCAAATATAAAATATTATTTTTCTTTCTATTTTTTTTCCAAATGAAACTCTTTATGCTTTCCAGTCAAACAATATTCACAAGAGCTGAGTGGTGTACTTTTGGAAAAGGAAATTAGAGACTTCTTTTTCAAAACTTGTAACTCCTTCTCGCTCATGTGATCGAGCCTCTTATGCCATAAATCTGAAGACGAATCTTCTTTAGCTGAATTTATTCCATCACTACATACTTTTAAATGAGTCTTGTACAAAGGAAAACAACTCTTTCCTCTTGCAACAATTAACAAAACCTTACTGAGCTTCCATTTTCATTGCCAAAATAACTCTCGAACTCTTGTCGATCCAATGCAATCCTCAAAAGCAGATTGAGGCACCAATCAGAAACATGACGAACATCATTCAAAATTAATGTGTCCTACATTAGTCTGTAAACACACCACCAAGTCCTGCAATGTTTGTTAGTGACTAGTGTTACCCATTTTCAAGGTGCCAAAGTCTCCTGCTCTATATGAAGTGAAAGACCCAATATTAGGAGTCGCATGAAAAGATGCTCTTGTATCTACAACCCACTTAGTATTCTGATCTGAAACATCCAGGCATTCATCCTCTCTGAATGAGAAAACTACCAAATCATCTACCGATGCAATAGCCAGAGAATTCTTGTTGTCATCATTTTTCTTTTGATCATGTCCCTCTTTCTGTTCTCTTTTAAAAATCCAGAATTTTTTTTATAATGTGACCTGCTTTACCACAATGGTAAAATATAAAAATCTCTAGACATTGATTCGCTTCTAAATCTTCCATGACCCTTTGTTCCTTGACTCTTGTTCCTTTCCTTACTATCTAAGCTTGTCAATCAGATGGATACTGATCGATATGCCCATATTCATATCTATATTCATATGAGAAACTGAATATCGAAAAAATATTCGTATCCAATATCCGATGGATAATGAAAGTAAGTATATATTTGACCAAAAAATTCTGATTCAGATACAGATAATTATTCAAAATGTCTGAAAATTCAAAATGAATATGGAATGATTAAAATATCTAAAGATCTAATATCAAAAAAAAAAAAATCTAATATTTGAAATATCTTATAATTGCATAGTATAAAACATAAAATTATAAGTATATACATAAAACATTACATGTTTAGTGTAAAAATTGAAATAAAAACCATATCAATCCTATAAATATAAATATACCTTAAATAAATAAAAATATAATAATATTTTCAGATACATATATTTTTTGGATTGGATACAGACATATCTATATCCAATCCAAAAAATTTTAGATACGGATATCTTTTTGGATATAGATACAGATTTTTTGGATATCAGATATTTTCTGAATTTTTGGATACGGATTCGGATTGGAGACAAATATTTTTTTAGATAATTCACGGTCTTAATTTTATCTATAACAAGTGCATGTGGACTGTCTGAACCCGTTGGTTTTCTCCTTGTTTCTTAATTGAGCAAGGAGCTCATAACCATAATCATAGACAATACACCATCTAGAACAAAATTACTCAGCATGACAACTCATGTTTCCCAACTGTCAGGTAAAGATCCCAAAAGCAGCAAGGCTTATAACTCATCATCTAGAGTTACCTTCATCGTGGTCAACTAGTTCACCAAACTTTGAAACTCATTCAGGTGCTTTGTAACACTGCCGCCACCTTTGAACTTTAAGTTCTCTAGTTTCCTGATTAAAAACGCTTTTTTACTCGTAGTCCTCTTCTCATACAAAGACCCTAGCATTTTTCAAAGAGTGTGCATTCGTCTCATTAGCAACATGATGAAATATGCTGGCATCAACCCATTGTCGAATAGCGGCAACACGTTTTCTATTCAACTTGGACCAATCAAGTTTTCTTCTATCATTTTTTTTGTTTGCTTTTATCTCTTTGAATAGGTTCAAATAAGTCTTTACAGTAAATGATGTCCTCTATCTTAGACATCCATACCAACCAATTGGAATTATTCAACTCAATCACCTTTCTAATAGTATTCTCAACCATCTCACACAAATAAATCTGAACCTTTTTCTGATACCACTTGTTAGGATTTTTAATAATTTTATTTGCATGAAATAAATAATATTAATCATGAAAATATATTTGTGCAGTCTAAAACAATAATCAAAGCAACTAGAAAAATATAAAGACAAGCAAACCACCGAGCAACACTAGATTTAATGTGGTTCGACTTCAGCCTATATTTATAGGGGACTCTAGCAACAATCCCCAATATTAAAAATATAATGAAAAATAATATCTTCTCAAGTTTTTGCCCAAAACTTGAGGAATACAGATATGAGAGAGGGGTACAGGGTTACCGCAAAGAGAATCTTAAATTTGATCTTCTAAATAATATGAGGAAGAAGACCACATCAAACAATGTTGGAATCCACAAAGAAGAACTAATCTCTCTCTCTCTCTCTCTCTCAAACAGAACACCGCCGCTGCCTTTTCTTTTTTGTACATGTGTAATTGAGAGAAGAGTGCAGGTACACTCAGTTGTTTTCTCAATCGAAAATATTGTTTATATATTTCGTTATAAATCCAGTGAAGCGTTGTATATACCTTATAAATATTTTTTTTACACTTACTAAAAATAGGTTTATTCAATTCGAAATGGAGAGATATACAATTTTAACCCAAGCATATACTTCATTAAATGATGTTTACTATTTTAAAAAAAATAAGAACATGTGCGATCTGAGTTTTTGTTGGTCGAACAAATTGATTCTAACATTTTCCTTAAGAATGTGCACTGTTCACGTGCATATATAATTTTATTGGTGGGTAAATGAGATTTTGTATTGCTATGTAAAAGTAATTTACATCGTGTGTGTACACGAAGTCAAGATGTTTACACAAAAAGTACTTAAGAAAACCTCCTTTGACCTATCTTATGAATCCATTGAGACCAAGGAGGGAAATCTCACTAGGTGAGATTGCATCCCCTGAACCCATTTGAAGACAATGTATTCCAAGAGCAAAAAAAGGTACATGTTAGCTACGAGAATTTCTAAAGTGATGCTCCCCAACGCATCACTATCAAGTATAGCCTGCAAAGCCGGAGGAACATTTTTTGGGTCCACCATGGTACTGCCCGGCGATGTCCTCATAGAGGCAAGGAAGTCAACAACTTGATTCCCTTCCCTAAAAACATGAGAAACCTCCCAATTTGACAGAGACTGAAGGATGAGTTGGATTGCTCATGTTGTTCGCATCGCTTGCCAAGGAACATTGCATCAACCTTGAACCTAGGCCACCGCTGTGGTTGAGTCACATTCCAATTGCACTTTGGAGATGCACAGGTTTTGACAGGTACGAAGTCCCTCCAAGATGCCTTTATATTTGAGAATATTATTTGAGCAGAGACGATTATCTGGAATAGCAATAGCATGAATTGCCTTGCTCTCATTACTGATATAACCCTATACCTTGCTCTATCTTTGGAGAGGGTCAGAGGGATCCATCCAAATTTGATTTATACCAGTCCTCCCTTGGTGGGTGCCATCGGACTTTGAGAGCAATAAGTGAGAGAGATAGAGATTCCCCATTTGGTGGAAAGTCTCTGCACTAATTTAGAAGGCGCGTCTTTGAGGGGTTTTCTATGGAAAATAGCTTGGACCTTCTTGCATAAATTTTTGTAGACTTGAAGTTTGTGAAACTCCTTACCTTGGAAGAGGCGACTGCACCTTTCCTTCCAAAGACACCAAATCCTAGTGCAAAAATCCACTTGCATGATATGCTGAGGAGCATCCATTGGGAAGCTTTTATCCAGCCCTTCTACAAAGGCTTGCAAGGAAGGAGCACACTTTTTCTTTATAGACATCCTTTGTAACACTAGAGTCCAAAGATATGCCCCATACGAGTAGAGGAGAAAGAGATGATCTATAGTCTCCACCTTAGCTTTGCACATAGGGCAGATAGTATCTCTCACTAATCCTTTCTTTTGTAAAGCCTCCAAAGTAGGCGATTTGCCATGTGTAGGTGGAGAGTTTCAGTGGTTGAAACTTTTGCTAAATCCAAGAGGACCATTTCGGTTTGTTATGCTTTTGGCATATAAAATTCCTAATTGAGGAAGTGGTGAGAGTGCCAGTGATAGAGTGTGGCCAAATGACACAATCATCACCACAGCCACCACATTCCTATTTTGAAATGTCTGCCGAAATTGAAGACCACTCCTCATGCCACCAATCAGGCTTTGTCCAAGAACCCGCATTAATAAGCTGCGCCACTCTGAAATAAGGATCCAAATGACCATATAATTGGGTTGGTTGTTGCAGTGAGGAGCCATTGATCCAAGGATCAAGCCAAACTCGAATGTGGCTTCCCGAGAAGATGACAAACTGTATCTCCTTCTGAATCCAAATACATGAAGACAGAACATGGGGCCAAGCCCAGAACCCTGTAGACAAGAGTGGAACCTCCCATATCCTTCTTTATCCAGATGATCCATAAAGATTCAGAACCAGTGAGCACCTCCCAGAGTCGAGAACCAGCAGCTGCTTGCATCCAGTCAGTGATGCGCTTAAGTTCTAGACCCCCTTCAATTTTTGGAGAGGATGCTGTGTCCCACTTGACGCGATGAATTGATTTCTTCAGTGTTGGTCTTCCCCAAATGAAATTCTAATAACCTTTTTCATGGACTTGATGGTGCCCCAGGGTAGAATAAAAGCAGAGGACCAATTTACTTGAAAATTATGAAGAACCATTTTTCCCAGCTCGAGTCGACCAGCTAATGAAAAGCATGTGCCCATGCCAATGTTGGAGATGCTTTCTTAGTATATTGGTCAAGCTTTTGTGATGAAATTTCCATACAAAGGGCAAATAGAAGGGGTGAAATATGGTCTCCTTGTCTTAGGCCTGAGGAGCTGGCACAATAGCTAAAAGGAGACCCATTTATCAAAACTGAGAATCGAGGGGACTGCACACAAGTCATAATCTATCCTATCAACTGCTGACTAAAATTCATTGTTTCCAGGACGCGCCGCAAGAAGTTCCAGTTTCACCACAGCTCTCCCTTTGCCATTTGTAAGTGAAAGATACCAGGCCATCTCATGGGCAAGTAGAATCCCATGTGAAAGTTTCCTCCCTTTTATAAATGCTGTTTGGTTAAGACTGACTAATGAAGGTAGGAACAGTTGGAGTCGCAAAGCTAAAATTTATGTGATTAGCTTACAAACCGTGCCACACAGAGAAATGGGCCTAAACTGGTCTAATGAGCAAGTCTGCATGTTGGTCATGGGCATAAGGGCTATGAAAGTAGTATTTAGTTGTTGAAGAAGAGTGCCTTGTTGAAAAAATTCCTTAACTGCCATGACAATGTCATCTTTGACAACTGCCCATCAAGCTTGAAAGAACCCCACTGTGAATCATCCAGGCCTAGACTACCATCCTTCCTCATGCGAGATAGATTCTCCAGTATTTCCAGAAACCTCGACAAAGAGCGTGCGATTGTCCCCTTCAGTTAGCTGATGCTTGGAGGTTAATTCTGGGATAGGGATATGGGTTTCCTTGTTGAGGAGGTTTTTATAGAACTCCACAACATGGTGTTGAACTTGTCTTTGGTCTGTTACTTTAGAACCATCTGGGAGCAGGACCTTTCTAAGGGAATTGTGAAATTTTTGCGTAGCGAATTGGGCATAGAAAAACTTAGAACATCTGTCACCCTCTTGGAGCTAGCACAGTTTAGCTGTTTAGCATTTTGGCTAATGATCTCTTGCTCACATATCAGATCTTCTTCATAATGGTGTTTGGTCATTTCCTCAGACACCATTAAGCCCTTTTTTTGTCGATCTCTCTAAAGAGTGTGTTGCATTTGCTGCAATTCCGCACGAACATAACCAACCGTGTCTTGAATCAGCCCAAAGTGGTTATGATTCTGCTCTTTAAGTACGGCCTTAGTATGTTGCAACTTTTTCGCCAACTTGATCATCACTGAGCCAGGAAATGAGATACTCCAGGCTGCTTGTAAGGTTTCCATTAAAGACTCGTGTTTTAGCCATGCATTGAAGAATTTGAACGACTTAAGGTAGCTTGGAAGAGGAGGTTCCACAACCATCTTTAATGCCATATGATCCGACAGCTGTCCTGGAAGATACTGAACATAAGCTTCAGGGTGGATGGCATATATAATTCTATCCATGCAAGAGCATCAGAAGGCCCATCATGGGCTCTACCTATGTAAGGCTCACACCCAACAATCAAACTGCACATCAGTATTGGTGTCACTTTCCTATTGGATATACTAATGGCACTGACCGGATTCAAGCTTGACTGGATCTAATAGGAGAGTGACACTTGTACACAACAATTGACTATGCATTATGATTCATAGGCTGTATTGTTCGATTCAAAGGCTGTGTAGTTCGATACTGACTGGTATGATTTAAGCCTGTTCTAACTGGATTTAGACTCACCAAAGGGAGGTTGAATACTGACAATAGGCTATGTTGTTTGGCTATTGAAGATACACCCTTCTTTTTGTAGTAGAAGAATAGCTCGTTGAAGAGGCCAAGATTGGCATTGGATGGAAAGTCTGTCAATTGTTATAATTTAAGGTTGCATTTAGATGCACGATTGAAACACTAATATTCTTAAATTTGGTATTTCGAATTCTGCTTCTCAGAAGCGTTATTTTGTTAGTTTTTCAATAGCTGAATATTTTTCACTTGAAAAAACAAGAGGGCCGGGTTGAAAATCTGGACATTGAAATTGTATTATATATTAGAATCTGGTTGAGAATTAATCTTCTACTTTTCAAATGTGAAATCTATTCAAACACAAATCCAAATGAGGTTTAAATATTGGGTGGTTGTCATGCAAAATAGCACATTGTTAGATATTTTAAAGGAGCTTTTTTAAAGCATTCAATTTAGAAGTTGATTATTATATATCTAAAAGCAATGAATGAAACAGTTTAGTGAAGATATATAAATCTTGACTTGGAATCAATGCTTTTGTCAATATTAGTGTTAGTCCAGCCACCTTGCACTAGGAATATGCTTATTGTCCATTGATAATAACATGCAAACACCACACTACCATAGCTGCTGTGGAATTTAGTTTACAGCCACAAGAAGAAGGATCATGGCGATAAAAGGTGGGATAATGTTACGGGATATTATGCAATTCTCATGTGCTTCCAATTTTTTGAATCAACAAAGTGTATGTGTGTGTATATATTCACAAAAATGATAAGAGCCATGAAATTTAAATTTTTTGAATGGCCCTAGACTAAATTTTAAAGTGGGGCCCCATTATTATAAAAAAATTTAGATTGTTTTAATCTTGCATAATACCAATATTATTAAATAGATGCACAATATTATATAATAATTTAAATGAAAATATTGTACAATATTATATGCACTTAATAATTTTTTTTAAAAAAAATAGAAATGTCTAGCGGATTATGGTTGAAGAGTTTAGGGAAAAGAGAAATTTTAAACTTGATTGGGAATATCAAACAGCTTCAAAAAGTTGGTTGAGAGGGATTAATTAAAGTAACACATTTCACAATATATTTTATTAAGTCTACTAAATAAATGGTTCTTAAGATCCATTGTTGGATGAGGGTCTCACGCAATTGCTTTGATGGCTTTTACCTCACGGCCAGCTTTGGTATAAATATTATAATGAATTTAAAGGATCCACTTAAAAAACTTAAGAGTAAAAACTTACTGGAGCACACAAGATAATAAATCAGAATCGCATGTAACATGTTAAAAAACAGGCAATATTCCGGATAAATCCTACACACAAATTTAACATTTTTTTATTTTTATTTTTTCAAAAATGTTACTACATGTAAGAAAATATGTATCTTTAGAAGAAAATGAAACATGCAATTCAATAAACTTGTATATATATTCACTAAATGAAAAATAAATATTACATTCTAATATAAGAAAACATAAACATCATTATCAAAATAAAAAAAAATGTATAAGCGCTTCACATAACTTTTCAAAATTACCATGACTAGAATTATGGGGGCTGAAGATTCGGTTGAAGATTAAAGTGTTTTTGTGATTGTTGTATCAAGAACATCTTTTCAAAACAGAGTATCGTGCTCGGTGGGTGCCAAATGACTTCATTACATGTGTGCTTTGTTCGATGAACCCAAAAATGATCCAACACCTCTTTTGGAGCTATTTGGTGGTGAAGTAATTCTGGGTAGAGGTTGGAGCATACAAAGGGCTGGCAACTGCTTTTCAAACAGTGGACAATCTATGCGAAGTGGGGAAAATTGTTCAGCGGGTGGCTGACAAAAGCTTGACAGCGATGATCTCACAGGTGCGTAGACTATCTGGCGGACTAGAAATGAAGTGATTTTCAGAGAAGTGAGGTCATACTGAGAGAACATGTGAAAGATATTTCAGGGTGCATACAGGACTCAGACTGCCACTTAGTGAAGGCGGAGGAGGTAAGTGCGCTTTAGCAATGACTAAATGTTTTTAAAGGAGTAATCACGGGTGATGAGGCCTCTTTTGTTAGATACATCTTCTATCCGAGGTCCATTTGACGTGCGTCGTCCCGTTCTCTCTCTCTCTCTCTCTCTCTCTCTTTTTCTTTTTCTTTTCTTTTCCCTCTATTCTCTATCACTTTTACCCCCGTCTGGATGTAGAATAGGATTTATTCTTGGATATATATTTATCCGAGCATAAGTGTGTATAAATAAGGATAAAGTGATTTTGTGTTTGGTTGTGTTTTGAATTATTCTCGTTGGGAATCGTAAGAATAAATGTTTTGTTGTTTGGACAAAATGTGAATAAAGTATGGATAAAGATTTATAAAAGGTAAAAAAGTAATGATAGTTGATTTGACAAGTGATTTATAAGAGGTGATGACAGTTGATTTGACAGTGGACCCACTTATTATTTGGGTGAAATAACCTATAATAAATTTTATTCTAGGGGTTGATTGGAATCCATATACCACTTTATACCAGTTTATTCTAGCACACTTTATCTGGATTTATCCGAGCTTTCCAAACACAATTTTTTTTTATCCGGGTTATCCGAGGTTATCCGGAGCTTATTCGGTATCCAAACGGGGGTTAGAGTTTGTATTTCTAATTCGGTAATTAAATCCGATTGCAAATGTCTACATTTGAATAAAAAAAATGAACACAGTTATAAAAAAAGAGAAAGAGCTAGTGGTCCCCAAACAAAATCTTGCACAGAGAAAATCTGTCCTCCCAAGTGGACCCATGACTCACTCGTCGGTTATAAATAGAGCTCCTTGGGGGATTTGTTGACAACAGATAATGAAAATGAAAATGAGGAAGGGAAAAGCCTTCTTGTTGCCCTCCATGCTCATGTTTTTCAGTCTTGTCATCAGTTCTACCATGGCATCAAGGGCAATTCCCACCAGTGGTGAACCAGGTGAGCATTGTACTCATACCAAATGTTCATATTATAAATTTCTCAACCTGATATTATTTTAAAAGTTAGCATGCCCCACCGAAACGAGGTAAATGCGTTTTGATAAAGAGAATTATATACTCCAACAAGTCGTATGAACTCACATTAAAAAAATGTTTAAAATTATGACATATATCTCGTTAATGTGAGTACATGTAACTCATGGAGAATAAATATGAAAGCAAAATAGTATGTATAACTGTGTTATATAATTTTAGTATCGAATTATGTACTGACCAGTCAAAGTAAAACACTAGCTTGATAAACTCTTAGGCCATCATGTCAATAAATTTTTATTTTTAAAAAAGAATATATTCATATTCTCTTTTTTTGTGTTATTGTAGTTATCTAAAATAGTTTTCGATTTCGACTTTTCAATTGTCATTTCTTTATTATTGCTTTTGAGATTAACATGAATAAAATTTTGTAATACATTGAGAGTGAAATTTAATGAGCCTACTGAAAAGTGCAGCCATCACCTTTGGAATGTGGAAATACTGTATGACATGATCAGCAATATGTATTACGTTTTATTGCTCATGAAAAAAAAAGCAATAATATATGTATAAAAAGAGAGTAATGATATAATGCGGTCAGTGCGAAATATGTATATATGTCATTTTAAAAAGTATATGCATCAGTAAAGAAATAAAATATCTCATTGAATGTATTTTATATTCTTCAAAGACGTATATGCTTCAATAAAAAAAAAACATATATAAACCTTATTGAAGTATTACATGTCTCATTGAAATAAAAATGTATTCAATGTGGTATATGCTTTCTTCACTTACTTTTATACCTTTTAAAGAACTTATATACGCTGATTGTACAGACGGCATGAATCATATATTATCACTCAACTATATACACACACACATATGAAATTGATAATATGCTGTCTGTGCGGACACAGGAGCACCGTGCGGTTCATGTATGTACTGTTTGATCGCGCAACCTCGCGATCAGACACGGTCCTATTTTTGGGAGACTTTTATTGGTAAAAGTCTCCTAAAATTGTACCGCGTCCGATCGTGAGATTGTGAAATCGGACAGTGCATACGCGATCCCTCAAGATGCTTCTCTTTTTGCACGTGGTGTACCCAATCCGTACCATATCGCTACTCTCTCTCTCTCTCTCTCTATGTGTGTGTGTGTATGTGTGCAATGATATGGTGCAGTCTGTGCAGTTTGTGCGAACTGAGTATATATACATCCTTTAAAGGTTATATGCATAAGTAAAGAAATCATATATCTCGTTGAATGTATTTTATGTCCTTTAAAGGAGTATATGTATTAGTAAAGGAAGCATATATTTCATTGAAATAAAAATACAGTTAATAAAGGATTTACTTTCTTTATAGACGCATGTACGCTTTAAAGAATGTTTATATGCGAATCGCATGGACCGCAAATTATCACTAAACTATGTATATATATTAATTGTACAATTAGGTTCAATTAATCCAATGAGCAGTTTAAGATAACGTGGACCGAGGGTACATAACGCAACCCACCTTCAGGTACTACCCATTGGTTATGAGAAATCCCTGTTCATGAGAAGCACACGGCTAAATTGGGCTAACTAGGGATTAAGGTTTTCAAAATAAGATTGTAACGAATTAAATATGTCATTGAAAATTTCACATTTTCCTCTACTCAATTATATACTTTAACTTCTTATAAAATACATATTTAATTTGATGAGATATATGATTTCATAAAAAATGAAAACGTGGTCCATAGTGTTTGGTTTTGTTAAAGGCAAATTACAAAAATGACCAATTTTTTGGTATTTCATCCCACCCCAAATTTAGTTGGACAATCTAATCTTTGAGCCAGTCAATGTTGATGTGAGCTTTTTTTTTTTTTTTTTTTATTCCATTGGTGGCTCGATTTATACATCATGCCTCCTATTGAACTGTGATGTATAAATCATGTCTCCCTGATGAAGACTAGTTTTCTATCTCCATGTTAAGATACATATTGAAATTAAAATTTATCCCATTTTATCTTATCTTAATTTTAAAATATCATGAAAAGTTAAAATATGATGCAATTCAAATTCATTTTTTTTTACAATCTTATTTGTTAAGATTTAGGTATAATTTAAAATTTAAACTTTATTCCAAATTTAAGATTGATACATGTTTATTTTTATCTTAAATATATAATTCAAATTTAAATTTTATCTTAATTTTATTTTAAATTTATTTCAATCACATTTCAATCATGAAAATTCTTATATTGGTGAATTTTAAAATTGAGACAAAGTTAAAAGAGTAATTAAAATAAAAAAACTCGAGTTTCTCGCTAAAAATGCCCTTTTCTAAAGGGGGCTATACTAACATTTTTCTTAGGAAAATGTTCAACTTAGCATTTTTATAGTCCAAAACATATGCCTTATATATTTTTATTTTTTTAAAATAGTGAACATTATATTAATATATATATATATATATATATATATATGCTTTGATAAAAAAATGTATATAGTTTCATTTCATATTGAACGAACATATTTTTAATAAATGTAAAAAAAGTTAAACATGTATATATATTTTTTAATGATACATTTACTTAATTGAATTTGCATTTTATATTATGTTTTAGAGAAACCCATGTTTTTGGAATAACATATATTACTGTAAAAAGTTGACGATAATGTTTGAAATAAAAAATGGTAGTACAGAAGAATTGACACCTGTTTTTGACTGAGTTAACTGTTGCAGTAGAAAAGGAGAGTCCGGTTGCCAATGCTGCTCGAAGGATCCCGTATGGTCAACTAAAACCGAATACACCACTTCCTGCTCGAAGTGTCTCCTATAATCCACTAAAACCGAATAAACCAGTTTTCTCCAAGCCTCCGGGCAGCCCATACAGAAGAAGATGCAACCCATACAACGGCTGCAGCGCTAGCGGCGCTAGCCCACCGCCTCCATGAAGAAAAATTCCAAATGCACCATGCATGTCGGAGAAACAATTAATGATGATAAATGTAATCTCTATGATTATGTAACAATGGCATACATAGAATGAGAATAACTCGTGCTTCTGGATAAGCATGCTGGAATATATATGTTCTGCTTTTCAGTTAGTTTAGCAGCAATGGTGTTTATGTGGTGTTTGATATATCAGTGTATCTTCGGCTTTGCTAGTAGTAAATGGGAAAAAAATCACATGTTATCGACTTTGCAGGTTGTGTTATATTTTTTATTTTTTCTTCAAGGAAAGAATTAAAATTCTTGTGTCTCTTTCTATAAATATATTTCAATTCTTTTTCTCTGTATACTTTGGGTGTGATATAGACATATTTATTATGGGGTTTATGACTATTATAGGATTTAATAATTATATCACTATTGATTTTATCCAGAACAGGGGCTACTCATTGACAGATGCTAGGGGCTACTCACTGGAAAAAATTGATATAACTCCCTGAAAAGTTATATTAATTGGGTATTAACAAATTGGGCACGGTGGACCAGTTCTACAAGGGAGTAGGTCTCACAAGAAGTTGGAGTGTGGGCTTGTTGGGTAATCCAAATGATCAGGACGCTAGGCATCTTGGGGGGCTCCTTAGAGAACTGCATGACAGGGGAGGCCTGAACTTCGAAAAGGACAAAACTTGTTGGAATCCTAATCCAAGGAAGACCTTCTCTGTGCACCTTTGTTATGAATGGTGGCGCCGCGAACGTTCAATCACGGAGTGTACAGTGCGGAAGCACATCTAAATATGGAGAGCAAAATTACCTATGAAGGTAAAGTACTTCATGTGACTTATGTATCAGGAGAAGCTTCTTACGAAGGTGTATCGAGTGAAATGGGCACCAAGGGACGATCCGACATGCCTTACGTGCAAAAGAAGCATGGAAACTACGACACATCTTCCTCGAGTGTCCGATGGCTTTGCTTGTATGGCAGCGCCTAGCGGGGTGTTCAGACTTCGAAGACAGGAAAGCATCGCTCGAGGAGCTTTGGAGCGAGGGAAGACAACTACACACTCCGGGGGACAAAAGCACGATGGCTAAACTCTCACATGTGCTCATTCCAGCCATTCTTTGGGCCCTATGGATCTCACACAACCACTTTCTATTTTGAGGCACTCTAGTCTACGTTGCGAATATCTGGGAGATGGTTATACACCAAATCAAGGATTGGGATGTAGGCTGTGCGGGAGCAAGGGCGATTTCCTTAATCGGGGGATGAATTCGGGTTGAGGAGTAGTCCTTAGTATGTATTTTACTTTATTCCATTGAGAGTGGCTGGTATACATCTCTTCTACTTGTTTACCCTCTCGTGGACGTTTGTTGTTATTTCACTGTTTTGGGCATTCCCTTTCTTATGATTAATTAAGGCGGAATGCCTACCATTTCCTTTAAAAAAAAAAATCTCCCTGCAAAGTTAGCTAAATTGGTTTTAAGTCCCTATAAAATTAAAAAATCATCACAGGTCCCCAGAAAATATGTATGGCTAGCAAATTTAGTCATTGAGTTAAATTTTTCGATAAGTATATTCAAATAGGTCTCTACAAAGTATAAAAAAAACTGAATTATTTATTTTGATGACAAAAATGTCTTTGCCTTTTCTTGAGAATTCTCCTGCTCTTATACTCACCAATTGTAAAAATAAAAAAAAGGGAAAAGGTGATATAACTCCCTCGAAAGTTATGAAAACAAAAGGTCCATGTGAAATGAATAAATCCCTTGTTGGTGATATAACTCCCTCGAAACTTATTGAATTTGTCAATCGATAAGTTCCTTTATTGGATCTTAGAGATTGATAAATTCTTTGAGATAAAGGAGGTGCGTGAGGAGAAAATGGTCAGATTGGTGGCTACTTTCACTCCTGAATGGTGCCGCTTATTGGTGGGATCACCTTCAAAGGTCCAAACAACGGCAAGGAAGAGCACTTATTCGAACATAGAGGATGATGGGACAACTTCTCATGGATCAGTTCTTTCCTCTAGATTATGAACAATATTTTCACCAGTTGTATCAAAATTTTTCATCAAGGTAACCATTCCGTATTAGACTATACTGCTGAATTTTTAAATTTTTTTGATCGGTAGGACCTTGCAGAGGCTAAGTGGGGATGAGTAAACCATTATCTTAGTGGGTTGAGGTCATCAATTCAAGATTGTATTATTTCAAAAAAGATTTACAGCATGATGGAAGAAATTTATGTGGCTGCAAGGGTGTAATCACAACTAGAGAGATTAAGGGTGCATGATATGGTTGATGGATCGATGGAGGAGACTATAGAAAGTCCTTCTAAAAATCAGGAGAGTAAGAGGATTGACCCCTAGATCAACCTCTGGTTCAATTAGATATTGATGAGGATAGAAGTAATAACACAACTGATGATATGAATATATATGATGGTGCCAAGTTTGCAGGAGAAGAAGGAAACTCTATGATGCTTTCCAATCAAACAATATTAACAAGATCTGAGTGTCGTATCTTTGGAAAAGGAAATTAGAGACTTCTTTGCCAGAACTTGTAACCCCTTCTTGCTCATGTGACCGAGCCTTTTATGCCATAAATTGAGAGATGAATCTTCTTTAGCTAAAATCATTCCATCACTACATACTTTTAAATGAGTCTTGTACAAAATACAAAAACTCTTTCCTCTTGCAACAATCAGCGAACCGTTACTGAGCTTCCATTTTTCATTGCCGAAATAACTCTCGAACCCTTATCAATCCAAATCAATGCTCAAAAGCAGATTGAGGTGCAAATCATAAACACGATTAACATCTTTCAAAATTAATGTGTGTCCTACATTAATCTGTACACACATATCACCAATTCCTGCAATCTTTGAGTGACTAGTGTAAACATTTTTAGGGTGCCAAAATCTCCTGCTTTGTACGAAGTGAAAGACCCAATATTAGGAGGTTCATGAAAAGATGCTCCTGTATCTACCACCAACTCAGTATACTGATCTGAAACATGTAGGCATTCATCCTCTCCGTATGAGAAAACTACCAAATCATCTGCAGATGCAATAGCCTCAGTGTTCATGTCGTCATCCTTTTTCTTCTGATCCTGCCCTTCCTTTCATTCGCTTTAAAAAATCCAGTGATACTTTTTAATGTGACCTACTTTATCACAGTGGTAAAATACAAAATCTCTGGACATTGATTATCTTCTAAATCTTCCATGACCCCTTGGTCCTCGACTATTTCTCCCCCCTGTTATCTAAGCCTGTTAATAGACGATTACGAATTAGATAGGCCCATCTCTTTATTAGTATCCAAACTGGATATCCAAAAAATATCTGTATTTGATATCCGATGAATATTGAAAGTAAGTATCTGTATCCGATCCAAAAATCCATTCGGATTTGGATAATTATCCAAAATATCCAAAAATTCAAAATGAATGTGGAATGATTAATCCAAAGATCCAATATCAAAAACTAAAAATCATATATCTAATAATTGAAATATGTAAAAAATATAATAATTACCTAGTATAAAACATAAAATTATATATATATATAATCTTACTAGCTAATCCTAAAAACATAAATATATAATTAAATAAATAATAATATAATAATATTTCCATATACATGTATTTTTCGGATTGGATATATGCATATATAGATCCGATCTGAAAAATTTCAAATATGAATAATTTTTTGAGATACATATACAGATTTTTTGGATATTGGATATTTTTTAAATTTTCGGATACGGAGGATACATATATTTTTTGGATAATTCATGGGCTTACTATTATCTATAACAAGTACATGTGGACTGTCAGAACTCGTTGATTTTCTCCTTGTTTCTTCATTGCGCAAGGAGCTAGTAACCATACTCATAGACAATACACCATCTGGAGCACAATTACCCAGCGTGACAACTAATGTCTCCCGCCTGTCAGACAAAGATCCTAAAAGAAGCAAAGCCTGTAACTCATCATCCAGAGTCATCTTCATCGTGGTCAACTAGTTCACCAAGCTTTGAAACTCATTCAGGTGTAACATTGCCACATATGAACTTCAAGTTCACGAGTTTCCTAATTAAAAACGCCTTGTTACTCATTGTATTTTCCTCATAGAAAGACCCTAGCATTTTCTGAAGAGTGTGCACATTCGTCTCATTTGCAATATAATGAAATATGATTGCATCAACCCATTGTCGAATAGCAGCAACACATTTTCTATTTAACTTAGTCCAATCTTCTTTTATCATTTTTTCTGGTTTGCTTTTATTTCCTTCAATTGTTTCAAACAAATCCTTAGAGTAAATGATGTCCTTCATCTTGGGCTTCCATATCAACCAATTAGAATTATTCAACTCATTCATCTTTCCAATAGTATTCTCAACCATCTCACACAACTAAATCTGAACCCTGCTCTGATACCATTTGTTGGGATTTTTAACAATTATATTTGCATGAAATAAATAATATTTATCATGAAAAATATTTATGCAGCCTGAAACAATTATCAAAGTAATCATAAAAATATAAAGGCAAGCAAACCACCAAGCAACACCAGATTTTATGTGGTTCGACTTAAGTCTATATCCATGGGGCACTCCAAATTGTAAAAAATATAATGGAAAAATAATGTCTTCCCAAGTTTTGGTTACAAAACTTGAGGAATATAAATATGAGCGAGGAATACAGGGTTATCGTGAAGAGAACCCTAAATTTGATCTTCTAAACAATATGAGGAAGAAGACCATGTCGACCAATGTCGGAATCCACAAAGAAGAACTACTCGTCTCTCTCTCTCTCTCTCTCTCTCTCTCTCTCACAAACAAAACATCACCGCTGCCTTTTCTTTTCTGTCCATGTGTAATTCAGAGAAGAGTGTAGTTACACTAATTTTTTCTCAGTCCAAAATACTGTCTTATATACTTCGTTAGAAATTCAGTGAAACATATAATTCATTAGACATTGTATACACATCATTAAATATTTTTTTACACTTACTAAAAATAGTTCATTCAATTCAAAATGGAGATATATACACTTTTTATCAAAGCATATACTTCATTAGATGATGTTTACTATTTTTTTTAAAATAAGAACATGTGTGGTTTGAATTTTGGTTGGTTAAACAAACTGAGTATAACATTTTCAAAATGGAGATATATACACTTTTTGTATCAAAGCATATACTTCATTAGATGATGTTTACTATTTTTTTTAAAATAAGAACATGTGTGGTCTGAATTTTGGTTGGTTAAACAAAGTGAGTATAACATTTTCCTTGAGAGAAGCCATAAAACACAAATGTGCACTGTTCATGTGCATATATAATTCTAGGAACATGTTAGACTCAGTCACATTCACCAACCAAAACTCAGACCTCACGTGTTTTCATTTTTAAAAAAATAGTAAATATCATCTAATGAGTTATATGCTTTGATAAAAAGTGTATATCACTCCATTTTGAATTGAATTAACCCATTTTTAGTAAGTGTGAGAAAATATTTAATGTGGTATGTGCAACATTTAACTAGGTATATGTTTCACTGGATTTCTAAAGTGATATATAGTACTGTGTTTTGAACTGAGAAAAAAACTGTGTAACAACACTCATAATTCTATCCATGCATGAGCACCAAAAGAGCCTTCATGGGCTTGGCCTAAAGAAGGACTACAATGTCCTTGGCCAGTATAAGGCTCACATTCAACAATCGAACTGAACAGCGGTATTGGTGTCACTTTCTTATTGAATACTAATGGTATTGACGAAACCCAAGCTTGACTGGATCCAATAGGAGAGTGACAGTTGTGCACAACAATTGATTGAACAGTACAATCCATATGTTGTGTTGTTCGATTCAAAGGCTGTGCAGTTCAATAGTGACCGGTCTGACTAAAACCTATTCTGATTGGATCTAGACTCACCAATGGGATGTCGAATACTGGTGATAGGCTGTGTTGCTTGACTGTTGAACATAAACCCTTCTTTTTGTAGTAGAAGAATAGCTTATTAAAGAGGCCAAAACTGGCAGTGGATGGAAAGTCTGTCAATCGTTATAATTTAAGGTTGCATTTGGATGTGCGATTGAAACACTGAGATTCTTAAAATTTGATATACCGAATTTAGCTTTTCAAAAGCGTTATTTTGTTAGTTTTCAATAGCTGATATTTTTCACCTAAAAAAACAAGAGGGCCGGGAAATCTGAACACTGAAATTGTATTATATATTTGAATCCGCACTTGACAATTAATCTTCTACTTTTCAAATGTGGAATCTATTCAAACAAAAATTCAAATGGGATCTAAATGTTGGG
Organism: Acorus calamus; assembly: GCA_030737845.1. Lineage (NCBI taxonomy): Eukaryota > Viridiplantae > Streptophyta > Magnoliopsida > Acorales > Acoraceae > Acorus > Acorus calamus. The sequence goes on along the minus strand of CM060879.1, from coordinate 16,615,953 downwards.
TGGTTCTCATATTTTAAAGGAGCTTTTTAAAGTATTCAATTTAGAAGTTGCTTATTATATATCTAAAAGCAATGGATCAAAAATGTAACAATTTAGTGAAGATATATATGAAATCTTGACTTGGAGTCAATGCTTTTGTCTATATCTGTTTTAGTCCAGCCACCTTGCACTAGGAATATGCTCATTATCCATTGATAAAGACATGCAAACATCATACTACCATAGCTTATGTGGAATTTAGTTTACGGCCACAAAAAGAAAGATCGTGGCGTTAAAAAGAAGAATGTCTTCTCAAGAGGAATACAAATATGAGAGAGGGATACAGAGTTACTACAAAGAGAATCCTAAATCTGATTTTCTAAACAATATGAGAAAGAAGACCATGTCGAACAATGTCAGAATCCCCAACGAAGAACCTCTCTCTCTCTCTCTAATAGAACACCACCGCTGCCTTTTCTTTTCTGTCCATGTGTAATTGAGAGAAGAGTGTTGTTACATTTAGTTGTTTTCTCCGTCCAAAATACTGTCTTATATACTTTGTTAGAAATTCAGTGATGTGTTGTATATACCTCATTAAATATTTTTTTACACTTACTAAATGTGGGTTTGTTCAATTCGAAATGGAGAGAGATACAATTTTATCAAAACATATATTTTATTAAATGATATTTACTATTTAAAAAAAATAAGAACATGTGTGATATAAGTTTTTGTTGATAAAACAAATTGAGTCTAACATTTTCTTGAGAATGTGCAATGTTCACGTGCAAATATAACTCTCTCCATGCATGAGAACCAGAAGGCCCATCATGGGCTTGGCCTAAAGAAGGCCCGTCATGGGATTGGCCTATGTACGGCTCACACCCAATAGTCGAAATGCTCAATGGTACTGGTGTCACTTTCCTATTAAATACTGATGGTACTGATCGAATCCAAGCTTAACTAGATCTAATAGGAGAGTGACAATTATACACAACAATTGGCTGTAAAGTACGATTCATAGGTTACGTTGTTCGATTCAAAGACTATGTAATTCGATATTGACTGATCTGACTAAAGCCTGTTCTGATTGGATCTAAACTCACCAAAGGGAGGTTGAATACTGACGATAGGCTGTGTTGTTTGACTGTTGAAGATACACCCTTCTTTTGTTAGTAGAAGAATGGCTCGTTGAAGAGGCCAAGACTGGTAGTGGATGGAAAGTCTATCAATTGTTATAATTTAATGTTGTATTTGGATGTGCAATTGAAACACTGAGATTCTTAAAATTTGATATTTCGAATTTAACTTTTTAGAAGCGTTATTTTGTTAGTTTTCAATAGCTGAATATTTTTCACCTGAAAAAACAAGAGGGCCGAGTTGAAAATTTAAACACTGAAATCGTATTATTTCAAATGTGAAATCTATTTAAACACAGATTCAAATGAGTTCTAAATGTTGGGTGGTTGTCATATTTTAAAGGAGCTTTTTTAAAGTATTCAATTTAAAAGTTTATTATATATTTAAAAGCAATGGATGAAACAATTTAGTGAAGATATATATATATATATATATATATATATGAAATCTTGACTTTGGAGTGGATGCTTTTGTCTATATCTGTTTTAGTCCGGCCACCTTGCACCAGGAATATGCTCATTGTCCATTGATAAAGACATGCAAACACCATACTACCATAGCTGCTGTGGAATTTAGTTTACAGCGACAAAAAGAAGGATCATGGCGATAAAAGGAAGGATAATATTACGGGATATTATGCAAATCTCATGTGATCAATTCTCATGTGGTTTGAATTTTTTGAAGGTATTTGAATCAACAAAGTGTGTGAGTGTGTGTGTGTGTGTATATTCACAAAATTATAAGGTATAAATCAGGCCGGTCATGAGATTTGAATTTTTTGAATGGGCTTTAGGCAAAATTTTAAAGCGGACCCCCCATGCATCATTATAAAAAAATTCTAGATTATTTTAATCTTACACTTTACTAATATTACTAAATAAATAAACATTATTAAATAATCATTTAAATTAAAATATTGTATAATATCATATGCACTTAATAAAATAAAAATAATTAAATTTTAAAAATTGAAATGTCTATTGGATTATGGTTGTAGAGATTTAGAGAAAGGATAAATTTTAGGCTTGGTTGGGAATATCAAATAACTTGAGAAAGTTTGTTGAGAGATATTAATTAAAGTAATGTATCTCACCATACATTTTATTAACTCCACTAAATAAATAGTTCTTAAAAGCCTTTGTTGGATGGGAGCCCTACGCAATTACCTTGGTGGTCTTATTTTAGGGCCAGCTCTAATATAAATATTATAATGAATTTAATGGACCCACTTAAAAAAACTCAAGAGTAAAAACTTACTGGAGTTGTTAGAGCACACAAGATTATAAATTAGAACCGCATGTAACATGTTAAAAAACGGGTAATGTTCTGGATAAGTCCTACACACTATACAAATCCTAACATTTTTTTATTTTTAGTGTTTTAAAGATGTTACTACATGTAAGAAAAAATATATATTTTTAAAAAAATAAACGTACACTTTAATAAATTTGTATATATATTCCGTTTGCAGCCACAAAATGAAGGATCGTGGCGATAAAAGGAAGGATAATATTACAAGACAATATTCAATTGTCGTATACTATGATTTTTTTTAAGCTATGCATAAACAGAGTGTATATATATCTATATATATCTTCGTAAAAATATATAAGATATATATATTATAAAGAATTGAATGGCCTTTATTTAAAAACATCAAGTGTAAAAACTTATATATATTTCACTAACAAATTACATATATCGAATTGGATTTGTGCACATGAGACTATAAACCAGCATGTAACAAGTTAATGTTCTTAAAAAAGGGTAACATTTAACAGAAGTCCTACACACAAATTCAACATTTTTTTATTTATTTTAAAGATGTTACTACATGTAAGGAAATATGTATGAAATAGGCAATCCAATAATCTTGTATATATATTCATTAAATGAAAAATAAATATTACATTGTAATATAAGATAACATATACCTCATTAATTAGCAAAATAAAAATGTATATACGTATGCGGGCCTGACGTGTGACTTAACGTTCAAAAATTAACATGAGCACAATTATAAAATAAAGAAAAAATAATAATTTTATCTTTCTATCGGACATTGTTTTAAATGCAATTAGCAAAAAATAACATTGTTTAAACCAATATTAGCAAAAAATAGCACTGTATTGAGAATATTTGCAAAAACTAGCACTGATCAGCGGTAATCATTTCTTTTTATACTGGAGGTGCCGCTATATATATACGGCACCTCTTTTGTTTTTTTTTGTTAAAATCATTACTTCTTCTCATTTGATTAAATATTAATGGCTATGATTCTTTTATCAATTATTTAATTAAATTTGAGTGGCTAAAAAAATAACTTCTTTCCCTATATTTTCCTATATTTTCTCCTTTCATCTGAGCCATTAAATTTAATCAAACGAATCAATCTTATATGATTATCTCTATCAACTAAATATATTTTAAACAAAAAAAAACTCAGTCAATGATCTTCCATGATTTTCTTTCTTCTCAACTGAATATATGTTAAAAAAAATCTCAGCCATTAAAATTTAGTTAAATAGTTGATAAAAAAATTTCAGCATTAAAATAAATTTAGTTAAATAGTGGATAAAAAAAATCTCAGCCTAATATTTAAATTAAAGGAGAATAAATGGTGATCTTAACAAAAAAGCAAAGAAGGCACCGTATATATATATGGCACCTCCCTTTAATGACCAGTGCTAGTTTTTGTAAATATTTTTCATCTGGTGCTATTTTTGTTAATATTGATTTAAATGATTCTATTTTTGTTAATTGCTCTTGTTTTAATAAGAAGAAAAAAACACAATTTAAAACTCTCTTGTTGTTTCAAATTTCTTTATTGTTTTTGTCTTCTATCAGACATTGTAACTTCAGTTTATTGTCTACCAGTTCACCTTAAAAAATAAAAAAATAAAGAAAAAAAAAACTAGCCAGTGATCTTTGGGAAAATCTAGCACAGAGAATATCTATCTTTTCAAAATGCACCAAAGACACACTCGCCGGTTATAAATAGAGCTCCTTGTATGGGATTTGTGAAGAACAGATAGCATAGAAGAAAATGAGGAAGGGGAAGACCTTATTCTTGCTCTCCATGCTCATGTTTTTCAATCTTGTCATCACTCCTACCATGGCTTCAAGGGGAATTCCCACCGATGCTAAGCCAGGTGAGCATTATTCATAACACTTTTCATAAATTTCCACACATTTCTATGTTTTTTGTTTTTGAGATTCACAAAATATGTTATTTTTGTTGACTACATTAACATCCATAAAATCTTGTACTTCATCCTATATTGAAGTGCATACTGTGAAAAAAGTAAAGTATATACTATTATATTTTCTCTTGAAAAGGTAAAAAAAAAACGCGGTATATAGGGAAGCGGCCGGGGAAACATTTCTGGAGTGCAAACGAAGTTGCAGAACAGAGACTGTATCAGCTCTCATGTAGTTTGAAATTAATAATATTGGTTGTACATGAATTGACACCTGTTTTTGACTGTGTTAACTGTTGCAGTAGAAAAGGAGAGTCAGGTTGCCGATGCTCCTATCACCTATCGTACACTAACTCCGAATAAACCAGTTTTCTCCGTACCTCGGGGCCAGCCATACATCGGATGCGGCAACTACCCATACAGGAAATGCAGCCCACCGCATCCATGAAGAAGAACTCCAAATGCACTATGCATGTCGGAGAAACAATTAATGATGATAGATAGCGGAATTGAGTTATTCTGGATAGATAACTATGTCAGTATAGATAACAAATCTACATGAATAAGAGATTTTTCTGTTTGATTGTGTTTTTTTTATTCTCATTAGAAAACATAATAATAAAGGTTGAGTTGTTTAGTTGATAAATAATAAAATATAAATAAATTATAAAAAAGTTCATTTGACATGTGGGCATATGAGAATAGATAAAGTGGGTATAGCTTATCCTAGGGATTACTTAGGATTGTTATACTCTTTTATACTCGTTTAAACTGGCTTAGTAATACCAAGTTATACTCTGCAAACAAACAATCATTTTCCTTATCCATTCTAATACCACCCTTATACCCGCCTATTCCGCTTCCCAAACGGGGCATAAATGACTAAATTACAATGGCATACATAGAATGAGAATAACTTATGCTTCTGGAAAAGCATGCTGGAATATATATATGGGTAATTAGCACTTTTAACCCCCAAAAAATGAATATTTGTAAAAATAGCCCCGCTCGTCGAATATTAGCAAAAATTAGCTCCATTGACCCGGTCAGCGCTGATCTTTTTTCAAAAAGTTTATACGGGAGACAATATATATATACACCGTCTCATGTGTAAAATTTGAACAGGGGCAAAATGTAAAGGAGACAGTTTGTGTATATGCTGTCTCAGGCCTCCAGAAAGTTTAAAGGAGACGGCGTATATACACTGATATTACTAGCAATGATAAATATACGGGAGACGGCGTATATATATGTTATGCTTTTCAGTCAGTTTAGCAGCCATGGTGGTTTATGTGGTGTTTGATATATCAGTGTATCTCCGGCTTTGCTAGTAATAAATGGGAAAAAAAATCATGTTATCGACTTTGCAGGTTGTGTTATATTTTTTATTTTTTCTTCAAGGAAAGAATTAAAATTCTCGTGTCTATTTCAATTCTTTTATCCATGTTAGATTATATGTGTTATCTCATTATGTGTGTAGTGCATTACACGTGTAACTCCTATTCATTTGTCTATATAAAGGGATTTAACCCTAAGTGGAATACAAGGATTCCCATTATTCCATTCTCTCTTCGTAACATGGTATCAGAGCCACCACCTCACAAACCCTAATTTTTTTTTATTTTTTATTTTTTTTTGGAACCCTTCATTGCCGTCGTCGTCGTCGCCGTCACCGTCGTCATCATCGTCGTTGTCGTCGTCGTGCCGCCTCTGCTGCGCGCGCCCGGGAACCTACCCGAGCACCTGCCCTGCCGCGCACGGGAACCTGCCCGAGCGCCTGCCTGCCGCGCACGGGAACCTGCCCAAGCGCCTACCTGCCGCGCACGGGAACCTGCCCGAGCGCCCTGCCGCGCGCGCCCTGTCCGCGAACGCCCCTGCTGCTGCCCGCGTGCCCCTGCCGCGCCCGGGAACCTGCCCGAGCGCCCCTGCGCGCGCGCCCTGTCCGCGAATGCCCCTGCTGCTGCCCGCGTGCCCCTGCCGCGCCTGGGAACCTGCCCGAGCGCCTGCCTGCCGCGCCCGGGAACCTGCCTGAGCGCCCCTGCCGCGCGCGCCCTGTCCGCGAGCGCCCCTGCTGCTGCCCGCGTGTCCCTGCCGCGCCCGGGAACCTGCCCGAGCGCCTGCCTGCCGCGCTCGGGAACCTGCCCGAGTGCACCTGCTGCTGCCCGCGTGCCCCTGCCGCTGTCCACGTGCGTCTCTGTCCGCGAGCGCCGCTGCCCGCGAGCCCCTGCTCGCGCTCCTGAGAGTCTCGGGAATCTGTCCGGAGCGCCCTGTCTGCGCGTCCCGGGATTCTCGGGATCGTGTCCGCGAGCGCCAGCGCACGCGGGCCAGCTGGTTCACGCGGTGTGCCAGTTGCGTCCTCGGATTCTCGGGATCTTGTCCGCGAGCGCCAGCTCATTCACGCAGTGTGCCAGCTTCACGCGTTTTTCCCCAACGCGTCCCGGTATCTCGCGCGGCCAATTCCCTGGATCTCCCGGGTGACAACGCGTCATTGTTACCTGTCTCCCGGGATCCTGTCCGGGTCTCATCCCCCACACACCCGGGTCTCGTCCCCAGCACGCACCAGGCCACGCCACCAACCGCTGCTGCCGCCGGCTGCCGCCAACCACTGCCGACCGTCGGCCACCACCGCCGCCTCTGCCGGCCGCCACCACCGGCCACCTCCGCCTCTGCCGGCCGCCACCGCCGGCCACCACCGCCGCCTCTGCCGGCCACCTCTGGCCATCTCCGGCCGCCGCCGCCGGCCACCGTCAGCCGACCACCGCCACCTCCGCCTCTGCCGGCCGCCACATCCGGCCGCCACCTCCGGCCACCACCGCCGCCGGCCGTCGGCCGCCACCTCCTTGCGACTCTGAAACACTAAATCGGCTATAACTTTCTCTCTGGAAGTCCGATTAAGGTGTTCCAGGAGTCCATTTTGTTCAATTTTTCGTGCTCTACGTCCTCGTTTGCTTCTGATTCTCATCCGAGGGGTTCTGCACTATGGAGTCTATGGAGTCTCCTCAGTCCTCTTCATTGTTCATCTATGAGGGTATCTTGGGGGCCGCTCCTGCTATGGAGCACCATAAGCCACGTAAACAAAGACCTACCAAGAAGCATCATAGACCGAGAAGACATGGGCATCGGCTTCCTCCTATTGCCGCTGCGACTGCTACTTTGCTTGACTCCATTCAGCCAATTGTGTCAACCTGATCAGACCAGCCAGTGCCTCGACAACCTGATTTTGTAGCAGCCTATTTCTGGTTCTTCTACTCCCTTTGCATTGTCTTCTACTACGGGTACTCCTGTTTATTGGATCTTTGATTCGGGTGCCTCACATCACATGACACCTGATAGTTCTGTCCTCACTGCATGCTCACGTGCACCCTCTCACCTACCATCGATTCATACTGCTAATGGCTCTCCTTTGGTCATCACGCAGTGTGGATCGATCACCACCACCTCTGACCCTACTGGCCGACTTTCCTTGCCATTTGTTTTGCATGCTCCTGACCTTTGCATGAATCTTGTGTCTATTAGTCGCCTGTGTGATTCTGGATTCACTGTTACCTTTATCTCTTCTGGTTGTTTTGTACAGGATCCACATTCAGGGCGGAAGATTGGTGTTGGTCGTAGGATTGGCGGACTATATTATGTGGAGTATCTTCATCTTCCTGTACCCGATCCCTCAGCTTTCTCTGGCGCTGTCACCTCTGATGCTGATTTGTGGCATAAAAGGTTAGGTCATGTTTCTGAGTCTCGACTTAATGATCTTATTCAATCTGGTGATTTAGGTCGTGTTTCCTTTTCTCCTCTTTCTGTTTGTGAGGGTTGCAAATTGGTCAAACTTGTTGCTACTCCATTCCATTCTAGTAATCATCAGTCATCTAGTCCATTTGAACTTGTTCATTCTGATATCTGGGGTCCTTCTCATATCACATCAAAGAGTGGTTTTTTGTATTATATCAGTTTTATTGATGACTATTCTCGCTTTACCTGGATTTATTTATTGCGTCATCGATCTGAGGTCCCAAAAATATATGAAGTTTTTACCACTATGATTCACACCCAGTTTCAGACTCGTATCAAAATCTTTAGGTCTGATTGTGCTCGAGAATATATTTCTTCCACGATGCGTTCTCTTCTTCAATCTCATGGCACCATTTTTCAGCAATCATGTCCGTACTCTCATGAGCAGAATGGTGTTGCTGAAAGAAAACATCGTCATATTCTTGAGACCGCTCGTTCCCTCTTACTTTCTTCTTCAGTCCCTGGCACATTCTGGGCTGAGGCCGCTCTTCTATCTGTTCATCTTATCAATATCACTCCCTCTTCTGTCCTCTCTGGTATGACTCCTCATGAGCGCCTTTACTCCTCCAAACCTGATTATAGCAGACTTCGCACTTTTGGATGTACTTGTTTCGTGCTTCTCCCTCCTCATCAACGCACCAAGTTGGCCGCTCGGTCAGTCAAGTGTGTATTCTTGGGGATTAGTTTCGAACACAAGGGATATCGCTGCTACGATCCTGTTGGAGATCGTTTTTGGATTGCTCATCATGTGTCATTTGTCGAGGATGTTCCCTATTTTTCTTCTCCACCCACTGCACCCACTGCCTCCTCCCCTCCTGTGCCTTCTCCTGTTCAAGTCTCTTCTCCTTTGCCTTCTCCTGTTCAGGCCTCTCCTCCTGTGTCTTCTCCTGTTCAGACCTCCCCTATTGAGTCTCTACCTCTTCTCAGGTCGTCTGTTGTGCTTGAGTCCACTCCTAGTTCTACTCTCTCTGAGCCTCCTCTTAGCACTCCTGCAGCCAACTCCTCTGGTTCTCCTAGTTCTCCTCCTATTGTGTCTCCTCTTGCTTCTCCCACAGATGACTCTACTGGTACTCCGCCTTCCACGACTGACGCACCTCCCTCTGATGTGGATCCTCGTCCCTCGACTCGCTACCCTCAGCGTGAGCGTCATTCACCTGCTCGCTTTAGTTTTGACTCTGGCCCACCTGACCGATTTGGCTTTGCTTCAGTGAGTACCTATTCTCCACAGTTCCAGGCTTATCTCACCGCTATCCATGTCCATCGTGAGCCCAGATCCTATCGAGAGGCAGTTGAGTACCCTGAGTGGCAGCATGCCATGAATGAGGAGTTTCAGGCGTTTGAAGAATGCCTTTCTTCATGGTGATTTATCTGAGGTTGTTTATATGCAACCACCTCCAGGTCTCAGCACTCCTCCTCAGCATGTCTGTCGTCTTCGGTGGGCTATATATGGTCTCAAACAGGCTCCTCGTGCCTGGTTTGAGCGTTTTCGCAGCGTTATTCTGGCAGCTGGTTTTGTTGAGAGCTTTCAGGACCACTCTATGTTTGTGCGATCCTCATCACAGGGCCGGGTTATCCTTCTTCTCTATGTTGACGACATGATTATCACTGGCGATGACTCCGCCGGTATTACTCTGGTCAAGAATCACCTCAGTCGACAATTTCAGATGAAAGATCTCGGCACTCTTCGCTACTTCCTTGGTCTCGAGATTGCACAAAGTGATCGTGGGATTCTGCTCTCTCAACAGAAGTATACGGCTGACATTTTCGAGCGCGCTGCCCTCTCAGATACTCGCATTGCAGATACTCCTCTTGAGCTTCATGTGAAGCTTCGTCCTACAGATGGTGAGCTCCTTCCAGACCCAACTCGGTACAGACAGATTGTTGGTCAACTTGTGTATCTTTGCAACACTAGACGTGACATAGCTCATGCCGTCAGTATTGTTAGTCAGTTTGTCTCAGCTCCTCGATCAGTGCATTATGGTGCTCTTATGCGTATTCTCAGATATTTACGCGGTACTATCACCAGATCGATCTATCTGTCATCCTCTTCACATCTGGTTCTCAGGGCCTACACTGATGCTGATTGGGCTGGAGATCCGACCACTAGACGCTCCACCACTGGGTTTTGCATATTTCTTGGAGATTCCATCATTTCTTGGCGCAGCAAGAAACAGGAGGTTGTTTCACTATCCAGCACCGAGGCTGAGTATCGAGCCATGGCCATCACCACCAAGGAGATTGCTCATCTTAGACGTCTCTTGGTGGACCTAGGAGTTACTATGACTGGTCCTACTCCTCTTCACTGTGATAACCGCTCTGCTATTCAGATTGCCAGTAATCCAGTTTTTCACGAGAGGACCAAACACATTGAGATCGATTGTCACTTCGTTCGTCAGCACTTTCTTGCAGAGACATTATCGCTTCTGCACATCTCCTCTGCCGAGCAGCTTGCTGATTTCTTTACGAAGTCACATCCAGTTCCTCGATTTCAGTTTCTCCTTCGCAAACTCACTTTGTATGATCCACCGTGAGTTTGAGGGGGGCTGTTAGATTATATGTGTTATCTCATTATGTGTGTAGTGCATTACACGTGTAACTCCTATTCATTTGTCTATATAAAGGGATTTAACCCTAAGTGGAATACAAGGATACCATTATTCCATTCTCTCTTCGTAACAATCCAGAACATTGGCTACTCATTGGCGGGTGCTAGGGGCTACTCATCGGAAAAATTAATATAACTCACTGGAAAGTTAACTAAATTGGTTTACGTCTTTGTAAAATTAAAAAATCATTACAGGTCTATAGAAAGTATGTATGGCTAACAAATTTAATCATTGAGTTAAATTTTTCTAATAAGTATATTCAAATAAGTCTCTACAAATTATAAAAAAATTTGAATTATTTATTTTGATGACAAAAATGCATTTGCCTTTTCTTGAGAATTCTCCTACTATCTTATACTCATCAACTGTAAAAATAAAAAAGGGAAAAGCGATATAACTCCCTCGAAACTTATGAAAATAAAAAAAGATCCATGTGAAATGAATAAATCCCTTTAAAGTCATCCACAAATCTGGTAGTGTATTACAATAAATATTTATCAAATAAATTTTAAAAAGATGTTACAATAATTTATCAAGAATAGTTATAATCAACCATAGATCTTGTTATTTTCGGTTGTAGTATAGATTAAAATAAATATTGTCTAATAAGATATGGATCTGGGGGATTTACAGATTTTATAGAGACATTTTTCGATTTTCATAATTTTCTAGGGAGCTATATGGATTTTTTGAAAATAAGGGGTGAGTGCGTATTGGTAACTTTTAATATGTAGTTAAGGTTAACTATGTATCTAGTTAGTTGGGGTAACGATAGAGGCTGAAATGATATTTTTTTCTAATAATATAGGAACCCTTGACGATTTTTTAATTTTATAGGGATTAAAACCTATTTAATTAACTTTTCAATGAGTTATATTGAATTTTCCCTAAAAATTAAGTATGCACTCCACTGAATTTGTAAATACTCATTTACATAAAAACAATCACATTCTCTGAAAAAAATCTGGCGCGCAGTGGACCCAAGACTCACTCGCCGTCGCCAGTTATAAATTAAGCTCATTTTGTGAGATTTGTTGACATCAAATAGCAGAGATGAACATAACGATGTTGGAATTTTATAACCAAAATACATAATCATTATGCTCTAATGTGGTGTGTAACCACTCCTCTAATTGCATACTTTTGACATGTCTTTGCTTGAATGGAATTTAATTACATGTGTTTTATTCATTTGTTCAAATTAAACCTCCCAAGCGCGCATTTTAATTGCATGAGTTACAAATGACACCTTTGCATGTATTTATGGCATATATTTTGTAACTGTAAATTTAATCTAATGCATTTCTTAGGGAACTGTTGCATGCAGCAATCTTGGTGCATTAATAATACATAGCCCATGCATGCATGGAATTGAAAGGTGGAACTCTTGCTTATATAAAGGCAAGATGCACCATTTGATAAGAGATAAAAGAGTCATAATCAACAAAACATTTTCAATGTATCCAACCCATGAAGCACCTATTCCCACTGCAGGGATCATCTTTGTCATTATGTGAAGAGAGTGTAAAAGAGAGTTCTTTTTCTCCCTCTACTATACAACCTAGGGTCTTCATTATCCACTGTTTCATTGATGAACGGAAAAATGAGAGAGAGAGAGAGAGAGAGAGAGAGAGAGAGAGAGAGAGAAAGAGATAGAACTCGGCTGATTTTATTATTGTTGTATAATCTATCTTTCCCATTTCACATTTTTCTATGATCCAGGCGTCTGAAAGGATCATAGTTTGTTCCCGGAAAAATAAAACTAGTTGTGGTCGTATCTCACAGTAGTAGGAGTCATTCAACCATGTGCGTGAGGGGACCTTATTCACCGAGGACATAGTGTTTTTACTATATATTTTCGGATACACTTTTGTAATCCCTTACTGTTTTATTTCATATTTTTACTATATATTTTATAGTATCCATGATTTTATATATATTTGACATTTATATTCTTGATATGATAATTATAAAAATTTATGTTTAGTCTAATATTTGTTTGTCACACACAAAAATTCTAACAAACGAAAGGGAAGACCTTTTTGATGCTCCCCATGCTCATGTTTTTCGGTCTTTTTATCACTCCTACCATGGCTTCAAGGGGAGTTCCCGACAATGCTAAGCCAGGTGAGCATTACTCATAACACTTGTTCATGTATATTACAATCTGCAATCTCCTCAACCTTATACATTGATAAATGAAACTCCCAAATTTATAGATGTAATTGAAACCTAGAGAAAAAATTGGCTGGGTAGGGCGGGAATCAATCGACTATTTGTTTTTTTATAATTTAAAATTTAATGTATGCAAATATACACACATATACTTACTAACACAAAGAACTAGCTGGCCTACTGATTTTCATTTTCTCAAAAAAAAAAAGAAAAAAAGAAAAAAATTTGTAACCCAGAATTATATACAGAGCGCGCAGATCAGGTGTACTGCGATGTTTCTGAAGAAATCGTCTTCCTCATCCGAAAATAAAGAGAGAGGGAGAGGGGGTGGAGTGAGAGGGAGAAATAAAAAATTAGAGGCGGAAAATAACATATATTAATGTAGTGAGGTGTAGAACATATAAATTTGTCATTTTAGACATATATATAACTTTAGTAGTGCATAAAGTATTGTAGCTCATCAATCCCCAATGGGCCAAACTACTTTTACTCCATCTTCTTTCTGGAAGGACCTTGAAGTGCTAATCAAGGATGACAAGATTGGACAAGGGCAGATTAGGATTAGATGATTGATTGGGGCCCTTTGGGTTCCACCACATGTTTTAATCTATTCTTCCTTGTCTCAGAGTGTAATTTTTGTTAATGGGGGAACTTTGTTTATGGGTGGACACAACCTATTCACCCCCCACCCCATGTTTTTGTTTTAATTTATGTAAATGTACACTGTACATTTGTAATTTTTGGCAATGAAATACGAATCTCAATTACCAAAAAAAAAAAAAAAAGTATTGTAGCTCGTACTATTTTTGACCAATCATAGGGAGAGCACAACCCGTGTAAAAGAAACTAGGGAACACATACAGAAGAAGAATCAGAGTATTGAGACGGGAATGAACGCTTTTCCTAGAATGATATTTTCCCCTACTCAATTATTAAGTTTGCTAATGGGTTTAGATAAATCACTTCTAAAATACAACAAATTAAAACTCAAAAAATCTGTATATACGAAACTTGAAAGGTTGCCTTTGCAACATTTCAGAATATCAATTATATGTAGAAGAGGTGTCTGTGAGCAAAGTTTTGGAGGGATGCAGTGTTTGGAGGAAAGGATTGTTGGCCACCTAATTCAAAATCAAATGTTAAGTGCACCTAATAATACAGACCTAGACAGATGTTCTGTGGTTGCCTCTCCTTGTGGATGGACAAAACTAAACTCCGACGGGTCCTGATGATATGGGGGGGGGGGGGGGGGGGGAGGGCTATGGAACAGTTCTTCGAAATGATCAATCTGAATTTATTTGTGGTATAGCGGGTAGACATGATCTTCCATCTATCAATCTATTAGAGCTCAAGGCGATCGAGGTGGGCATATGGCTTGCCATCAAATCAGGGGTCCAAAAGTTGTGGATCGAATCGGATTCCACCACCGCAATAGCTTGGGTTAAAGGGAAGGGTTAACGTCCTTGGACTGCAATCCAATCTCTTCGTTCTATTCAACAAGGTCTTCTTAGTTTAAAAGAATGGAAAACATCACATATCCTGCGTGAAGGGAACTCTCCTGCCGACCTGATGGCTTCATTCCAATCTGTCTATCCTTCCAACATTTGGTCTGAACTTTGAGCAGCTGTTATGCAGGACAAGTCTGGTGTTCCCTTTGTCCGCAACAAAGGATGACATCCTTTTTTTTCTCCCCTGTGTTCATTGAAGGCAGCTCTTCTTTTTTTTATCTGATTTCAGATATGGACTACATGAGATGTTTAATGATGGTGAAGGGATGGAGGTTGACCTGACTTCGACTTTTCCTCCTTTAATTATCGCTAAAGTTTCTCATGTTGTCCTTATTTTTGTGCTTTTTCATACTCTTTGTAAAGTTTGTTTCTCCATAGAAATACAAAAAATGATTACCAATAAAAAAATAAAAAAATAATACACCTTATCCGCCAACATGGCACACAAGCATGCGTACCGCGAGTGTGACTATATTCCTTTTTGTATCACTAAAGTTTCTCATGTTGTCCTTATTTTTGTGCTTTTTCATACTCTTTGTAAAGTTTGTTTCTCCATAGAAATACAAAAAATGATTACCAATAAAAAAATAAAAAAAATAATACACCTTATCCGCCAACGTGGCACACAAGCATGCGTACCACGAGTGTGACTATATTCCTTTTTGTATCACTAAAGTTTCTCATGTTGTCCTTATTTTTGTGCTTTTTCATACTCTTTGTAAAGTTTGTTTCTCCGTAGAAATACAAAAAATGATTACCAATAAAAAAATAAAAAAAATAATACACCCTATCCGCCAAAGTGGCACACAAGCATGTGTACCGCGAGTGTGATTGCTTTCCTTTTTGTATCACTAAAGTTTCTCATGTTGTCCTTATTTTTGTGCTTTTTCATACTCTTTGTAAAGTTTGTTTCTCCATAGAAATACAAAAAATGATTACCAATAAAAAAATAAAAATAATAATACACCTTATCCGCCAACGTAGCACACAAGCATGCGTACCGCGAGTGTGATTGCTTTCCTTTTTGTATTTTCAAGACACCACTCTATATGAATGAGGGGTCAAAATATAAAGTAAAAAAAATTTAACATATACATATATACAAACATATATTAATACAAAAAAGAAAAAAATTGTAATCCAAAATTGTAGACAGTGCGTGCAGATCAGGTGTACAGCGAAGCTTTTGAAGGAATCATCTTCCTCGTCCAAAATAGAGAGCATGAGTGAGAGGGACGAGAGAGAGGAAAAATACAAAATCTTCTATCAAGTTATTCGATTTGAAAGCTGAAAAAACATTTTAAAATAAACAGTATATCAAGAAATAAATTCAGTGTCGAAACGTTTTAAAACCAACGTATTAAGAAACATATGCAGTTGTTATGAACAAAGGCACGCGATATATTTTTTCAGACTCGCTCGTTAAATGTGCAATGTTTCTAAATAGAGTGCTGTTACACTCAGTTTTATTTTTAATCCAAAACACAGACCCTAGATAACTTGTTGTAGATTTAATTAAGCATATATCTCGTTAGATGATGTATATACCTCATTAAATTTTTTCTTACACTTACTAAAAATGAGTTTATTTAATTGAGCGATATGCACTTTTTATCAAAGCATATACCTCATTGGATGATGTTTACTATTTAAAATAAATAAAAACATATGAGATTTGAGTTTTTGTTGGTAAATATGACTGAGTATATCTTTTTCTTTCACTATTCTTTTCATCACGCTTTTAAAAAAAAACGTGATCGTAATAATTTTGATCATGTTTTTTTTAAATCGTAATCTTTATAATATATATGATCACAGTTTTTAATAGAACGTGATCTTTGATATCATAAAGATCACAATTTATTTAAATATGTGATCGTTTAATAAATATGTGATCACGGTTAACTCAAAGCGTGAATGTTTCCTAAATAAAAGATTGTGTTTTAAATGAAAGCGTGATTATTTCTTAATTAAAAGATCAGGTTGTCATTGAAAGCGTGATAGTTTTCTAAGTAAAATATCACATTTTAAGTGAAAACGTGATCGTTGCCTAAATAAAAAAAACTTAATGTGGCCCCCAAATTAAAATCCCATTCGAACCCACCTCGCGACCCCACCTTCTCTGCCAACTCCTCCTCTGCCGACCCCACCTCGATCTAGCCCCCGCCGACTCCAGCACCTCCATCGACGACTTAGCCCCCTCCGCCACTGTCGCTTCCCCCTCCGCCCGACAACTCAGCCGCCTCTGCTGCTGCCCCTTCCCCCTTGGTCGACCGCTGCCGTTGCCGCTGCAGCTTCCCCCTCAAACAATGTCCGTTGCTGCTGTTGCTTCCCCCTCCCATTCATCTTCTAGTAGCACTGCCGTCATTGTTGTCCCTTCCCCGTACGTCGACGACTGAGCGGATATGTGCCGTCATTGTTGTCCCGTCACTGTTGTCCCGTCATTGTTGTCCCTTCCTCGTACGTCTCCCTCTTCACGGGCCTCGCCGGCTATAATGGATATGATGAATGTTTGAATAAGTGGATATTTGAATAAGAGGGTATGGTTTGAAATCTTTAAATTCTCATTGAATCGAAGGGTCTCGTTTGAAATCTTTAAGGGCACGTTTGGATGCAGTGATTATTTGCACGTGTTTTTGTGCACATGCAAATTTTACATTGCACGTGCAGGGAAACTTTGTACATTGTTTGCACATGTTTGTCTGTTTTCATGTTGTGTTATCATTTACACACATGTTCGTGTTAATAGTTGTTTGTCTCATATATATGAAACTGTTTATATATGTGTCAATTTATTATGTTAAAAGATAATAATATTATAAATAGATAAAATATTTTTTTCAAATGATTATCAAATATATTATTTTCTTAAAACCCAAAAAAAATATGAAAAATATATTATATATATAAATTTTAAATTTAAATATTGCGTATATTAGTTTTTTTAATTTATATATAAGTCAGTGTGGTTAAAAAAAAGTTCTAATATAATATAATATAAATAAAAATTAATCTGATTTCAACTAACAAATAATCCTACAATGTTTTTTTTATATTTTATAAACAACAATTTTGTTGGATAATATCTATGATAGTTAATTAAGATTTCTTGATATATTTTAATATAATAACATTTATATTTTTATACCACATTAATATTTATAATCCACACAATTATATTATTGTAAGTTATATAAATTTATAAAATATAATTATCTATTTTAATTCTTAAGATAAGATTAGGAGATGAAATATTTGTTTTGGCTAATATGGATTTTAATAAATTTGTTAGAGAGTAAAAATGTAAAATTGCTTTACATACATTTTAGAGGTGTGAAAATAAAATCCGTTACAAATGAAAACACATAGATTAGTTGGGATTTTGTTTGCCCCATTTAATAGGGCAAATGAAAACCCTGGATTTCATTTGTTTCACTTTAAATATCATAACCAAACAATATATTATGTTTGACCATGTGCAATTGAAAACTCACCCCCATTTGCACAGTATCCAAACATGCCCTAAATCATTGAATCACAGGAATCAGAGGAATCTTTAAATCTCATTGAAAACTTTAAATCTCATTGAATCAAAGGAATCAGAGAGTAACAAGATTGTTTGAAATATTTGAATCAGTGGGTATGGTTTCATGTCTAGTTGAAGGTCTATATTGAGATGGGGATCTGATGCAGCGTGCAACCATGCTCTTCTACGGATTCGTTCAAAAGAACGAAATCGGTAGGCTTCAACGTCGCTGTTGATTCTTCAAAAAAATGTCAGGGGTTGGGCTTCAAATATCTGTTGATTTCCTAAGAAATGCCAGAAATTTGGTATTTCTATGTAAATGTTAGTACTCCTAACAAAATACAATAGATAAATAAAATAAACTTCAAAATTCAATAATCTCTGAATTGTCAATTGATTTACATGCTTATTTATAGAAGAGAATCCTAACAAACTAGGATATCAACTAATTATCTAAATCTGTAAATTAACAAACAATCTAACAAATCTTTATCCAATCCTAACTAAAATTCAAATTTAAATTCAAATAATGATTTGAAATTCAAATCTAAACATAGTAATTAAAATAAATAAAAATAAATTCTAACAAATAAAATTAAAATACTAAAAATACAAAGCATTCAAAATCCTCTATATGGTAGTCCTCAACATTGATTGAATGGTCCATGATCATACTGCATCATTCTCTCCCTCTTTAGAAAACTCGTCATCGAGTTTAGTTGAACAATTTGGTGATGAAGCCCGAATAATTGATTACATGATCCACTGAATTTTGATGGTGTAACTTCAAGGACACTCAACCGATCAAAACTGATGACATTTGTGTTTTTCCGATCTCTAGCGGCCATGGGAATTTTAAATATATGTGGAGTTGGGTGTTTTGAAAAGAAAACTTGGTACGAGGGGTTAAATGAAATTTTTTTTTATATGAAAATGAGAGGTAATGTAGACGGGTTGGCTGTGAATTTTGTTTGGTGGTTGGGGTACGCTGCTTCAGGTAGTGGAGTATGAAATTTTTTTTTTTTTTTTGGGAGGGGGGTTGGGGTGTAATCCGAATGGAAGAAATAAATGAGATAATAAGATGTAAAATGGATATGGGTTCACCAGTGGCAGTGAGTCGGCAACGACAACGACGAAGGCACGCGGCGACTCTCGACAGAAGTGGTGGCTGTGTTTGATGGCAGCAGCGTCGACGACTATTCGGCGGCGGCGGGGCTTGGAGGCGGTGGCGCTCAACGGTAGCGGCGGCTTGCGGTAGTCATCGCAACCTGGCTCTTATACCAACTGATGCAGCGTGCAACCACGCTCTTCTACGGATTCGTTCAAAAGAATGAAATCGGTAGGCTCCAACGTCGCTGTTGATTCTTCAAAAGAATGCCAGGGGGTTGGGCTTCAAATATCTGTTGATTTCCTAAGAAATGCCAGAAATTTGGTATTTCTATGTAAATGTTAGTACTCCTAACAAAATACAATAGATAAATAAAATAAACTTCAAAATTCAATAATCTCTGAATTGTCAATTGATTTACATGCTTATTTATAGAAGAGAATCCTAACAAACTAGGATCTCAACTAATTATCTAAATCTGTAAATTAACAAAAAAATCTAACAAATCTTTATCTAATCTTAACAAAAATTCAAATTTAAATTCAAATAATGATTTGAAATTCAAATCTAAACATAGTAATTAAAACAAATAAAAATAAATCATAACAAATAAAATTAAAATACTAAAAATACAAAACATTCAAAATCACATTGATTGAATGGTCCATGATCGCGCTGCATCAGGATCCCTGTTAATAGATCTTTTGGGGGTGGGTATGCACAATAACATGATCTACTAATGGATTAACCAAACCTTTTAACTTTTCTTCCAAAAAAAAAAAAAAAAAAATTTTTTTACAACATACAGTCCACAAAGGAATGACATGAATAATATTGAGTGCATAAAGAGTTCTAGATTTTTGCTTAAAAGAGATAAACCTGCTTTAAATTTACAGGTGGTTAAGTGTGTAAAAACTGGATACTTGGATCTGATTTGTGCAATTGGTTAATTTATATGTGTTTGTATATATATTTCAGCCTATGCAATTTATTCAAGCTTCATTTGAATTTTGGGTGTTTTATTTTAAACTCCCCACAGACCATCATATTTAGCGATCGACCCTCACTTCTTCGTATTTGGGTTTTACTTCCCAGATTTAAAGGATAATTCCTTTTTAGTCCCTATCAGGGACTAAAATAAACTAAATAATTTATAGATAGGTCCCTCTTAGGGATTAAAAAGGAATTATCCTTTAAATCTGGGGAGTAAAACCTAAATATGAAGAAGTGAGGGGTCGATCACTAAATATGATGACTTGTGGGAGTTAAAAATAAAAAACCCTTGAATTTTATATTAGAAGAATCACTTAGTCATTGTTTTTTTATTCAAAATATTGACAGTGTAATTGACATTTAAAAAATGTTCATTGTGTGGGGCCTCCCAAATTTCAATGCATAGTCTTTTGAGTGTGTTTGTCTTTCTATATTGAAAATACAGTGTCACTTTATACTTACTTTGACTTATGTATGATCTCATATTATACAAAAGAAAAAAAATGATTTTGATAATGGTGCTAAGATTTAATTATGTTTTTTTTATAGATTAATTGTTTCATTTTGCATTTCAATATTAATTTTAAGTTGTAGGGTTTGACTTAATTCAGATAGAATTTATTCAAAATTGATAAATCTTTGATGTTTAAGGATAGAAGATTATCCGAATATTCTGAAGGAGTTGAACAATTTTTAAATTATACGATGGTTAATGCGAGTAATCGTAATTCTATATGTTGTTCATGTAGACGATGTGGAAACTTACAATACCATATGTCTGTTGATATAAAAGGTCATTTATTTTTCTATGGTATTAATGACTGCTATCAGACTTGGATTTGTTATGGAGAAGCAATGCCAAGTGTGGCATCGAGAATGGGTATAAATGCACAACATGTAGATCATAACAAGTTTGAAAGGTCACCTTTAAATGATGTTGTTAATACAATTGAAATGGTTCAAGTTGCACACAATGATTATACAGGTGATCCAGATTTATTTAAAACATTACTTGAAGATGCCAAAAAACTTTTATATCCAGGCTGCACAAAGTTTACAAAATTATCTACTTTGACTAAATTGTATGCTGTGAAAACGAGGAATGAGTGGACTGATAAAGCCTTTTCAGAATTGATACAATTGTTAGCTGAAATGTTACTTGATAATACTGAAATGCCCTTATCCATGTATGAGGCTAAGAAAACATTGAATGCATTGGGAATGAATTATGAGAAAATACATGCATGTCCCAATGATTGCATATTATACTTGAAGGAGTTCAAGGATTTAAGTTCATGTCCCATTTATGGAATATCTAGATGGAAAAAAATGTTTTAAGACTAGAAAATGTTTTTAATCACGGTTTTAAACCGTGGTCAATGTCAAAATTGTAGTAGTGCTTCTAAATATGTTATAAGAAATATATGATGGGCTTACTTTTTCAAACTTCAGAAATAGTTTAATAATGCATACTCAAGACTCAAAATGACCATAAATGTGGATAAATAAATGAGTGATGCTACACTCAGTCACGATTACTAACCAAAACACAGACCATATATACCTCGTTACAGATTTAATGTTGTATATACCTCGTTAGATGATGTATACACATCATTGAATTTTTTCTTACACTTACTAAAAATGGGTTCATTCAATTTGAAATGAAACGATATGCACTTTTTATGAAAGAATATACCTCATTAGATGATGTTTAGTATTTTAAAAAAATGAAAATACTTCAGGTCTGAGTTTTGGCTGGTAATCGTGATTGAGTGTATCTTTTTCCTAAATAAATTGGATCATCTATCTGACAAAATATTAAGCCCAAAGCCCATAAATATAAAAGACCAGGTAAAAGAAGAGACTCAATACATTACGTGTGTGGATCACTTTCCCCTTTTGTGTGTTCAAAACACCACTCTATTGGGGGGGCCAATAATATATATATATATATATATATATATATATATATATATATATATGGTCGTGAACGTGCGGTGTGCGGTCGGTGCGGTTTACACGTGGGCCCATCGCGGGTCCTCTATACGTGAATCGCACCCGGGGGGGGGGGGGGGGGCACCGGTAAACCGGTAATCGGATCCCAATACGTGCGGTGTGCGGTCGGTGCGGTTTATATATAAAACATTTTCTCATTTTCAATGTGAAAATATTCTCACATTAAGACCGAAACATATTACAATCCATTCAACAACCTACTATGTATGATCAAGTCAACAAAACTTATTTATGTTTTCATTTAAGATTCATGAGATCTGCTTCTTAGTTTTTGTTTGTTTACTGCATTAACATTAACAAAATCTTATAATTGTTGGTATTCCGTCATCGAGAGTGAATTTTAATGTAGCTTACATCTTTCTTTTTTTCTTTTGCATGGTAAAATTGTATTATTGTGAAACTTTGTGAATGTACAAGGAGGGAGAAAAATTGAAAAAAGGAGCAATGCGGCTACAAATCAGTCCATTATTTAAAAAGAGCAATACTCAAGAATTGCTATTGAAAGAACCACAAAAAGAATCATTTACTGAATCACAAAGTGATTTTTCCTTCTTGTTCTTCCTGTAAGATTTGATGTAATTCAGCCAACCTTCCGGCGGTGGAACCCATAAACTTTTTTTTTCTGTCCTCTGCTTTTCCTGGACTGAGAAACTGAAGAGTGAAGTCATTTTTGCCATGATAGGAGTTATGCCATCTTCAAAAATCTTCCCAGCAACAGAAGCCTGGGTGACAATGAGAATGAGACATAATTGTCAGTATTAAAATTTGGGAGTTCCTCGAACTTGGGCCTGGTTCGTCTTGCAACGAATCGGATCACCACCCGAAGAGAGTCGCTTTCTGAATGGCCCGACAACCTCCTAGAATGACCGGATTGTGTGTGATCGCCACCTGCTTTCTCGAAAAGCAGGAAAAGTTGGTGATTACTATTGCGCCTCGCAAGGGTAGATCGTGTGGGTCCTCCTCTCTGAGACATGGTCGGTCGTACACAGAGGTGAACATGGGGAATCCTTTCTGCTATGTAAGAATTTGAAAAGGGGATGCTAAATGGGGAAATGTGCACCGACTATTAGCCGCCTAAGGCCGACTACTGGTTTGGGCTAGCCTTCTGATACCTGGTCCTTAATTTTGGAAATTTGGGCAGAACCTAAGTAGGGAATTGGTTTTGGTCTGGTTAGGGTTAAACAAGGTTTTGGCCAGGGGTTTAGAGAGGATTTGAAGAGTGGAGTATGGTGGGAATGGTTTACCTTCTCTCTCAACTAAGACTCTCTCTCTCTCTTTCTCAAAGGCTCTTTAGGGTGGGGAGTGATCAAGTGAGTGTAGTAGTAGATTTTGAATGATGCTTGATATTGTAAAAGATTTTGAACCCCTCTATTTATAATAAAAATGATACAAAGAAGTTACTACTGGACAATAAATTGAATTGGATAATAGAGTGGTTGATTTGACTTCCTATTAGATATTTGTGCTTTGAAACTTGGTCCAGGCATGGGCCAACTACTTGAGGTTAGCCGTCGGGCTCGGGCGGCTGGTTTGAACAACCTACCTTGCATCATTACCTTCCATATGTCCCTTCTCTGACAAACGGTAATTTAGGGTGACTACTAGGAATGAGCCATCAGAGAGGGGCGGCTAAACTTAACAAATCGTTGCAATGATCAGTCATTAAATATCAACTTTATGTCCCATCTTCAGGAGGCGATTGAGGGGCCGTTTGTGTTCTTAGCCATCAGAGGAGGGGCGGCTACTTTGAAGTAGCTGTCCTGTTTGAATCAGGTTTTCTTTCTTGTCTTTTCTAAGTGTTTGAGCCATGTTTTCTTTCTTGTTTTTTCCCTCTAATTCTATTAAAATATTTTCTATTTGATTCAAATGTGGTCATTTAAAATACTACTTGAAGTAATATTCTTTTATTGAATGGTCAAAATTGGGGTATCTACAATACTAGCATTGATGTGGAGCATTTAGTGTTCCGGAACAGCTTGTCATTGTGTCCAAGCCAAATGGACCACATAATTTGCAAAAGAAGGAAGTGTAGGATCTTTTTCTCAGTTGGAGAAGACCCTAGGGATATAAACCATGTGAATTGGTCTGGAATTGATTGGTGCCTTGAAAAGGAGGCTCCAATTGACTTAAGGATTACTTTCAACACATAGGTAGAGTAGGCACAAAGGAGGAAAAGGTGTGCCACATTTTCTAGACCAAAGGAGCCCAGTGGGCAAGTGTCAAAGAGGACCATATGCCAACGGTGGAGATGTTGCAAAGTAGGCAGTCCATCCAGGGCTACTTGCCAGCATAAAAAGCTCTGTCATGGTGGTTGAATCGGCTACCAAATTGCCTTTGTCCATGCTGTCGGAGGGCCCTGTGAATGGATATATTCCCAAGCAGGATGTTAAATAATGTATCGTGATTTAGACCATGTCCAAATAAGAATGTCCTGACCTGCACCTCCAATCTCAATTTCTACAATGCTATTCCAGATCGAGTTAAATTCAGAGGGCCAACGGTGAGGTTTATGCCATTTTTCATTGTGAATTAGGCGACTCAGTGTAACTTAACTCGGTGGACCCCAACATAGTAAAGTTAGGCCATTGAAGTGATGCTGAATGCCGTAGCCATGAAGCCATGGGTCAATATAGAGGTTTATTGTGCTTCCTTTGAAGACAATGAATCTTGTTGCCACTTTGATCCATGATCCTGTTTGAAGAGTAGATTTAATATGTTGGAGGCTGTGGATCTTGGCGTGGTTGTCCATATATTTGTTTTAGAAAAATATTGCATCACAACAGGCAACAGCAACAATAATGTTTGACGTTTGATATGAAAGTTGTATAGTAGAATTAATGATATTTTACTCTTTGCAGTAGAGAAGGAGAGTCAGTTGGCTGATGCTAAGATCAATCTGCATGACTGCATCAGAGTTCAGCCAATATTGGCTATCATACACTCCAATCGGACCCTAAAATTGGGCCGAACCCTAATCGGCCACCAAGTCGACCAATGATCTTCATACTACCGTTGCAAACCACCAAATCCATGTCATAAAATATATATTATATTGTGATCATTATATATAGTCATTAAGAGTAATTGTCAATGGCCTAGCTAGTATATATAAAAATAAATCATGCTGCTGACCTTCATAAGAGATTGGAAAAGCATGCATGCTGGCATATATATGTTTCTGGTGTTCAGTTAGTTCATGAATGCCAGAGTTATGTGGTGTTTGATATATGTGTATCACATGCCTTGCTAGTAATTAAGTGAAGAATCCTATTGTTAACGTCACAAGTGGTGTCAAATTTTGGGATGGGTGAAGACAACATGTTTTTTTTTTTAATTAATTAATTTATTTACATAACGGTAGGCGATCTCTATTATATTAATAAGACAAAACACCCAAAAAGAAAGTACAAAAACAAAAGCAACAGAGGTAAAAACCGTAATATAAAAAGAGATCAATTGAAGTGGGATCCGGGTAGAAAAAGTTTCCATAGGGCACAACCATACCTCACCCCTATGGCCAAATCACCACCCCTCCCCTCAAGAGGCAAACTGAATTCGCACCCACACAAACTCTACCCCACTCCTATGTGAAGTTCACCACAAACCCCAAAATATTCTCCGCATATGGGGTCTGAGCTCTAAAAATCATTTGGTTTCTAATCAGCCGGACTGACCAAACCACCGCAGGCACATTAATCTATTTAACGAAATGCAACATGCATGTTATATATAGCCTTATGGATCCAATGTCCTGAATCATATTATTTTTAAGGCACACTTTAGTGAAACTCCACAACCAATTGTAATGCCTCGAATACACGACTCCTTTATGAAGCGTAGAATCTAGTACTTTACTTTAATTTCTCAAATCTCAAAATTACATATTTTTACATATTTTACATATTTTACATATTTTCCAAAGATATAGTAAAATAAACACCATTATTTAAGGATAATAGAACATCTAAAATCCAACAATGCTCCACAATTGGTCTGAATATAACATATACATCAAAAAAAATATAACTTGACATCAACATGGTTACTAGGTAAGAGTCTCCTGAAAATCGACTCCACACGGTGCACCTCTGTCTGCATATTATCAGTGTGTGTGTGTGATGCATATACGTCCTTAAAGAGGTATATGCATTGATAAATAGAACATATACATAAGTGAATTATTAAATGATAAAAAAAAACATAAATGATGTATGTGCATTAGATACAATGATTATATGATTTTTTGTTTCTTTTTTTTATCATGTAATACCTTCAATGAGGTATGTAATTTTTAATAAGTATATGCTCTTTTATCGATGATATATCTCTTTAAGACGTATATGCACATATTTGGCGTTCGCGAAAACTGAATTTTGTGAATGTCCGCTTAAGAGACCCCTTATATATATATAATACACATACTATCAGTATAATATATTTGTAAATATAAAATTCTCTAAAACAGACTTTCGTAAAATTTAGTTTTTGCAGACGCCTGGTATATGCATTGATAACTGACGCATATACATCCTTAAAAGAGGTATATGCATGCATCGATAAAGAGAGCATACACATAAATGAATGTATTAAAAAATGAAACATAAATGATTTATGTGCATTAGGCACACTGGATATATATGATTTTTTTGTTTCCCTTTTGATCATGCAATACCTTCAACGAGGTATATAATTTTTAATGAAGTATATGATATTTTATCGATATATATACCTCTTTAAGGACGCATATGCGTTCCTTATCGACGCACATATCTGGTGTGCACAAAAACTGAATTTTGTGGATATATATATATATATATATATATATATATATATATATATATATATATATATACAGTTCCGATTAGGTGCGGTGTGCGACGTGGGTCGTCCGATCGTGGGTCCATCGCATCCAACGGTCGACGTGAATCGCACCCGACCGTCCGATGCGATGGACCCGTGATCGACGGCCCGTGATCGCGCACCGCACCGACCGCACACCGCACCTAATCACGACTCTATATATATATATATATATATATACGACCGCGATGAGGTGCGGCGGCCGCACCGTGCGGCAGCCGTCCGATCGCGGGTTCATCGCATCCAACGGTCGACGTGAATCGCTCCCGACCGTCCGATGCGATGGACCCGTGATCGACGGCCCGTGATCGACGCCGCACGGTGCGGCCGCCGCACCTAATCGGTGCTCTATATATATATATATATATATATATATATATATATATAGGGGGCTGATTAGGTGCGGCGAACGGCAGGTGCGGCGTCGATCGTGGGCCGTCGATCACGGGTCCATCGCATCGGACGGTCGGGTGCGATTCACGTCGACCGTTGGATTCGATGAACCCGCGATCGAACGGCCCACGTCGCCGCCGCACCTGCCGTTCGCCGCATCTAATCGCCCCCGTATATATATATTATATATATATATATATATATATATATATATATATATATATATATAATCGTGATATTATACGGTCGTGCGGTCGCGATTCACGGGCCGTCGATCACGGGTCCATCGCATCGGACGGTCGGGTGCGATTCACGTCGACCGTTGGATGCGATGGACCCGCGATCGAACGGCCCACGTCGTAAACCGCACCGACCGCACACCACACGTAATCGCGACCATATATATATATATATATATATATATAAGGACGTGATTACGTGCGGCGAACGGCAGGTGCGGCAGCGATCACGGGCCGTCGATCACGGGTCCATCGCATCGGACGGTCGGGTGCGATTCACGTCGACCGTTGGATGCGATGGACCCGCGATCGAACGGCCCATGTCACGGCCGCACCTGCCATTCGCCGCACGCAATCGCCGGCATATATATATATATATATATATATATATATATATATATATATATATATATATATATATATATGGTCGTGATTACGTGCGGTGTGCGGTCGGTGCGGTTTACGACGTGGGCCGTTCGATCGCGGGTCCATCGCATCCAACGGTCGACGTGAATCGCACCCGACCGTCCGATGCGATGGACCCGTGATCGACGGCCCGTGATCGCGCACCGCACCGACCGCACACCGCACGTAATCGGATCCCTATATATATATATATATATATATATATATATATATATATATATATATATATATATATATATATATATATATATATATAATATGCGGGTCGTGCGGATTCGACGTGCGTCGTTCGATCGCGGGTCGATCGCATCCAACGGTCGAGATGAATCGCCCCCGACCGTCTGATGCGATGGACCCGCGATGGACCCGTGATCGACGGCCCGTGGTCGACGCCGCACGACCGCACGACCCGCACGATATCATTTCCCTATATATATATATATATATATATATATATATATATATATATATATATATATATATATATATATATATATATATGGTCGTGATTACGTGCGGTGTGCGGTCGGTGCGGTTTACGACGTGGGCCGTTCGATCGCGGGTCCATCGCATCCAACGGTCGACGTGAATCGCACCCGACCGTCCGATGCGATGGACCCGTGATCGACGGCCCGTGATCGCGCACCGCACCGACCGCACACCGCACGTAATCGGATCCCTATATATATATATATATATATATATATATATATATATATATATATATATATATAGTCGTGATTACGTGCGGTGTGCGGTCGGTGCGGTTTACGACGTGGGCCGTTCGATCGCGGGTCCATCGCATCCAACGGTCGACGTGAATCGCACCCGACCGTCCGATGCGATGGACCCGTGATCGACGGCCCGTGATCGCGCATCGCACCGACCGCACACCGCACGTAATCGGATCCCTATATATATATATATATTCCTTTTCGTTCCTCGTGATGGATGATCTAAGTTTGCACTTGGCCTCTCATCAATAGTCAAACAAGAACCAGCCAGCACAATGTCAGTAACCATTAAACATTCTCTGAAACAAGATTTGATTTTTTCGAAAAGAGGGAAGGGATTATGCCTCCAAAAAATTTCAAATCAAAAGGGGAAAGGCATCTATGGACTGCACATGCGCAAGCGGGATTGTCCCATACTATTATCCTTCTTTTTATTAGAATTATCCTATTTTATTTAGCCCAATTCTTTTTATTAGAATTATCCTATTTTATTTAGCCCAATTTTCAGTCTCAATACCGGTTTACAAGTATTTTTAATTTTTTAAAAATAATATACTTCATTTAATGAGATACATGCTTTTATAAAAAATGAAGTATATACTTCAATGAATTGTATGAATACATTTATAGAAAATAAAAAAATTCTATGGAAACATATATTTTGTTAACGTAAGCATATGCGTCGATAGAAATCTATCGACACATATAAGACTGGAAATGGAATTGAGTGTAACAACGCACATTTATTTATGGCTGTAAAAAGAATTCCCAACGGCTATGGGTAACAAGTACTCATATGTCTTTATCAATGAAAAATATATAAAACTATTCTTAGTCACGGTGGCTGGACTAAATATGTTATAGAGACTAAATATGTTATAGACAAAATAATTGACACCAAGTCAAGATGTCACATTCTCTCTAAACTGTTTCATCCATTGGTTTTATAGAATCATACAGAGTCTGTCCATGTTCCTTCATTATCTGACGGCACCTTTTACACAGGTCTGATTTTTTTATTAGACAATTTAGGCAATTGTTTAAGCCCTCAGATGTACAAATGTCTTTAATTTTTATTTTTTTATAAGTAGATCCAGATATTAACCAATGATAACTTAACATATTGCAATTTTTTTTTAAATTAATAGTCATTTGGTATGGTTAAAAAATAACATAAAAAATTGATAACATTTTATGATATTTAAAAAATATAATTTTTCTTTTACATAATCAATATGATTAAAGCCTTTTTTTGATTCCCCAAGAAAATGCATATAAAAAGGCAAAGCCTAAAAAAGTACATTTTTCATCCTATCTTCTTTTCTTCTTTTCAATGTTTCTAGTCTTTTTCAAAGAAATCAATCTTCTCACTCCATTTCTTCTTTATATAAAAGAATATCTTTGGACTTCCTGTTTGCAATAGATACGAAAAAAAAATCTATGGTGCGGACAACAAAAAAAGAAGACATTTTTTCATTTGATCAAATAAAAACTTAATATAATAACTTAATTAATAATTTTACATCCCAAAAAATAGAAAAATGATATTTAAATAAAAAATTATAGTTTAAAAATTAAAATAAATATTCTTTAATTATCTTAGGCCTAATAACATATCGAGCCAGTCCTGCTTCTACATATATCAACTTCTGAATTGGATCCTCCACACGGGTTGGATGTCAGGGTTATATGTTTAATATATATATATATATATATATATATATATATATATATATATATATATGGTCGTGATTACGTGCGGTGTGCGGTCGGTGCGGTTTACGACGTGGGCCGTTCGATCGCGGGTCCATCGCATCCAACGGTCGACGTGAATCGCACCCGACCGTCCGATGCGATGGACCCGTGATCGACGGCCCGTGATCGCGCACCGCACCGACCGCACACCGCACGTAATCGGATCCCATACTATATATATATATATTCAAACTTTTGGATAAAACACAATATAAGAAATTTAAATGCAAATGCAATCCACAAGTTTGAGCCTATGCAGTTTTTGCATTTTTTAATTGACGTAGGACTAAACATTTTAGAGGGAAAAAAATTCTCATTTAAAAAAATAAACTTTATTTGGAAACTCTTTAAAACATTTTTATGAAAATGTTTTAATTTTCCAATAAGATGTAGGCGAGGATGTAAACTGAACCTGTATGACTAAATTTATACATGAAAATTTTGTTTTGTTTTGTCTTTTCTTTTTCATTTTTTTTTTAATTTTATTCATACAATTTATAAATCTATGTTGTACATGACAGTTTTATATACACAGTTTCCTTAAATATATAAATAGGTTTTACACACGGTTTCTGAAGGATACATTTGTATTTGGAATTTTGGAAGTTCATCCATTAGATTTTATTTTAGACTTAAAATAAACCAGATTGTGTGTAAAAAAAAAGTATTGCCATTTGCCCTCTATAGTTTCTTTTTAATACCATTATAGTGTTTTGTCCACTGAATTATTATAAAATGAATGCATTGGGACTTGGATCTATTACTCAAAATGGTTGATAACAAAATCTAGAATTATAAGATTATGTGTATGAATCTTGATCAACATTTGCATAACCCAACAAAAAAGTGCATTCTCTTATTAAAATATATATATTGATCAGAGGATACACATCATAAATCAAATGCTTCTATTGATATATTATATCTTTAGAAAATAAATGCACTCATTTTATTTAAAAATTTATTTGAATTATTATTTCTTGATATTATGGTGCATTCATTTTATTATAATATATCCTTTTGTAGTATCATTTGCATCATATTCAACGGTTCTGAATTATTAATTTATGCGAACACAAGTGTATTCATTTTATTAAAATATATCTTTATTATAGCATCATCTACATCATAATTAACGGTTTATGGAGTTCTACTAAAGTGTGGCTTTAGGGTCCGTTTGGGACCGAGGCAGGGATACTCAAGTTGGATAAAGCGAGCTGCATAGAGAAGCGTTGTTTGGGGAACTTTTCAAATGCGAAAAAAGGCTTGAAAAAGCTATATTGACAGTTTAAACGCGAATATCAAAAACTTGTATGGATTTGCAGTTGCATTACATCAGATTTTTCACTGTGGAATCCGTCCCACACAGATCCAAATAGGGCCTTAAAATAAAATGATTCAGGACTTTAGATTCATAAGGCCACAACATGTTGTGTTCACCCATGCCAAAAATATATTGAAACCTGGCCACTTTCTGAATTTTTAGAATGAAATATAGATAGTGCTACCGCGATTTCATTACTGAAAATCGAAGTACAAATTTGCTGAAATTAGATGAGACGAGAGTGGAAAGAAAAGGAAAGCAAGCCAAAGGAAAAAAGAAATTAAAGACACCACTTTCTGAAATTAACAATAATAAGATTCTTCACTTACTAGCAGGGAATGTGATACACATGTATATCAAACACCACATATAACTCTCAGCATTTATGAACTAATTACTGAAAACCAGGATCAATATATATGCCATCATCCATGCTTTCCCAATGGTGGCTTATGAAGGTCATCAGCATGATTTATTCTCATAATATATAGGCCATTGAGAATTAATTAATTACTCGTAGTGATTATATATAATCACCATCAACATATATATTTCACACACCATGCGCGGTGCCTTCGGAGTTAGTCCTTCAAGGATGTGCTGGTGGCCCAGATGGTCTGCAAGCGTACAAAGGATTGCATGGTTTCGGCCGAACAGGTTCTGGTCTGCAACCGTACAAAGGATCGCATCCTCTCTGCCCAGTAGGATTCGGTTGGAGTGCACGATAGGGGATACTGGCTGAATTCTCCTTCTCTACTGCAAAGAGTAAAACATCATTAAAAATTTATATATCAATGTTACTATATACAACAATAAATCACTTTCAATTTAGGGTAGCTTTGTGATTTGCCTATTTTTATTTTTATTTTATTACGCTTGCGATTGATTTAGCCTACGGATATTTTTTTTAGTATTATTATTCCACTCACATAATTATTTGTCGATCCCAATAAATGGTATCAGAATGATCCTAACAAGTACTGTCAGAGAATTAGACCTAAGAAGAGATGAGATCTGAGTAATTAATACTCACCAGGCTTTGCATTGGTGGGAATTCCCCTTGAAGCTATGGTTGGAGTGATGACAAGATTGAAAAACATGAGCATGGAGAGCAACAAAAAAGTCTTTCCCATTGTCATATTCATCTATGCTAATCGGTGTTAATAAATCCCACAAAAGGATGTCTCTATTTATAACCGACGAGTGAGTCTTGGGTGCACTAAAAAATATAGAATTTCCATGCGCCAGATCTTTCCAAGGATCACTCTCCTCTTTTTTCTTTTTTTTTTTTATTTTTCTTCATTTTATAATTGTGTGGATGATAATTTTTGAATAGTCATGTCAGTTGTCAGTTTTATTCATGTGTTTCAAAATACTTTTATATGCAATCCATATATACAATTTTATTGCTAACAATATTTATGTTATTTTACAAATTTCATAAATATTTGAGTGTATACTTTATTTTTATAAAAATATATATTAATTACGTGCAGTAACATTTTTTTAAAATAAAAATGTGGATTTACGTGGAGGAAATATTCCTAACATTATCCTTCTTTTTAACACATTATTACATATATTTTTGATTTGTTGCCCTCCATGATTTATCTATTTCATTGAATGAAATATGTAAGGTCTTATTTTTTTTATCTTTAAAACATAAAAATATTCATTGCAGTATTACTTCATTTTTATGAAGTTATGTATTTCGTTAAATGGGATTTCATCTTTTATTAAAAGTTATCCTTCAATGAATTCCACGAAAGATATAGCTAAAACGAATCCACGTCTTTATCAACAGAGAAAAAAGCATATTCATAGTCTAGGAAACCATCCTTGTTGGACCAAAACTAGTATAGGCAAAACCATTGACTCAAGAAAGACAAAATCATTGACTCAAGAACTCGTATCTTCAACTAATTCTTTTGGAGCCCCCCGTTTGGATCACCGGTTAAGAGAGTATAAGGGGGTATAATAATGGATAGAAAAAACAGTTGTTTATTTGCATATTATAACTTAATATTACTATGTCAATATAAATGAGTATACAAGATTATAACAATTCTAAGTAACCTTAAGCCCCCGTTTGGAATTGGTAGAACCCCCCGGATAACTCCGGATAGCTCCGGATAAGTATTTTGAGGTGTTTGTTTACCGCAGATAACCCCAGATAAATTATGCCAGAATAAACCCTGATAAAGTGATATATGGATTCCAATCACCCTAGAATAAAAGTTATCCTAGGTTATTCCATCCAAAGAATATGTGTGACCACTGTCAAATCAACTGTCATCACCTCTTATAAATCACCTGTCAAATCAACTATCATTACTTTTTTACCTTTTATAAATCATTATCCATACTTTATTTACATTTTACCCAAACAACAAAACATTTATTCTTACGTTTACCAACAAGAATAATTCAAAACACAACCAAACACAAAATCACTTTATCTTTATTTATACTCACTTATGCTTGGATAAATCTATACCCTAGAATAAAATCTATCATCGTTCCAAACGAGGGCTAAGGATAAACTATACTTAGTTTATCTATTGTCATTAATAAGTTGGGCTTACCATCACATTAAAAAAAATCACATCTCATCACATCAAATTACCTATCAACACCTCTTATATATCAATATGGCCCACATGTCAAATCAACTTTTTACACATTATTTATATTTTATTCTTCATCAACCAAATAACTCAACCTTTATTTTTACATTTTTCAATGAGAATAAAAAAATAAAACCAAACAGAAAATCTCATACTCATGTAAAATTGCTATTTATACTGACATAATTATCTATATAGAATAACTCAATTCATCAATCCAAACGGGTAAATTATTGTGATTGGTTGACTTTCATTATGGTAAATAATAATATATAGGAAACTCCGGCCTTTTTTATATATATAAAAAATCTCATATTTAAATTGATTTTCTTGAATTTGTCTTCAAGATGGTAGTACATGAATCAATTTATGTATATGATTGAACAACTTCGGATTTCATTAATTGAATTAACCATTTGGAATGTACTTTATGATTATACATCCAAAAACAATTGGATAACAGGGGTGGATCCATAACAATATTTAGGGTGGACTACACAACCTATATTAAATAAATATATGAAAGTTTATTTTCTTATATTTGATAGGCTATATTAAATATTTATATAAAAGTTTTTTGTTCTTATATTTGATTTAATTATTTATGTATCAAATAATGTGATATTCAAAAGACATATACATAAGAAGAAAAAAATTATATAATTAAAATTGAGTACTTTGATTTTGTAGTGAGATATAAACTCATCCTACACGTTGTATTAACAAATTTTATCATTGAAATAATCAAATATGTTATCATAAAAATAGGAAGAGTTGCTAGAAAAAAAAGGGGAGTAGTTTTATAGATATAAATGTTTCTTTATTGTTCAATTGACATTAAATTAATTCTTAAGATAATATTTGAATTTTGAAATTTAGAATTGTTAAAATTTATAATAAGATTGAGGTTACGTTTGGTTGCCAATTGCAAAACTGATTTTAGGCAAAAGCTGAGTTTAAATATGATTTTGCAAGAAGTTGTTTATCCACAATATTTGGAAAACTCAGGTTTTAAACTTTTTTTTCACAACTATGTCTCCAGCTTTTAGCCCCAGTTTTTTTTTTTTTTTTTGGGTTTAGGAAAAACAGCTTCCTACAAACCCAAAAACTGCCCAAACCCGTTTCCAAATAGGTCGCAGTTCGATTTGTTTTGTTAGGTTGAGATCCAGTTTGTTATGATATTATTTGATTTGTTATTAATTTGTTAGGTTGATATCTAACCTGTTAGGAATATATTTTATGTATCAAATACAAATTATATAATACAAAATATAAATATTATAATATATATCTTCAAGTAATAAAAAAAATACAAAATCTAGCCTGGCCCAGCCAACTCATATGTCTGCCTCTGTTCAGTACACCAACACCACATCTTGTTTATGGAAAACATTACACTCAGTTCATTTTACACTAAAAAACTCATGTTTTCATTTTTTTTAAATTATATACTATATTATTAATAAGGTATGTATTTTTATGAAATATGGAAATATATGCTCTAATGAATTGAATGACATTATTTATAAGAAATGTAAAAAATTTGAACAAGATATATATATACACGTAATTAGAGGTTTTTTTTTCAAATTAATAATCATTATTAACTAATTACTAAAATAGTCATTGCTTTACAATATTTACCAAAATAATTAACTGACCAGATCAGACCGACCACGTTAGTGTATTATTTTTTATTTTTTCATTTGAAAACGGTAATGGAGATGACATTATGATACTTATGAGATTTGTTGGGTTGTTCCTTCAATACACCTACCTACCTATACATTATCCGCATAGATGACAAGACGCCAACCCTGTATTTGATTAAAACGTCAATCACAATGGCTTTAAGTATTTGATTCTAATTTAAATAATCTCTAATCCATATTAAAATTGGACTGAATTTTTATTTTTTTGTAGATGTCTACGGTAGAAGATATTCATGCTAATTTTTAAATATTTTGTATGTTTTTAAATATTTGATAATATCTAATATATCCTAGATATATAATATCTTCTCAAGATCAATTCATATTTAATTTATCCTAGAATCTATCTAACCAGTAGTATAATGCACATGCTAATACACAAGGTATAACATTTCAAAGTATATACTCAATTTAATAAATAATATTTATATTTATACATGAACTAAGTAATCATTGAATAAAAAATACAAAATTTGTTTATAAACATAATGCTATAAAAAGTGCTACTATTATACAAAGTCAACATATCTATATCTTATCTTAAGGCTGCCTCTTTTTTTTTTAAACATATATAAAACATATCTATATCTTAAGGAATAAAAAAAAAACATTGAACCCATATTATTGGTTCATTACAGTATTACTTCATTTTTATGAAGTTGTGTGTTTCTTCGTTAAAATGAGATCACATGGGATTTCTTGTTTTATTAAAAGTTATCCTTCAAAGAATTCCACAAAAGCTATGGCTAACAGGAATCCACGTCTTTATCAACGGGAAAAAAAAGCATATTCATAGTCTAGGAACCATAGTGGCTGGACCAAAACTTGTATAGACAAAATCATTGACTCAAGAACTAGTATCTTCAACTAATTCTTTTGGAGATAATCATACTGAAGATAATCATACTGAAGTCGATCCTCTTAGGTTCATTGCCTGATGGAGCCTTTTATATATATCAACTTCCAGATTGAATTCAGCAAGATAAAAAAAAAGGGAATTTTCTATAGCAAACACTTCTAACAAAATCAGCAAGAAAACTTTGATTATTAATAAAAAACACCTTTAATAAATCTTACAAATTTAGCACAATCATGATATCCTTTGTTGTTGTTTTTTTTTTGGTAGGAGAAATCCTTCGTTGTTGAACCTATATGGGATGCCAACAAACGAATCCAGAGGTCAGAGGTCACCCTACCCTCATGATTTGTCTGTTGAGGATTGTGGGATGAGAGCGGGTGGTCGTCCTCTTTCGGTTAGATACCTCTTCTAACTGGGAGAATGATAATGTGCAACGTCCCCTTCTACTTGTTGTCTTTTCATTTATTTTGTTTTCCTCTCTACTCTCTCCCTTTTTGGAGTTTGTAATTCGAATTCAAAAATGGAATCGGGTAGCAAATATCTACCTTATTTCAAAAACCATAAAAAGCCATTATATTAATTAATCCCTATAAATAGGGAGCGGACAAAGAAACTGTTGGAGTCACCAACACAGTTGGTGTTAAGAAAGGACCTCTACCTTGTAAGAAGGATGGCTAGAGATTTCATGTCAAAAAATTAGCCATTAAGTTCATAAAATAATAAGAATATTTTGTTTTTTAGGGTTTTTTGCAAGTATACCATTTAAAATTATGGTATTTATTTTTATATCACTAGAAATACCATATTTATTTTATACCATTAGAATTTTTCTTAATTATCATTTTTAACCAAAATGAACCTTAACTATGGTTAGTTTTTTAACCAAGAAGTAAAAAGGATAAAAATAACCTTAACATATAATATTGTCTGTCATAATGTAAATAATTAAACATAATAACCTAATTAATTTTTTGTTCTTTCTAAATCAATCTTGAATCATTCGACCTTATCCCCTCTTTCATTTTCTTCCAACCAGGATCTAATTCTTTTAAAAAATTGTATTTTATATTATATATTATTAATTGTTCTCAAAATAATTTTATTTCATTTTTACTAATGTAAGTACTAATAATTATTATATCTTAGCTAATAAATAGTTTGTATGATTAATTTTTATGTTTTTTTATTTTAGATGAAATTTATCATTTTCATGTTAAAATTAATATTTTTTATTTTTATAAATATTGTATTTGGTAAGGTTAAATATGCAAAAAAATTTAGTCATTTCTCTAAGACTTTAACAGTTTTAATGGATATTTGGATGAAAGTTAACTAGGATGGTAAATATGTATAAGTTCTACATTTTTCAATGGTATAAAAATAAATATGTTATTTAGAGTGGTATAAAATTA
Source organism: Acorus calamus (assembly GCA_030737845.1). Lineage (NCBI taxonomy): Eukaryota > Viridiplantae > Streptophyta > Magnoliopsida > Acorales > Acoraceae > Acorus > Acorus calamus. Next base: position 16,577,572 of record CM060879.1, on the reverse strand, counting down.
AATAGCATATTTTTGGATGGTATACATGCAAAAAACGGTTTTAATTGATATATGGATGAAAGTTAACTAAGATGGTAAATATGTATAAGTTCTGCATTTTTAAATGGTATAAAAATAAATATGGTATTTAGAGTGGTATAAAATTAAATAGCATATTTTTTGATGGTATACATGCAAAAAACCCTTTTTTATTCCATGAATTACTCTCTTACTATGCAAAGAAGGGAGGAGCCATGCCTAAAAGTCTCACACTACAATTTTTGCAGATTTTCACTCATATAATACATGTTTGTTAAAATTTATAAGTTGTAGATTATAACTTTTTGCTTAAAATAAGCAGTTGTTGCATGTTTGTTTAAGCTTATTGAAACTTATTTAAACTAAAAACAACTTTAAAAAGTCATAATCTCTAAGTTGGGTTAGGGGTGCTTTTCATATTATAACTAATAAATTAATCTTTAAAAAAATCTGTTGGACATTTAATACACTTTACTTTATTTAACAAGGACAAATCTTTTTATCTTCTCTAAATATTCTTTTCATCTACTAAAAATTTAAAATAACTCATATAATATTTTTTTTTGAAACTTAACTCATGTAAGATTAAAACTTTAGATTGTAATTTTTTTAATAAAATAAAATTTAGATTACAGCTAGAATATTTTAGTTGTGTTTTTTTATTAATAGAAATTAAGTTCTATTGTTTTGTCTCTCAAGTTCTACTTTTGTAATTAATGTGAAATCTAATATTTTATTAAATTTTTTACATTTTATTTAAGGTTAATGGATGATGAGTGAGTCATCATCATTTTATAAGTAAAACCACGTTCTTTTATTAAAGAGAAAGTAAATTTAACTTATACATGTGGAAGTGGTATTTTTGACAATTACACAGGAAAAACTATTTTACAACTTATTCTAACAAACATCCACAACTGCTTAAACTCTATTTTTCAACAACTACAACAAACATATTAATTATTTATCAAAAAATTTATAATCTATAATCTATAAGTTATAATCTATGATATGTAAATTTAAGCTACAACAAACATGGCCATAGACTATTTTGAACTTGTGTTGACCTAAGTACTTGTACTGTTAATAGTGACCTATAATTGTTAGCTGGTTAAGGACTATTATGAGCCTTTCAACGAAAATAAATTATTGTGATTGTGCAGACTTTCATTGTGCAAAATAATAATATATAAGAAACTCCGGGCTTTTTAAAAAAAAAACTCATACTTAAATTGAGTTTTTTGGATTTCTCTTCAACATGGTAGCACATGAATCAATTTATGATATGATTGAACAACTTAGGATTTCATTAATTGAATTTAACCATTTGGAATGTAATTTACATGACTATACATCCAAAAACAATTCAGCACGCCAACACCACATCTTGTTTATGGAAAATATTACACTCAGCTCATTTTATACTAAAAAACACAGGTTTTCAAATTTTTAAGAATCATATACTTCATTATTAATAAGGTATGTACTTTATAAAAAGTAGAATATATGGTCTAATAAATTGAATGACATTATTTATAGGAAAAGTGAAAATGTTGAACAAGATATATATACCTCGTTACATGACCTTTTTTTCAAATTGATCATCATTAATTAACAAGTAACTAAAATAATAATTGTTTTACAGTATTTATCAAAATAGTCATGGCCATGTCAAACTCTCCACGTTAAGGTGTTTTTTTTTCTTCTTGTTATTAGTGTTCTTTTTTATAAATTTTAAAACGTCAATCACAATGGCGATTTTTAAGTATTTGATTATAATTTAATTTATCTCTCATCCATATTAAAATTGGATTGAATTTTTTTTTAAATTCTACGGTAGAAGATATTCATGCTAATTTTTAATTATTTTGCATGTGTTTAAATATTTGATAATATCTAATATATCCTAGATAATGTCTTCTCAATATCAATTCATATTTATTCTATCCTAGAATCTGTCGAACCATATACTAGTTATGATGCGCGTGCTAATGCACGGGTATAACATTTCAAATTATATATTAAATTTATTAAATAATAATTATGTTTATACAAGAAATAAGTAATTTTTTTATAAACAGAATGCTATAGAAAGCGCTACTATTATACAAAGATAACATATTTACATCATTTTTTTGAGGAAACAACAAATTTACATCTTAAGGCTGCCTACTGTTTTTTTTTATAAAAAAAGTATCTATATCTTAAAGAAAAATAAAAAAAATTGAACACATACTATTAGTTCAATCATTAATATAATAAATGAAGACTCATCAATATTTTTATGCTATGAATTTTATATATATATATATATATATATATATATATACCAGTAGAAAGTTTGTTCACATTTTCTACTTTCACAAATAATTGATAAAAAAATATAGGATGTTGAAAAAAAATTCAAACAAACAATCAAATACGCATAAAAGAGAATTTAAAGCACATTAAAATAATAATAGTAATAATTAATAATAAAATAAAAATTGGAAAAACTCTCCACAATCTCTACAACAAAAATATATGAAATGAAATATGAGGATAAAACAAAACAATAAAATCGCACAATTCAATATTAATTGGAAAGCCCTCCCAATTTATGGGAGGCATTGGAGAAACTAATCCAAGAAGATCGGGAAGGAATAGTGCAGATTCGGACAGGATGAAGCTCTGTTTCTCTGTCACATGTGCCCTCCCTAGTCCCCACTCACATATTTTTGTTATAGAGAGTCACATGGACTACTCTAAATCTTCTCCCCCTACCCCCCTCATCTTTTAAGGCTTCAAAGTACTCTTGTTCATTTGTAAGTTTTGCAAGGAAATACAAATTTATTTACCCAGCAAAAAAAAATATTAATTGGAAAAAAAACCCAATTAATCACACAATTCATTAGAAATTAAAAGAAAATGAACTCACCGGTCTTTTATTCTAGTGATCTTTCTTTTGAAGAGAAATGATAATATGATCTTGAATTCCCTTCCTCGTGGATAGGGCTGGTAAACGAGCCAAGCCGCTCGGGCTCGGCTCGGTTTAAACTCGTTCAAGCTCGTTCATTTAGATAAATGAGCGAGCTTGAACAAGTTTTAAAGCTCGGTTAGGCTCGGAACCTAGATCGAACTTCATTTTATGTTCAAATTCGACTCGTTTGTGTTATTAAAACTTAGTTGAAGCTTGACTAAACTCCTTTATAAAATCAGAATATTAAATTAATACAAAGTTATGCTCATTCAAGCTCATGAACTTGGCTCATTTAGGCTAATTTTTTTTTCCAATCCTTAAAAACACTAAAATGAAGAAGAACACCAGGCTCGTTGAAGCTCGTGAGCTCGGCTCGGCTCGGCTCGGCTCGGCTCGACTCGTTTATAAACGAGCCGAGCTTGAACATGTCAAAACTCGGCTCGTTTGACTCGTTTACCACCCCTACTCGTGGACGTTAATTCTAATAATTTTCTGGATATCTCCGAAGAAAAATCACATTGAAAATATATTTTCTAGAGTAGGTTTATCCCATGCATTCTTGTTCACTAAACTAAATATGTAATCTTGTATCATTAATTCAATCAACATTGTTTAACTCTTATAACCTAACAGATAATGATAATAACTTATCATTATGCATCCCAAATTATCAGTCACTTCTATTATATAAAAAAGAATAAATACTAAATAAATTGAAACAATTTTTCATATCTTTCTATTAGTTGTAGCTGAAAATTTAATTCTTCAAAACTTCTTCAACTTCATTATGTATATGTCTACAACATCAAACATTAAGAGTCAAATAGAATTTAAAATTAATATAAGCCACAAAGAAATGAAGCGAGAAGTGGTGAGGAGAGTAACAATAGAAGAGTCATCTTATGAATGAATGATAATATTTGTTTTTCTCTATGGAATACCTATATAAAAAAAATCAAAGGTTTTAAACATGATAATTAAAAAAATTTAACATACATAAATTTGATAAAACAAAATAAATAAATGCAAAAAAAATCATTCCTTTTATTCAACTAAACTATGATGATTAAGAATAAGCCGTTGTCATAAACGAAGTTACTTAAAGCACCAATGTCAAACCTTGTTGATTAAAAAACACAAAGGAAAACAAAACATGAGATTCATCTCCCTAAATATTTGTTCTTGATTAATAAAATCAAACCATTGGTTAGATGATAAAAATAAAATAAAAATTAATGATAACTCTTACTCTGGGTAAGTAAAACCGTAGTCATAACTTATTCCGGAGTTTATTAACCCGCCTTTATATGTACTGTTGTATTAAGTTTTGTGGACAGTTTTTAATTGTATATTGTGAAGGTTTAGCAAACTGCAACAAAAGAAATTCCCAGGCTAATTAATTTTTTCCCCTTTTCCAGCGTTTTGTGCACTCATCAAAAACTCCTAAATATCTGGGTTTTTTTTTTGTTTTTTGTCAGTTATAAAGACAGAGTATTAATTAAAAGATGCACAAAAAAAAGACAGTATAATTTACTTCTTAATAGTGTTGTTGTACAAGAAAATTAAACTCTATATATAACAAAAATATAAAACTAGATAAAATTTGAATTTACAAAGAAATAAATTATATAACAAAAGTTAAAGTTCACTATTTTAAACAAAAAAAAAACACTAATAGATAAATTCTAAAAAGAGTTGACTATTGTTCGTGTATCTCTTCCATCTTTTCCTATATCTTTTCATTTTAATTGCATTTGTTGATCCTTTGATCCTTGTTCTCGTCCACTTCCATCTCTCTGGATTATTATGCTCGAACATCTATCTGGACTTTATGTTTGGTTCATTATCACCGATGATGAGAGATAAATCCTTCAATACATTCTAGTCCTAACCTTATGGTCTATTTGGAGTGCTCGAAACAATTTGATTTTCAACCAATCTGTCCCTAGTAAGATCACAGAGGTACACTTGATTCTCTCGAATATAAGAGCGAGGTTCCATGGCCATTTGATGGAGGAATCAGGGTCTCACCTTTCTAAAGCTTGTAGGGACTTGTTCGGGGTCTGCTTGGTCCCAAATTTTTTGCAGTGGCTCTGGTAACATGGACACCTCCCCACCTATGGGTTGGATAAAAGCAAATTCTGACGGATCGGTTTCAGATGATCGATATGGTTTTGGTGTAATTGTTAGAGGTCCCTCTGGTGATTGTAAACAGACCATTGCAGCACGATCTAGAGCAGCTTCGATCGATATTCTTGAATTGAAAGGTATTCTTGCTGGCCTTAGATTTTGCAAAGAGTCAGGATGGGATGTTTGGTCCGAATCTGACTCCACTACTATGGTGGCATGGGTTAAAGGAAAGGAGATCATACCATGGACAGCTCAGCGTGATCTTTGTGAATTAAACCAACTGGTTTCTCTGCTTCCGGACTGGAAAGTCTCCCATGTTTTTCAGAAGGGAAACTGAGTCGCCGACACTTTAGCACATTAGCAGTCATCCATTGAGTTCTACTCTCTCAGCTGAAGCCAATTGGACTCAAATATTCAAAAGCTTATTCTCGAAGACAAGGAGGGCCAACTGCAACATCGGGTTTCCCGTCCTTGCTTGCAAATTTGCTAGCCTCCCTAATGGCAATCTTTCTCCTAAGCCCATGTAAATCATCATTTATTTGGTTAAGGGGGACTGTAATTTTTAATGGCCTCCATCCCATTTTGTAAGAACTAATGCACATTTGTAAAGTTATATATATGAATGAAAAAAAACTTTATTTACCAAGCAAAAAAAAATAAAAAAATCCATTATCATCTGTTTTGCCCCAATCGGTACATCTGGATGATTCTCATCATTTTCTTCTTCTGTATCAGCAACATAATCATTGATTTTATTTATAATCAGTTAGAATAAAGAAAAACATTCTACATTCAAGAACAACATAACCAAACAAAAAATACAAAAAATAAATTCTACTTCAAGAATATAATCACAATTTTCAAATAATCTTAAAAATAAACATCAACAAATCATAGGATTAAAAATATAATTGTTGATAGCCTGATTCCCCAGAATCTAAAAAAAAATTTATATGTATACACACACACACACACACATATTTAAATACTTATCAAACAACAACCATAAAACCATAAAATTATAGAAAACTCAATATTTATGTTTAATTTGAAGCAAATATGGAAAGAGAAAAAAAATCAATTAATCAATGAACAATCAATTATTAACATTATTATATAGATTAGACTATTATATATTATGAATATTAAGCTCAGGTTATTTTTATCTTTTAATTCTTTTCATTAGTTATGTCTTAACTACAATTAAGTTAAGTTTTGATCATAATAAGTGATTGACTGGTACATTTTTCAATAAATAAGATTTTGATGGAAAACAAATAAATATATGATTTACAATGGTATAAAAATAATTAGCATGTATTTGAAGGGTATATATGTGCAAAATGCCATTTTTGTGTGATAGGGCCCCCATTTAAAAAGTCCGCCTAGGGCCCCACCCAAATTTTCAAATCTAAGGCCAGCCTTGGATAAAGTATATATATCATTACACTTTTTTTATATTTTATAAAAATGGATTCATTTAATTCAAAATGGAACAATACACACTTTTTATCAAAGTATATACATTATTTGATGATGTTTACAAATTTTAAGAAAATAAAAACATATGTGGTTTATGTTTTAGACTATATAAATGACTTAGTCTAACATTTTTCTTTCAATAATTTCACACTGCTCATTTTTTTTAGCCTCAAATCCGTTTGTCTCAATTTTGATAAATTTTTTTTTAAAAATAACATATCTGATCTAGTCATCTAAAGATCTAGTATATTTTTTTAACTCGTTGCAGTAGAAAAGGAGAGTCAGCCCCGTGGTCCACTTGATCCTAATGTACCATTGGTCCCCATTTATCCCCCCAAAAGCAGACATTGCAACGAATACTACCGCTGCAGACCACCGCATCCATGAAGAAGAACTCCATATGCACCAAGCATGTCGTAAAAACAATCTCGAATTCATTGTAGTGAAAGAGTTGCTCACATATAAATCCTTCGTGGCAGATGTCGGGATTCCCTTTTTCTAAGTTCTTTTTTTACATGTTGTTCGTGTTTTAGAATCTCTGTTTTCTTCTACTCACCTCGGACATTTTTATTAATAAAATAGAAATGATCACATTTTCGTTGAAAAAATCAAAAACTATCTGCTCCCAATAGGCGATGTGGAACAAAACACATCACCATCACCCAATTCATGGGCCGCTTAAGAGTGTTGGGCCTCTTGGCTATCCTGACCCTCTACCCCCTCAATGTGTCAGGTGTCACAATCACCCTCTCTAATCGGTCATATGTCCTAGTGTGGGGTCATACCCATCATCGCGTAATGGACATGCATGCTTCAATATCAACTATAATACCCCAGACTTACATGGCAAAAAAAATTTGTTTGCTCCTGAGTGAACTCGCAACTTTAAAACACGTCTTGGTGTGTAAGTGTTGTGGTTATATATGAGAACAGACTATCTCCTCTCATTAGGTGATATGGGACTAAACACCTCACCCTCACCCTCACCCAATCCATGGGTATCTTAAGATTGTTGGGCCTCTCAATCCTAACCCACCACCCCCTCAACAGGCCGGGTGTCACAGGTTGGATGGTTATGATATAGAAAGGTTGGGCGGTCAGTGTGTTTGACAAGGCGACCAAAGGGAGGTCAAATACCGATATCTGTCTCATTCTTGTTTGATTGTTGAAGAGACACTCTTCGTTCAGTAGTAGAAGACTAGTTCCTTCATGAGGCCAAGACTGGCAGTAGATGGAAAATCTGCCAATCGCAATAATTTAATATTACGTTTAGATGTGCGACTAAAACACTGAGATTCTTAAAATCTCATTTTTGAACTCAGCTTTTCAAAAGCTTTATTTTATTAGTTTTTCTATTGTTGGATTTTTTTTTACCTAAAATAAGAGGTTGAAAAGCTGATCACTGAAATTGTATTTGATTCGACATTTGGGAATTTTCTGCTTTTCAAATGTGAAATTTATCCAAATCAGATTCAAATAGGTCCAAAATGTGTGGTTCTTGTCATCCAAAATAACTGGATCAACCGCAAGGATTTCATTTTTGCTTAAGTTGTAAGATATTTTAAAGGTGCTCGCTTTAAAGTATTCAATTTTAGAAGTTGATAACCCAAGTAGACTTGACTATGTATGATTATATCTCAAAGCAATGGATGCAATAATTTAGTGAAGATAATGAAATCTTGACTTGGAGTCAATGGTATCAATTTTATTTCAGCCACCTTGTACTACGAATATGCTTGTTGTCCATTGATAAAGACATGCAGACACCATACTATCATAGCTGTTGTGGAATTCCGTTTACAGCCACAAAAATAAGGATCGTTGCGATAAAAGGAATGATAATATCACGTGGTCCGTGAAGAAAATCTTGCACATAGAAAATAAATGTTTCCAAGAGCACCCAGTACTCACTCGTCGGTTATAAATAGAGCTCCTTGTAGAGATGAAAATGACGAAGGGGAAGTCTTTATTGTTGCTCACCACTTTTCTTGTAGTGTTATTGCCTATTGATAAAGACATGTATACACCTATCAGCTATAGCTGTTGTGGAATTCCATTTACAGCCACAAAATGAAGGATCGTGGCAATAAAAGGAAGGATCATATTACAGGACAATATTCAATTGTCATATGCTAAGTTTTTTTTTAAGCTATGCATAAACAGAGTGTATATATATCTATATATATCTACGTAAAAATTGAAAGATATATATATAATGAATTGAATGGCCTTATGTAGATACATCAAGAGTAAAAACTTATATATTTCACTAACAAATTACATACATCTTATTGGATTTTTGCACATGAGTCTATAAACCAGCATGTAACAAGTTAATGTGGTTAAAAAAGGGTAACATTCAGGAGAAGTCCAACACAAAAATTCAACATTTTTTATGATTTTAAAGATGTTACTACATGCAAGAAAATATGTATGAAATAGGCAATCCGGCCAATAATCTTGTATATATATTCATTAAATGAAAAATAAATATTACATTGTAATATAAGATTACATATACCCCATTAATTAGCAAAATAAAAATGTATGTATGCAGTAGGCGTGACGTGTTACTTATCTTTTAAAAATTAACATGAGCACAATTATAAAGCAAAGAAAAATAAGGAAAATAAACACAACTTAAAACTCTTGTTATTTTTAAATTTCTTTATTGTTTTTGTCTTCTATCGGACATTGTAACCTCAGTTATTATGTAACTGGGGGTAGCAATTGTCTATCGGTTCACCTCAAAAAATAAAAATAAAAAATAAAGAAAAAAAAAGCTAGCCAGTGATCTTTGGAAAAATCTAGCACATAGAATAGGGCATGTCTAGTCCCACCCACTTTTTTTTTACCCCACCAATTGACAAAAAAAAAAAACCCCAGTGTTTTGCTATCCCCACCGATCCGGCGAGTTCGACCAAATTTAATCGCCACTTCAGGTTTTGGGCGACCGGACTTGGTCGTCATTTCAGGTTTTGGGCGACTGTATTTGGTCATCAATTCAGGTTTCGCGCGACCGAACCTGGTCGAACAGGATTTGTAATAAAGTTTATAATTTTTTTCTTAAAAACATAATCCCACGACGTGTATCCTCCTTGAATCTTTCATATCACTCCAAGTATGAGTTGTAATATAGGAAAAATAAATCATTATTCTTAAATGTAGAATATAAGAACAATTTTTTTACATAAGTTACAAACAAATTTCAAAAGCCAAATATAAAATGTGTTTGGATCAACATGTACGTTTTTTGTTTTCAAACAAAGAATCATCTTAACTACGAATTCAAACGAAGCTTAAAAATGATATATATTTGTCTAATAATATATTTTTCTATAAAAAATTGATGAATTAATTGAAAGTATATCTACTTACATTTTTTTCAGTCTCTTAGCTGTTGTTTAGATAAAAGAATAAATGTAGAATATGATAAATAAATCCAAAAATTTATTTGTTTACAAAGAATAAGTAAATATAGTTTTGAACCCTGTTCGACCAATTACGGTCGCCCAAAACCTGAAAGACGACTAATTACGGTCGCCCAGAACCTGAAATGACGATCAAGTCCGGTCGCCCAAAACCTGAAATAGTAATCGAATTCGGTCGAACTGAATTGGTGGGAACAGCCAACACCGATTTTTTTTTTTTTTTATCTATGGGATAAGAAAAATCCTTAGTGGGGATAGACGTGCCCCATAGAATATCTATCTTTTCCAAATGCACCAAAGACTCACTCGCCGGTTATAAATAGAGCTCCTTTTGTGGGATTTGTGAAGAACAGATAGCAGAAAAGAAAATGAGGAAGGGGAAGACCTTTTTGTTGCTCTCCATGCTCATGTTTTTCAATCTTGTCATCACTCCTACCATGGCTTCAAGGGGAATTCCCACCGATGCTAAGCCAGGTGAGCATTATTCATAACACTTGTTCATATATATAACAATTTTTTTCACACATTTCTATATTTTTGTTTTTGAGATTCACAAAATATATTATTTTTGTTGACTACATTAACATCCACAAAATGTTGTAATTCATCCTATATTGAAGTGCATAATGTGATAAAAAGTAAAGTATACACTATTACATTTTCTCTTGAAAAGGTAAAAAAAAAATCAATATACAAATCGATACACTGCACAAACTCGGTATATAGGAAAGCGGCCGGGGAAACATTTCTGGAGTGCAAACGAAGTTGCAGAACAGAGACTGTATCAGCTCTCATGTAGTTTGAAATTAATAATATTGGTCGTACATGAATTGACACCTGTTTTTTACTGTGTTAACTGTTGCAGTAGAAAAGGAGAGTCAGGTTGCCGATGCTGGTGGAGGTATCAAATATCGTTCACTACATCCGGGCAGGCCATACACCAGGCCGAGTTGCACAATTTACAACCGCTGCAGAGTATTCTTCGTACCTCCGCCTCCGCCTCCGCCTCCAAATGCACCAAGCAAGTCGTAAAAACAGTTAATGATGATCAATGTAATCTCTATAAGTAACAATGGAATATATAGAATGAGAATAACACATGCTTTTGACCTTCACAAGTCACTGGAAAAGCATGTTGGAATATATATATATATATATATATGGTCGCGATTACGTGCGGTGTGCGGTCGGTGCGGTTTACGACGTGAACCGTTCGATCGCGGGTCCATCGCATCCAACGGTCGACGTGAATCGCACCCGACCGTTCGATGCGATGGACCCGTGATCGACGGCCCGTGATCGCGCACCGCACCGACCGTAAACCGCATGTAATCGGCTCATATATATATATATATATATATATACTCGAGCGATTCAGTGCGAGAATGCGGGAAACGACGTCGATCGTTTGATCGCGGGTCCATCGCATCCAACGGTCGAGATGAATCGCACCCGACCGTCCGATGCGATGGACCCGTGATCAACGGCCCGTGATCGCTTCCCGCACGACCGCATTCCCGCACTGAATCGGCTCCCTATATATATATATATATATATATATATATATATATATATATATATATATATAGTCGAATGATAATATGCGGTCGGCCGCACGGTGCGGCATCGACCTCGTTCGTCCGATCGCGGGTCCATCGCATCCAACGGTCGACGTGAATCGCACCCGACCGTCCGATGCGATGGACCCGTGATCGACGTCCCATGGTCGATGCCGCACGGTGCGGCCGACCGCAGGATATCACCCCTCATATAGTCGAATGATATATATATATATATATAACCGATTAGGTGCGGCGAACGGCGGGTGCGGCAGCGATCACGGGCCGTCGATCACGGGTCCATCGCATCGGACGGTCAGATGCGATTCACATCGACCGTTGGATGCGGTAGACCCGTGATCGGACGGCCCATGTCGCAGCCGCACCCGCCGTTCGCCGTAGCTAATCGTTTCAATATATATATATATATATATATATATATATAGAGAGAGAGAGAGAGAGAGTTGATTGGGTAGGGCGGTGAGGCAGGTGCGGCACAATTAGGAGCCGTCGGATCTAATGGATCTATATCCGACGGTGGTGATTAAATTTCACCGAAAAAAAATGAAACCGGTTGCACCGGGATAGACGTCCGTCTGGACCGTCCGATCGCGCTCGATCAGACGGTCCACCAAAAAAAAATTTAAAACAAAAAGGTCCACCACTTAAAAGTGGTGTGTATGATCACATCCGTCCGATCACGCGCGATCGGACGGTCAAAAAAAATTCAAACTAAAAAAAAAAAATCCCCCCATCACCCTCTATCGATCCCTCTCTGGACTCTCTCTCCTCTCATCTTCTCTACCAGAGCCCTAGATCCCCAAATCCTCTGTGACCCCGGCGACCACCCGCAACCCCCCGTCGACCGCACGCGTCCCTGGAGACCACCCGCAACGCCCCATCGACCAAACGCGTCCCCGCGGACCCCAACGACTATCGGCGACCACCCGCGACCAACGGCGACCCTGATTCATGTTCCTCTTTCTCTCTCTATGATTTGAGTTATTTTTGTGAATGATTTTTGTTTTGGGTGTTGATTTCATGATTCTCTTGTTTGGTTGATGACGAACATGATGTGATTACGGGTTTGTAGCATTGAAAGATCAGTTTGTGATGATTTTTAAGGAATTGACATCTAGGGTTTACTCTATTCAAATTACGATTGTTTGTTAAAGAATCAAAGGTGCTTGAATTCTAATATTCTTAGAAGATACCAACCGAACTTTTAAGAAGGACGAGATGTTTTGAATTTACATTTTTTGAGTGGTTTAAAGCTCTGAACTTTACTTAAGAATCATTAACCCAGAACAACCATGTGTGATTCATTTTTTATTTCAATATTTTCAAGGGTTGTGACCAATATCTTCTTCAAAAAAAAAAAAAAGGGTTGTGACCAATATGACTACATGTTTCAGGTGTTACAAGCGATTTTTTAGAAGAAGTGCATTGGAAACATTAGATTTCTTGAAAGATGATTGTCTTTCCATGCATTGCGCATTTGGAGTTGTTAGGACGCATGTCGAGGGGCCCAGACTTTTTAGTATCCCCATACCACCGACAAACATGGGTCAGAGTTTTAAAGAGTTACTGGATTTTGCATTGGTTCTGATATAGTTTTGAAGTTGGTGAACTTTCAGGCCCATAAATTGGTAGCTGTGCATTTACAACCTTATTTGATCAAGTTCTTTTGACATGGTTGAGCACGGCATAAAAAAATGCAATCTTAGATGAACTTTGAAGGTTCTGATTGAAATCCCCACCTCATGCGAAAACAAAGGAAAAAGAAAATTGAAGGCATTAATAATCCTGCTCTTTTCAAGAGGTTTTCATGTTGTTTCTGCACGTTGTCATCTAATCTCTTCAGTACAGTTGATAATCTAAAATAAAGCATTGAATTGGCCTGTATATGGATGTATAAGGCAGAGGATAATGAAAGATGAAACAAAAAATGTTCACTGAAAAGCATTGATGTTCCTCCTTTGGTTTCCTTTTTGATATGCAATAGATTCAACCATTACAAGGATATTCCTAAATATTAATATCCTTGTGAGTAATTCCTTAACATATGTTTATTTAAGATCATTACTGAGTAGGATCTAATAGCATGGTTCTACCTTTTTTATAAATGTTTATTACATGGTTCTCATGTTTAAAAATTCACTCATTGCAGTTGGTAATCTGGACATGGACCTGGAACACATCACTTGCAGTCCGCAAAAGCACCACACATGGGAGTGGTTGAAGCAATAGTGTGTCCATTCTTCTTATCCTCCATCACATGGGAGTGTATAGTTGTAATGGTTGAGGTGTAATTTTTGTTGCTAATTGTTAATTGAATGTTTGTAGAATTCAGGCCAGATGCATGTACAATCTGTTTGATATATTCTCATTTTTTATTAACCAATAAGATGGGTTCTTCTGTTGTGAGATCTGTGTGGATCAAAATTGAGTTTTTTTTATGATTTCAAGGTTATGAAAATCAATCCCTGTAGTAAGAACCTTTTTTTAAAGTGTGTGTGAGAACATTGAAAACAGAAGTCAAGTCAAGCCAGATGTTGTGCTGCTCTCAGCTCCCCATGAATTGGTTCATTAATGGTGAGGCCATGGAGGATAAGAAGAATGGCTTTCTTGTGGAACAACAACCACCATTGTTTCAAGTGGTGGGAGAGTGTGCTTTTTGGAAACCAGCATTTCCAAATATTCATGAAAGGAACCTGGAAATTATGTCAAAACAGATGCCCAGAAATGCATGATTGTCTCAAACAGATGTTCCATCTGAAGGCATCACATGGATGTGCATTAATCAATACCTTTTAGAGTAGTCTCATTTTTACTTGAATGGAATATTTATTGTGACCCAAAATGGGTTGATCCCATTCCATGTTGAAACACCATGAATCCACCAATAAGTTTAACAAAATTTGGTTGTACATCTACATCATTGGGACTTCAGTGATGCAATCACTTGATCAACAAATTGTTAATTCAAAAATGAAAGATACAACAAGAGATACCCCTTTACTAGTGCTCTAGACATACTTTCCTCAGAAATTCTATCTCAGATTGAGACCCATGGAACATCAATGACTGATGTGAAAGGACCAAATAAATGTAACATGTATTAAGGCTTCAAGAAGGAGATTGGAATTCCATATCAGATTCTTTATACCACCTGGAGGACCTGGAGCCATTGCTTAAACAATAATAAATATGAACTTATATCAGCTCTGTATCATGTATTCTTGAAAGCAAATTAAGGTGGTTGAAGCACTTGAAGTAAACATGGAATCCACAACAAACATCAAGTATTTTTCTCTACAATCCTTAGCTGACTTGAAACTGGTTTTATCAGCATCACACATGCATAAAATTGGTTCCATTCACATCAACCATTACATCAATCAAGTTCTACATCCAAATTTTCAGATTACATCCATGAAGTTCTACATCAACCATTACATCCATGAAATCCTACGACCTTCAAGTTCTACAACCAAAATATCATATTACATCCATCTTTTTTCTACATTCAACATACGGACCTCACCACATGTGCACCACTTCCACAACCTGAAACAGAGTGAACAATCAGAGTGAAATTAAAAAAAGAAATTCAAGAGTGAACAGGTATTATGTGGTGATTCTAGAAATGCAAAGATAAATCCCCCACTATGAATGACAGGTTGAGAGTGGATTCAAATTTATACTCTGGCACCTTGAGAAAGGTTGCAAGGCAAACAAGCTGTCTAAGTACAAAAAGTATGTTCAAGAGTATTATCAAATATGAAGTCAGAATATGATGAATATATAACTAATAATAAAAAAAATAAAAAATAAAAGGAATGTCAAGAGTATTCATTAGGAGATGAAGATCAACAAGGTTCACCAACTAAAAAAATAAACATCCATGAACAATGCCATTCAATATAACACCATGTAGATAACAACTTCACATCTTATTCAGTATATTAGAAAGTGCAGGATAATTAGCTTAATTGTTATCTCTCACCAAACATGCAGCCAATAGTAGGTGTATGTTACTAAAAACTACTATTAACAGAGCAATCGAATAACAAAAGGGGAAATGATCACAAAACATAAGAATACTATGACTAATACATACTATGTCAATATTACATTTTAATAGGAATTACAAGCACTGTTTTACATATATAAATACTGGTGTCTGCAATTGGTACAACTCCTCAATTAGTCAATGAAGAACGGCACATGAACATGTCAAACTCAAATTTTATGAAAAGATAAATTATTATCTCACAATTAAACCAAACCAACCAGAAGAGACCCCATACTGGTTCTCTTTTTCAGAAGCAACAAAAACAGATTTGTACACATCAATCAATAAAACAAAAAAGGGTTGTTTTAATTCGTTATTCAATTCCCATGCTATGCAACAGATTCAATATGTTGAATTATAATAATTAGCATTTGCATACCAAATCTTTATGGGACCAACCAGCTTGAGAAGGCAGCACTAAGCAAAATTCACCAAAGTTGATTCAAAACAACTAATAGAATCATAGTACATGTGCAATTGTGCATCAAAGGACCCTCAAAGGGTTCAAGTGATGAAATTACAAAAAAGGGTATCTTTAAAGATTCCAGCACCAGGCACTGCATCTAAAAAGGTTTCTATAGCTCATAGAACATACTTGAGGTAAGATGGAAACATTGAACAAAGATCAGGGCATGACAAAAAAGGACAAAGATATTCTTCAAAGTTGACACAAAGATGAAATTTATGAGATACTAGTATACTACTACTATAACTAAAGAATACAGATATCAGTAAGACAATAACAACATAAATACTACTTTTATGACTAAAACAACAACAACATCAAGTACTATTGCTACACTGTTAAAACCAAGGAGCATCACTTGTTAAAATGTAGGAAGAAGATCACTAGAACTAAATTCTGATTCATCAGGATTAACTATTAATTACATTGATGTGAAAAAAAAAATGAAAAGTTTTAAAAAATATTTTCATAACTCTTAATGCATTCTAAACATCTTTTTATCATATGATGATTTTTAATAGTCTAAAAACTAACTCATTCAAACATTTCTTACTTGGTTCTAAAAAACTGCTAGTACAACTAATAGATTGAGGATTGAGCCGTTTGTAAATACTAAATCTAAAATAAATATGTAAACAAACACCTTAAATCTGAAAATGATTATGAAAATAATGTTAAAACCCTAGATTTGAATACAAAAAATAAATAACTTACAAATCTAGGAAAAAAAACCTAAAGGCTTTGATGAACACTCAAAAGCATCATTAACCCCAAAGAAATACATACTTATACACAGATCATTTACTCTAAAGCATCATTTACCCAAAAAAACAAAAACAAAAACTTACAGCCCAGGAGGTGGGGTTGCAGGGACGGTGGCCAAAGCAGGTGGTACTGGTCGAGGTTGGAGGGGGGTCGTAGACGCTCACCGTGGCTGAGGACGGTGGTGGGTCGCCGTCGCCGTCGGTGGTGGCTGCAGGGAGGAGCCGCAGGAGGGGTGTTCGATGGAGACGGTCGCCGTCGCCATCAGACGGTGGTTTTTCGAGGGGGGCTCGATGGAGAGACAAAGGGGTCAAGGGTTTCAGGGAAGGGGAGAGAGGGATTCAGGGATTTTTTTCTCGATTTTGTTTGTTCTCTCACTCACCGATTCAATTGGTTTTTCGAGGATTTTTGGATCTGGGGAGAGCAGAGCAGTCGGTGGAGAGGAGGGTTTCAGGGAAGGGGAGAGAGAGTGCAGCGTTTTTTTTTTCTTCGATTGAGTCTCTCTGACACTCACCGGGTGCATCCGGTTAAGTTTTTTTCGAGCGGATTAATCTCCACCATAGGATTCGATGGACCCCAATCGGATGGCTGATATTCAGTCCGCACCTGCCGTTCGTCCGCAGGCAATCGCCTCTATATATATATATATATATATGAGGGATGATTAGGTGCGGCGGCCGCACGGTGCGGCAGCGATTACGGACCGTCGATCACGGGTCCATCGCATCGGACGGTCGGGTGCGATTCACGTCGACCGTTGGATGCGATGGACCCGCGATCGAACGGCTGCCGCACTGTGCGGCCGCCGCACCTAATCACTCGATATATATATATATATATATATATATATATATATATATATATAGTCGTGATATTATACGGTCGTGCGGTCGTGCGGTCGCGATTCACGGGCCGTCGATCACAGGTCCATCGCATCGGACGGTCGGGTGCGATTCACGTCGACCGTTGGATGCGATGGACCCGCGATCGGACGACGCACGTCGAATCCGCACGACCGCACCGACCGCATATTATCGAAAATCTATATATATATATATATATATATATATATATATATATATATAGAGGGATGATATCCTGCGGTCGGCCGCACCGTGCGGCATCGACCACGGGACGTCGATCACGGCTCCATCGCATCGGACGGTCGGGTGCGATTCACGTCGACCGTTGGATGCGATAGACCCGCGATCGGACGAACGAGATCGATGCCGCACCGTCCGGCCGACCGCATAATATCATTCCACTATATATATATATATAGGGATGCGATTACGTGCGGTTTACGGTCGGTGCGGTGCGCGATCACGGGCCGTCGATCACGGGTCCATCGCATCGGACGGTCGGGTGCGATTCACGTCGACCGTTGGATGCGATGGACCCGCGATCGGACGGCCCACGTCGCAAACCGCACCGACCGTAAACCGCACCTAATCGTCGGCATATATATATATATATATATATATATATATATATATATATATATATATATATATATATATAGTCGTGATATTATACGGTCGTGCGGTCGTGCGGTCGTGCGGTCGCGATTCACGGGCCGTCGATCACGGGTCCATCGCATCGGACGGTCGGGTGCGATTCACGTCGACCGTTGGATGCGATAGACCCGCGATCGGACGACGCACGTCGAATCTGCACGACCGCACCGACCGCATATTATCGATATATATATATATATATATATATATATATATATATATATATATATATATATATATATATATGAGGGGTGATATCCTGCGGTCGGCCGCACCGTGCGGCATCGACCACGGGACGTCGATCACGGGTCCATCGCATCGGACGGTCGGGTGCGATTCACGTCGACCGTTAGATGCGATGGACCCGCGATCGGACGAAAGAGGACGATGCCGCACCGTGCGGCCGACCGCATATTATCATTCGACTATATATATATATATATATATATATATATATATATATATATAGGGGGCCGATTACTTGCGGCGAACGGCAGGTGCGGCGTCGATCGTGGGCCGTCGATCACGGGTCCATCGCATCGGACGGTCGGGTGCGATTCACGTCGACCGTTGGATGCGATGGACCCGCGATCGAACGGCCCACGTCGCCGCCGCACCTGCCGCACGCCGCACCTAATCGCCCCCGTATATATATATATATATATATATATATATATATATATATATATATATATATATATATATATATATGGTCGTGATTACGTGCGGTGTGTGGTCGGTGCAGTTTACGACGTGGGCCGTTCGATCGCGGGTCCATCGCATCCAACGGTCGACGTGAATCGCACCCGACCGTCCGATGCGATGGACCCGTGATCGACGGCCCGTGATCGCGCACCGCACCGACCGCACACCGCACGTAATCGGATCCCATATATATATATATATATATATATATATATATATATATATATATATATATATATATATATACTCGTGATTACGTGTGGACGTCCGCACGGTGCGGATTCGACGTGCGTCGTCTGATCGCGGGTCCATCGCATCGGACGGTCGGGTGCGATTCACGTCAACCGTTGGATGCGATAGACCCGCGATCGGACGACGCACGTCGAATCCGCACCGTTCGGACGACCGCACGCTATCACTCGACTATATATATATATATATATATATATATATATATATATATATATATATATATATATATATATATATATATATATATACGCGAGCGATTCAGTGCGGGAATGCGGGAAACGACGTCGATCGTTCGATCGCGGGTCCATCGCATCCAACGGTCGAGATGAATCGCACCCGACCGTCCGATGCGATGGACCCGTGATCGACGGCCCGTGATCGCTTCCCGCACGACCGCATTCCCGCACTGAATCGGCTCCCTATATATATATATATATACACACGACCGCGATGAGGTGTGGCGGCCGCACCGTGCGGCAGCCGTTCGATCGCGGGTCCATCGCATCCAACGGTCGACGTGAATCGCACCCGACCGTCCGATGCGATGGACCCGTGATCGAAGGCCCGTAGTCGACGCCGCACGGTGCGGCCGCCGCACCTAATCGGTGCTCTATATATATATATATATATATATATATATATATATATATATATATATATATATATATATATATATATATATATATATTTTCGATAATATGCGGTCGGTGCGGTCGTGCGGATTCGACGTGCGTCGTCCGATCGCGGGTCCATCGCATCCAACGGTCGACGTGAATCGCACCCGACCGTCCGATGCGATGGACCCGTGATCGACGGCCCGTGAATCGCGACCGCACGACCGCACGACCGTATAATATCACGACTATATATATATATATATATATATATATATATATATATATATATATATATATGGCCGATTACATGCGGCGAACGGCAGGTGCGGCGTCGATCGTGGGCCGTCGATCACGGGTCCATCGCATCGGACGGTCGGGTGCGATTCACGTCGACCATTGGATTCGATGGACCCGCGATCGAACGGCCCACGTCGACGCTGCACCTGCCGTTCGCCGCACCTAATCGCCCCCGTGTATATATATATATATATATATATATATATATATATATAATATTTTTGGTTTTATGTGAGTTTAGCCGTGATCGATGGTTTATGTGGTGTTTGTAATTGATATATCAGTGTATGACCGGCTTTTCTATCAAATAAAATAAAAATTCATGTTATTAACTTTGCAAGTTATGTTCAATTTGGCATGAACGAATCCAACATGATATCACATTATGTGGATGATGTATACCATGAAATAACTTAACAGGAGTGCTGTTAAACACATTTTTTATTCCAGCCACACTTCTAATCCTATATGCATCGATAGAAAGTTATCAAAACGTATACTGATCACTTTAGCGAGGTATATGTTTCAATAAAAAAATTTCACCATTATAAAAATGCATGTGTGCAATTCATTAAATTATATGTATCATTTTTTCTAAAAACACATATACTATTTTTTTTTAAATTGTACAAATTCATTTAATGAGGTATACTATTTTTTTTTTTTAAATTCATATGCTTGTAAATTGGATTTTGGGATGAAAAATAGACTAGATGTACCATTACCCAATCAAATGGTCCACCATGTAAACCATGATGAAGACACATCCGCCATGGGGGCTAAGCGACCAAGGTGATGATCATTCTTGGCTCCACATGTGGAGAGCCCAAAATCTCTCAAAGAAAAAAAGTGCTTGATTCTTATTTTGATGATAATTTGTTTTTTGAATTTATCCATTTTATTTTATTTTTAGAAATTATACATTTTTTATCTTCTTAAAATCTAGTTTATTCATGATTTATTGGGATTTTATCTTATTAATTTACACAAAAATGTCCTACTAGGTTATTTTTATTTTTTTTTATCTTTGTTTCTGTACGTTTTGTTTTTCAAACATGTGTATGCTTTTAGATTTTTTATTATTTTTCAGTACTGTTGGGATCCTTTTTTTTGGTTAAGTCATTATATAAAAATGTTATAATTAAATTTTACATAGAAGAACTATGAGCTTGGTTCAATTGTCTTTTATGAAGCATCAACATTCAAATGTATTAATGTATGGTACTTCTGGACCACGAACTTCTTCTTTCTCTTTAGGAAAAAAATGATTGGATAGCCATCGGAGAACTTAATGGATGAGCCTTATCCATATAAAAGTGTTTCATGACTTTTTTTGTATATGTATATTGATGGATGGAGATTCCATTCTAGAAATGCTCAATCAGAAGACCGAGATAATATTTTATTTTCCAAGATCATTCATCTCAAATTCTTTCTTTACATATAAAAAAGATTTGGTAAGCTCTTCTAGTGTCCCTATCAGATTCAAATCATCAACATATATTGCAATAATAGAAAATCCGGATTCTGATTTCTTGATGAAAATGCAAGGGCATCTTGGATTGTTCTCATATTTTATTTCAAAAAATATTCACTTAAGCGATTGTACCACATGCGCCCAGATTGTTTTAACCCATATAAAGATCTTTGTAATTTTATAGAATACATGCTTCTATATGAGTAATATGCTTCAGGCATTTAAAATCCTTCAGAGATCTTCATGTATATATTACTATCTAGTGTTCCATATAAATATGCAGTAACTATATCCATTATATGAATATCCAGTCGTTCTGAGACTACCAAAGTAATTAAAAATTTGATCGCATCAATTACATGAAAATGTCTCTAAATTACTAGGTCTCTTCGGGAAAACTTGTGCCACAAGGCAATTTTAATTTTTGTCATGTCACTTTCTTACAAATATCTATTTGTATCTTACAGGCTTTACATCTTCAGGTGTTTGAACTACAGGTCCAAATACTTTATGTTTCGCTAGCGAGTTTAATTCTGTCTGTATTGCTTCTTTCCAATTTGGCCAATCATTTCTCCGTTGACATTTACCAACGCTTTGTGGTTTAGGCTCCTCATTATATTTTACAATATCAAGAGCAACAACATATAAAAGTACATTGTGAATAATGATTTTGTTTCTATCCCATCTCTCTCTTCATGATTTAATGAGATCTTATTGTTTATATGTGCCACCTCAGGGGCCACCTCTTCTGGGGTTAGTTTATTAGAAAGATCAGATTGATCAATTATTTCTGTTGCTTGTTTTGATATCTCTCCAGGAGCACTAATTTTATTTACATTTTCTTGTGCCTTTCTATTTATTAGAATCTTGTCTTTTGTACCATCGCATGCCATATATTCATTCAGATTGTCCTACTGGGACATTAACTCTTGTCAGAGTATTCGTAGCTGATACATGTGATTTTACTATTCTTTTTGTATCAGTGAATGCGTCTTGACAGATGACTTGCAATATTTTCCAAATGAATTATCCTCTGAACTTTAGTTCATATTAACTTGTACGAGGAATTAAGATGAGACAAAGATGAGTTTTCCATAAAATTTCTCGTCGTTCTTCTAGCGGCGGAATCCTCCCCCTAACGACGGGAAAATTATCACACTATTTCAATGGATGAAAGAATCTTCTGGTTCCATAATGAATACATATTAATATTAATTGATAGACGCATCATTGTGTATCATGGATATCTGAGATGATCATGCCCAACCATAAAATTATTTGAATCGTAGAACTTCTGGTTTATTATTTACACTTCTGGAATTTTTATTCAAGTATGCAGCACCAGTTATTAAAGTATTTGTTAAACAACTTACGGGTTTAACACCTTCAGGGTTAGGACTATTGGTCCATTACTTGATGCTTGTTAAGTAATTCCAATTATACTTGAATAGCATCTTTACATTGTGGACAATCATGTTCTATCCACATTCATCCAATAAATGTGGTTTTAAATCATCTTTAATGATTTAAGTAGCTACTGTAAATTAAAATATGTCATCGATGATCACTTGTCTATGATCCACAATGCATAATTTATGAAAATTTTCATGTAGTTGTCCTACAGGGACGTGTCTTATACATCAAATCACCTATCAACACCTCTTATACATCAAATGTCAAATCAACTTTTTTACACTTTATTTATTTATTATTCTTTATCAAACAAACAACTCAACCTTTATTCTTACGTTTTCCAATGAGAATAAAAAAATACAACCAAACAGAAAATCTTTTATTCTTGTAGATTTGTTATCTATACTGGCATAGTTATCTATCCAGAATAACTCAATTCCATTATCCAAATGGGGGGATAGGTATTTCACGCTTCAGGCATGACTTTGTGGATTCATTAGCCAACATACTGATAATGTTTCCAATTGAAATATCAATCCAAGATATAATATTTATAGCACAATATATGACATGATAGTTGCTCTGTTGGAGCCTTTAATCAAGTTTATATAAAATTTGAATATTTGCTCTACTAGAGCCTTTAATCAAATTTATATAAAATTCAAATATTTGCAAGCCGAATATCACCTTTTCAACATCATTAATATAAAATTATGCAATATTCAATGACATGATATTTGCTCTGCTGGAGCCATTAATCAAGTTTATAGTACCAGAAATAGTACTAAAATTTGGATAAACTAATGTTAAATAATAATACAAATACATAAACAAAATAAATAAATTTCATATAATAAAAATAAATAAATTATGAAGATGTAAATACATAATTGACAGAGGTCTGATCGTACATCAAGTATGTGACCATGCTTTTTAGCACCACGTGGACAACAATCATTTTCTTTTGTAATTGAGTGGTTTGTTCTACAAACCTTTTTCCTTTATATTGCTTTTATTTAATTGCAATCCACTTCTGGTGAGTTGAGATTGTTTCACTGTCTATGATTGTTGTAGTTTCAATTTTATAAATCATGATCTTACTCATAACCACGACCACTTCCACGGCTAAAATAGATAAATAAATAAAATGCATTTTCTTCAGGCAATGATGCTAAGCCAATGGATCAAGTTACCATTTTTTTTTCAAAATCTCATTGTGATGTAACTAAAATGCATGAAACCAATGTTAATTTTCATATTATTCTGTCAATATTGCTACTACTGTAGTATTTTTGAGGCATATGTATAGTGAATATGGTGCTGAGAGATAACCATAATTTTATATCATCCTGCTGGGATAAAATATAGCCATTTATTTTTATGATCCATCGAGGATCCAAATAAAATATCATAACTTTTACATATTCTTGTTGGGATATAATGAAGTAATTTTGTATGATCCTTTAAGGACCCAAATATAATATCATAAATTTTGTCTAGTCCTACAGGGACACGAGTAGCAATTATTTTTGTATAGTCCATCATGGATCAGAAAATATATGTAAAAAATTTTCTTTGCATATTCCTACTGGGACAAATATCATATCTTTAATATGATCATTCAGAGATCCATGTAATAATAATTTTTGTATGGTCCTATAAGGACACATAACTTATAATATCAAAGTGAATTTCATATCAAATATTCACTAAAATAATTTTACAAACAAGTGCATTAAATTTGATATGATGAATAATTAAATAGAAATGATTTTAACATATGTATTGTTACCTTACCAATAACAATACAAGATTGAATATATGAATGAAGCAAGGAAAACATAATTGATTAAATAGTCAAATGGAAAAGACCAATTAATTTCAATTAAACCATGCCTGTCATTGTGGAGAAACTATACATATACCAAATACAATTTCAAAGAAATTCATAGTGTGGATCAGCCAATTCAGAACATGCCATTCAAATGAAATATGCAATATGATAGACAAGGAATCACATGTAATTTCTAATTCATCTTAACAGTCAACCACTAACCTTGATTTAATTAAATCAGACTTTATCAAGGTAGTAATAGAGGGCCATGAATTACAATGATACTTGCCAAATAATTAGCGACAATCAACATCTCAAATATGTACAGAACATTTAGCGGATGAATGTATAATTGCATCAATGATTTTAATGCTATGTACAATTACATGTTTCATGTACTGATCATAAGAGCATATATGCGAGGATAATGTTATATGAAATTGATAAAAAGCACTCATTAGAGCAAAGCATGTAAAACAATAGAAATTTTGCATTGCATAATTTATATATATATACTTGATTCCATTTCAGTGATCTCAAAAATTCTTTCACATGCTACTATAATTTTTATTTTAATTTCTCTTTAGGAGAAGCAAAATATCACACACACATAAAGAAATCCAATATGTATCAAGTGGAAACAAGATCTAACAGTTTGGTTTGCAAGATTTGTAATCAGTGAAAACTCCTTTAAAATTTCATAAAGATAGAGATAGCATCACAGTGATGGGATAAGATTGTTAAGTCTGTGTCACTTTTTTGCTGTTAAATATTGAATTGTATTTATTTTTATAGTTTGGGCATTCAGTTTCAAAATCTGACTACATATCTGTTCTCCTGGTATTGGCATTGGCATACCTATAAATTTTCGTCGCATTCTGACGTTTTTGGACTTATGCAGTTTTGATTTGGTATTCGGATTAGATTTTGTTAAAATCCAAGATGCAGAGGTAAAAATTCGATATTATCATGAGATGTTCAGTTTTGAGCTAGCTTCCATACAGAAGTAGAATTTGATCAACTGGATTTGTGTATCAAAAGTTATGGGTATTTTTCCAAGTATACCCCGAGGATGAAAAATCCAGGCAGCAGCCCTGTAAGATGTTTAGCCTAGATTTCAGAATAACTGGAGAGGTTATTTGATCTGGTTATAAACATAAAAATTGTAGATAATCGTCTTACCTTTCCAACGGAATTTGAATTGTGTAATTCGGAGCTATATTGTAGAAGTTATGACTGTTTTAGAGGAATCTGTCTAGAATTTCTGGTGAGGAACGGTTTTGTCATTTCTACCCCACTAAATGTGTTATTTTGGGGGAATAAAAAGAGAGTTTCGACTTGTATTTTTGGGGGGTTCCAGCAATGTGAGTTTGAGAGTGATAGGGAGAGAGGGGGGGGGGGGGGGGAAGGAGAGGAAGAGATTGAAGAGGATTTGATGAATCCCTTGTTTTTCTTTTCTTTTCTTTTCTTTTCTTTTTTTTTCTTTGTTGGCTGTCAAGCTCTCTCTTTTCTTTGTTGCTGCTGCTGTTACTGCTGTTGTGAATTGGGGTTGTCATGGCTGCTTCAAGGGGGTTTGGGTGAAGAGAAGCCAAGGGAAGAGAAGGTTTGGTGTTGACTTAAATGGAGGTGAGTGAAATCAAAGTTCTTCATTAGTATTTCATCTTTAATTGGTGCTGTTTGTCTGTCCATTTATGCTGGAAAATCATGGCTGAATGTATGTGTTGTTAGTTGTGAGAGAGAGAGTGGGAGAAACTCATTTTCAAGAAAAAATAAAATGGAGTGCCAAAGAAGAGGAGAAAAGCCAATGCAGAGGAAGAGAAGAAGTGGAAGAGAGGGTGAAAGTGCATGTTCATGTGTGTGAGCCTATTTGATTAGCTTGGTCCCTCTCTCCTTTAAGCCCTCTTTTAATTTTCTTCCCTCTTGTGATCTGTCCAGCCAGCAAAGAAGGGAAAATTGTGTGTGTTTTTGCTTGTGAAATCCTCTTCTTCCTCCTCCAAGAGGTACTCTCTTCCCCTTTTCTTTATGCCAATGTATGTATTTGTGTTTATATTGGTGTGAGTGTGTGTGCAATTGAATGTGGGTGCTGTTAAGAGGGTGTTATGGGTAATTGCTATTGCACATGAGATGTTTGTGTTTATGCATTAATGGTGGGGGTTTTGTGTTGTATTAAATCAGATTTTCTGTCTTGTGAAGATCCATATGAATTTAATGTCTAGAGGCATGTTATGAAGATTATGTCTTCATGTGATTTGATCATCCACATGTCTAGATATTATATATCAAATTTGGTGTCATTTGGTTACCTATATTGAAAGTTATAGCCTAATGTTCATGGCCTGTCCAGATTCGCGTGGAAATAGACCTGTTTCTGAAAATAATTTATTTCGAACATTTCAAGATTAAATCAGGATTTGATGTCTTCACGGATTATGATCCCAACATATCAGAGTATGTGCATGATGTATTTTAGAATTTTTGGATTAGTATTTGGAGCCGTGGAGATCAAACAAGTAGGGGTAATTGCTGCAGATGTAGCAGTTTTTCTTGATTGCTTCAATAAGTTACTGTTCATGTTGTGTGCAATACTAAGAGTTGGTGTCTTCATGAAGTAGGATTATATATATAGGTGTCAGGAAACTTCATGTTTGATTTGATAATCATTAGTTGTGTTTTGCAGCTTTCGTTGGCGGAACTCGCAATGATTGGGTTTTTAGTGAGTGGTTCAATCCACCCCTTTTGGGAAATGCTCGATACATGTGATTGTGCATCGCATATCCATGGGGCTTTATAGCATTATTCAATCTTGATTTTTACATAGTATTGCTTTCGTGTTGGTAGATGCTTAGTGTGGTTAATTCTTGAATGCTAAGTTCTTTTGGACATGTGGTCCATGCAACTTGTTGTGATATTTGTGTGTATATTTAATTGTTAGGCCTTGTTTATGGTATGCGTACCTATGATCTACTATTGTCAGGATCATACATGTTTTAGAATGTAAATGTTGTAGCTATCTTGCCTGCATCCGATTGATGCATCTTTATGTGAATTTTTGAAAATTTATTGTTGTATTGGAGTTTGTTATCTGATAGCTATGATGATAGAATGTCAGGCCTATCTATGTTAGGTGTGAGCATGACTCACCTTTAGGATCATGTCTTGTCATGATTGAGTGCGAGGACTTAGCTTCTTTCCCCTCGCATCCAAGGGATGCATATGTGCAGGAATTCAAGAGAATTTTGTACATCAATTGGTAATTGTTAGATGATAGTAGTTGATCCGGGAGGATCGTCTTGTGAGCATGGAGTACCCCCTCCCCATATCATCATGCGTCAAAGCTACCCAGCGTCGAAGCTACCCTGTGTGGTGCCACCGTACCACCGGAAGGCCGCCAAGGAGAGGGCTACCGGATGATATTGCGAGCGTGGAGTACTGTTTTCCTACATCATCGTGCGTGGAAGCTACTCGGTGTTTGTTACCCGATAGCTATGACAATAGTATGTTAGGTCTATCTGTGTTAAGCGTGTGCATGACCTGTCTTTATAAACATGTTTTGTCATAATTGAATGCGAGTGTTTAGCTTATTTCCCCTGCATCCAAGTGATGCATCTATGCGGGAATTCAAGAGAATTATGTATAGCGATGGTATTATTCGAGAAGATAGTAATTGATATGTGAGGATCGTATTGTGAACATGAAGTCCTCCCTATATCATCGTGCGTCGAAGCTACCCTGCGTGGTGTCACCGTGCAACCGAAAGGCCGCCAGGGAGAGGGCTACTTGGGAGAGGGCTACCGGATGATATTGTGAGCGTGGAGTACTATCTTCCAACATCATTGTGTGATCGTATTGCGAGTATGAAGTGCTTCCTCCCTATATCATCGTGCGTCGAAGCTACCCTGCGTTGGAGCTACCTTGTATGGTGCCACCGTGCCATCGGAAGGCCGCCAGGGAGAGGGCTACCGGATGATATTGCGAACGTGGAGTACTATTTCCCTACATCATCATGCGTCTATCATACGAGGCTTAGAGTACTGACCACGGGTGATGCCGTATCATCTAGAATGCCCAGAGTATGATGTCACTACCATACAAGGCTTAAGTACCGACCACGGGTAAATCTATATCGTTGAGAATGCCCAGAGTATGATGTGACTATCATACGAGGCTAGGAGTACCGACCACGGGTGATGCCGTATCGTCGGGAATGCCCAGAGTATGATGTCACTAACATACGAGGCTTGAGTACCGACCATGGGTGAATCTGTATCGTTGGGAATGCCCAGAGTATGATGCTACCATCGTACGAGGCTTGAATACTGACCATAGATGGCCGTTAGGATGAGGATAACCCGGGAGAGGGCTACCGGAGATGCGAGGGATTGGTATGTATTTATCTAGATGTGAAGAATCTTAGTAACGTGGTATTAGTTTGTATTACAACTCGTTAGTGTTAATGGATTAGTTGTTCCCCAAAAGTCCCAACAGTTTTACCCCCTTCGGGGTGAGAGTGAGGGTGATGTGTGGTCACGTCTCTATGTGACATTTATATATGTCGGTGTTTTCCCATCCATATCTTTCCTTGAAAGGAAAATGTATTAGTGTTATATTATTATTCTTGAGTTGGATTCTTGTCACTCCCTGAGCTTATAGCTCACCCCTCGTGTGTTGTTTTCCACCAGGGACAGTGGAGCGTGGAGCTGGAGCATCCTTCTAGCATATTTCATGTGTGGAGTGTCCCAACTTTCAGTTGGCAAGTGCGGGGCTGTCAGCAATCCTATTTTTTTGTATGTATTAGTAATTGTGCGCGTCGCACATGTGGTTGTATTTGGACTAGACTTGGGCTCTCACAGGACGGTAATGGTGTATTCGAGTCTGTAATAATGTTTTTGATTTACAGATTTAATTATATTTTACGCTTCCGCATTATTATTATTTTTGTTACTTATTGTTTTCCTGTCTCCTTGTTACTTATGCGATTATTGTTTCATTATTATCAGGGGTCATTGTTGACCTCTTATATGACCTCTTATGTATGAGTCATGGTATTGTAGGATTGTTATGGTCCCGGGAGGGCTGTTCCGGGGCGTAACAAAGATAAAGATAAAAATTTATGAATAACACCTATAAATGATCATAAAGAGTAGGCCTGTCAACGGGTCGGGTCCGGGTCGGGTCGGGGTGGACCTGGACCCGACCCGTTTGATTGTCGGGTCCTTCGGGTCGGGTCCACATCGGGTCTCGGGTAAGGTCGGGTCGACCCATTAACAAAAGTAGGTCAGACAAAGAGAGATTGATAAACTTCTTAAAGGCCTACAATGGCTTCATTTTTATTTCTTTTTAACAGAGTGTAATATATTATAAATAGTTTTTCACTATTTTGATTTTTTAATATTTAATAAGATGAGATTTGGAATACAGTTTAGATTATTACGCATTTACGTAAAGTCAAAATATTGTAAAAATATTTCAAATGCTTAAAATTTTAATTGAGTATTCAATATTTAGTTATAAATGTTTGGTTGGATCATAAATGTTGGGTTGGATCATAAATAAAAAGAATCACAAAGTATTTGGGTTGGGTCAATCGGGTCCATCGGGTCCATAGGATCGGGTCGGGGTGGACCCAGACCCGACCCGTTTTCATTGTCGGGTCCTTCGGGTCGGGTATTTATGCCTTCTATCGGGTCGGGTCCGGGTCGACCCGCGACCCGTTGACAGGCCTAATAAAGAGGGACACCTTTATAAAAAAATGTTCATGAAGAACTAAAACTATTGCCCATCACAAAAATGCAAACCAATTAGTCAATCAAATGATTTCTCACATCTTGTGTGTGCTTGAAAATGATGAAATGTTTTTCGTGACTTCAAGTCAAGAATTTCATGACTTCAGGTTACACCATTTTAGACTTATAGTCGAGCCCTTCTGGGGATGACATTAAAATACATATTTACATATTTGACTTCAGGTCATATCATTCTAGACTTCTAGTCCAGCCCTTCTGGGGATAACAAATAAACTACATATAACTCTTCAGGAATATTGAAATCTATATAAGTGTATCTCTTCAGGGATTAAATTACATGTATCTCTTCTGGAGCATCGAAATCTATAGGAGTGTATCTCTTCAGGGATAACACTCACATGTAAACAAAAAACAAAAAAATTGAGAGGACAAAAGAATAGTAAACAAGACTATATAATCTTGTTTAAAATATTTTACCTTAAACAATAGAGCAATTCGTGCTGATAATATGTTACAGAAGTAAAAGAGAAAGGAAAACCAAAACACAAGACATCGAGACACAAAATGTATAGATGTAAAGAAATATAGTTCTTCAGGAACTATTCTTATCATTCTTATTCATTTTCTCTTCTTATTCTCTTTCCTCTCAACCCATCAATTACAATTTTGGTCAAGCCCCCCTTATATAGAGCTAAAGTCATAAATGGTACATAGGGTAACCAAAAAGTGTATAGGGAAGGTACACCACTAGAATTGATAGAC
The DNA here is from genome assembly GCA_030737845.1 of Acorus calamus. Taxonomy (NCBI): domain Eukaryota; kingdom Viridiplantae; phylum Streptophyta; class Magnoliopsida; order Acorales; family Acoraceae; genus Acorus; species Acorus calamus. The sequence goes on along the minus strand of CM060879.1, from coordinate 16,546,069 downwards.
ACACATACATATGAATAACTATGATGTGGTCATTCACCATTGTATGTACCAAGACAAGCATTATTTACAACATAAATAAATTTTACAAAGCTACTCAAATTTTTTTGTGATAGTAAACATTGTGTGAATTATATTTAAAGGCCTGGCCCCATCATAAAAAGTTCGCCTAGGGTCCAATCTTTAATGTTAATCTCAGGGCTAACCCCATGAAGGGGATCGGATTCGGTCAGTACCGAGCTCGGTCAGTTCGGTCAGTATCGAACTGCACTACGTTCAAATCAAACTGCATCATTTATAAATCGAACTACATAATCAAGTGTTGGGTATATATTTCACTTTCTTACTGGATATTGATGATATTTAGGAATTCATATTTTCTCCGGTATCTGATTGAATCCAATAAGAGAGTAAAAAATATACTCAACAATTGATTGTGCAGTTTGATTCATAAGTGATGCAGTTTGATTTGCACGTGGTGCAGTTCAGTACTGACCGAACTGACCCGAAGTCAGCACTGACCGGATCCCGTCTCCCCATGAAGACAACTTTTTATTTTCAACATGAGATGGACCATGACATGAGCTACTCCATCCACAAAGCAAAGTAACAACCTTTTGTGCATCCACATAAGTATATAATATATATCTACGAAAACTCAACTATAGAGTTGGATTCAACCCCACCCTTCTTATATCTTTTGTTCGTTTTGTTTTTTTAATTTAATTCTCTCATCATCAACATCGAAATTGTACTTCATTTGCAGCAATAAAACACAGTAGCAATATCTTTTTTTTTTTTTCCTTTAAGTAAAATAGCCGGGTGATGATAAAATGATTGTAAATCCAACTCATCAAGAAAACTGAGAAGCCTGGCCTTGTACCATTGTAATGCAATACTTAATATCAGTGTATCTCCGGCTTTGCTTGTAATAAATGGAAAAAAAATAATTATGTTATCGACTTTGCAAGTTGTGTTATATTTTTTATTTTTTCTTCAAGGAAGGAATTAAAATTTTGTGAAGATATGACATCTTGACTTAGTGTCAATGATTTTGTCTATATCAGTTTTTGTCCAGCCACGTTGCACTAAGAATATGTAGAATATATTTATTGTCTAGAGATTAAGACATGTAAACACCTATCAGCCATAGCCGTTGTGGAATTCCATTTACAGCCACAAAATGAAGGATCGTGGCGACAAAAGGAAGGATAATATTACAGGACAATATTCAAAATATTCAATTGTCGTATACTATGATTTTTTTTAAGGTATGCATAAACAGAGTGTATATTTATAATATATCTATATATATCTTCGTAGAAATATATAAGATATATATATTATAAAGAATTGAATGGCCTCATTTAAAAACATCAAGAGTAAAAACTTATATATTTCGGTAACAAATTACATATATCGTACTGGATTTGTGCACATGAGACTATAAACCAGCATGTAACAAGTTAATGTGCTTAAAAAAGGGTAACATTCAACAGAAGTCCTACATACAAATTCAACATTTTTTTTATGATTTTAAAGATGTTACTACATGTAAGGAAATATGTATGAAATAGGCAATCCAATAATCTTGTATATATATTCATTAAATGAAAAATAAATATTACATTGTAATATAAAATAACATATACCTTATTAATTAGCAAAATAAAAATGTATATACGTATGCGGGCCTGACGTGTGACTTAACATTCAAAAATTAACATGAGCACAATTATAAAATAAAGAAAAAATAATAATTTTATCTTTCTATCGGACATTGTTTTAAATGCAATTAGCAAAAAATAACATTGTTTAAACCAATATTAGCAAAAAATAGCACTGTATTGAGAATATTTGCAAAAACTAGCATTGATCAGCGGTAATCATTTCTTTTTATACTGGAGGTGCCGCTATATATATACGGCACCTCCTTTGTTTTTTTTGTTAAAATCATTACTTCTTCTCATTTGATTAAATATTAATGGCTATGATTTTTTTATCAATTATTTAATTAAATTTGAGTGGCTAAAAAAATAACTTCTTTCCCTATATTTCACTATATTTTCTCCCTTCATCTGAGCCATTAAATTTAATCAAACGAATCAATCTTATATGATTATCTCTATCAACTAAATATATTTTAAACAAAAAAAAAACTCACTCAATGATCTTCCATGATTTTCTTTCTTTTCAACTGAACATATGTTAAAAAAAAATCTCAGCCATTAAAATTTAGTTAAATAGTTGATAAAAAAATTTCAGCATTAAAATAAATTTAGTTAAATAGTGGATAAAAAAAATCTCAGCCTGATATTTAAATTAAAGGAGAATAAATGGTGATCTTAACAAAAAAACAAAGAAGGCACCGTATATATATATATGGCACCTCCCTTTAATAACCAGTGCTAGTTTTTGTAAATATTTTTCATCCGGTGCTATTTTTGTTAATATTGATTTAAATGATTCTATTTTGTTAATTGCTCTTGTTTTAATAAGGAGAAAAAAACACAATTTAAAACTCTCTTGTTGTTTCAAATTTCTTTATTGTTTTTGTATTCTATCAGACATTGTAACTTCAGTATATTGTCTACCAGTTCACCTTAAAAAATAAAAAAATAAAGAAAAAAAAAACTAGCCAGTGATCTTTGGAAAAATCTAGCACAGAGAATATCTATCTTTTCAAAATGCACCAAAGACACTCGCCGGTTATAAATAGTGCTCCTTGTATGGGATTTGTGAAGAACAGATAGCAGGGAAGAAAATGAGGAAGGGGAAGACCTTTTTGTTGCTCTCCATGCTCATGTTTTTCAATCTTGTCATCACTCCTACCATGGCTTCAAGGGGAATTCCCACCGATGCTAAGCCAGGTGAGCATTATTCATAACACTTTTCATAAATTTCCACACATTTCTATGTTTTTTGTTTTTGAGATTCACAAAATATGTTATTTTTGTTGACTACATTAACATCCATAAAATCTTGTACTTCATCCTATATTGAAGTGCATACTGTGATAAAAGTAAAGTATACACTATTATATTTTCTCTTGAAAAGGTAAAAAAAAAAAACAAGGTATATAGGGAAGCGGCCGGGGAAACATTTCTGGAGTGCAAACCAAGTTGCAGAACAGACAGACTATATCAGCTCTCATGCAGTACATGAATTGACACCTGTTTTTGACTGTGTTAACTCTTGCAGTAGAAAAGGAGAGTCAGGTTGCCGATGCTGCTGCTATCTCCAATCATACACTACATCGGAATAAACCAGTTTTCTCCAAGCCTCGGGGCAGCCCATACAGAAGATGCAACCCATACTACCGCTGCAACCCACCGCATCCATGAAGAAGAACTCCAAATGCACCATGCATGTCGGAGGAACAATTAATGATGATAAATGTAATCTCTATATGAGTAAGTAACAATGGCATACATAGAATGAGAATAATTCATGCTTCTGGATAAGCATGCTGAAATATAAATGTTCTGTTTTTCAGTCAGTTTAGCAGCAATGGTGGTTTATGTGGTGTTTGATATATCAGTGTATCTCCCGCTTTGCTAATAATAAATGGGGAAAAAAAACAAGTTATCAACTTTGCAAGTTGTGTTATATTTTTTATTTATTCTTCAAGGAAGGAATTAAAATTCTCTCGTGTCTCTTTTGATATGTCTGCTCCAATTCTTTTTCTCTTTAATCTATACTTTAAGTACTGTTTGGATAGAGACATATCTATTATGGGTTTATTACTGTTATAGGAATAGATATATCTGTTTTTATATTTTTCTTTCATACATTGAAGTATATGTTTCATTTTTTATATAAACACATACCTCATTAGATGAAGTATACTATTTTTAAAAAAAATTCAAACATTTGTAAATTGGATTTAGGAAAAAAAAAATGAACTAGATATAACATTATCCAATCAAACGGTCCACCATATAAACCATGATGAAAACACATCGCCGGCCATGGGGGCTAGCTAGGTGACCAAGGCGATCATTCTAGGCTCCACATGTGGAGGGCCCAAAATCTCTCAAATAAAAAAAGTGTTTCATTCTTATTTTGATGGTAATTTGTTTTTGAATTTATCCATTTTATTTTATTTTTAGAAATTATACATTTTTTATCTTCTTAAAATCTAGTATATTCATGACTTATTGGGATTTTATCTTATTAATTTACATAAAAAATTTCCTTCTAGGTTATTTTTATTTTTTTATCTTTGTTTTTATACTTTTTTTTCAAACACTTGTATATTTTTAGGCTTTTTATTATTTTTCAGTATATTTGGGATTCTTTTTTTTTTTCGTTAAGTCATTATATAAAAATGTAAATTAAATTTTAAAAAACTACTCAAATTTTTTTGGAGTCCGGATCCGGTCAGTACCGAACTGCACCACGTTCAAATCGAACTGCACAACAAATTGTTGGGTATATTTTTTACTCTCTTATTGGATATTTTCTCCAATAGTTGATTGAATCCAATAAGAGAGTAAAAAAATATACCCAATAATTTGTTGTGCAGTTCGATTTGAACGTGGTGCAGTTCGATACTGACCGAACTGATCGTAGACGAGCACTGAGCGGATCCGAGCACTTTTTTCGTGATAGCAATCATTGTGTGAATTATATTTAAAAGACCAGCCCCACCATTAAAAGTTCGCCTGGGGTCCAATCTTTTTCTGTTAATCTCAGGGCTGACCTCTGACAAACTTTTTTTTTTTTTTTTCAACATGAGATGGACCAGGAGCTACTCCATCCACAAAGCAAAGTAACAACCTTTTGTGCATCCACATCAGTATATAATATATATCCTACGAAAACTCAACTATAGAGTTTGATTCAACCCACTTTTCTTGTATCTTTTGTTTGTTTATTTTTTTTTATTTAATTCTCTCATCCTCTCATCAACATCCAAATTGTACTTCATTTTCAGCAATAAAACATAGTAGCAATATCTTTTTTTTCTTTAAGTAAAATAGCCGGGAGATGATAAAATGCTTGTAAATCCAACTCATTAAGAAAAATGGAGAAGCCTAGCCTAGTACCATTGTAATGCAATACTTAATATAAAAAAAATTAATATAATAAACAAATAACGGACAATATGTATCATTGAAATGTATCCTATGCTTATCCCGAAGACGAATTTATATAAGAAAAAAAAAAGGAGATGTTACAGATACCTCATTAAACGATGTTTATTATTTAAAAAAAAATAAAGCTGTATGATTTTTTTGTGAGACTGTATTTGAGGCCGTTTCTAACATTATTCCCTTGAAGTGAAATTGTAGTGTACATCATAATGTAAACACTTTTTAATTAAGGGTGCCCTTGAATTACATGCCACTCATGAAATTTATTTTTAGAAAATTTTGCATTCAATCTCTTTTCCAAATTTCAGTTTGAACATGTTTTGATATTTGTAAAAATATTATACCTTAACTAATAAGGTATATGTATTTTTATAAAATAAAAAATATATATATACTTCAATAAAATAAATATATACTTTAATTAATTGAATCTTAAGAAATAAGGTTTAAAATTTAATTGCATTCTAAGTTTAATAGCTTTGAACTTACAAATTATCTCAATCACAATAAAGGAAGAAGATATGATTATCACGAACACATTAGACAATTAGATAACTTAACCTGATCCCTTTTGAGAATTGCATAACCACCAGATAACCTCGACCATCGACTTGCCAAAACTGAATTCCCACAGTTATGGAAATCCGTTTCACTCTCCTTATACCGAATCCAACCTCCACAAAAGAATAACAGAACAAGCCCCATTCATTACCCACTCCTGCTCTATCTCTCTCTCCCCCTCACTTTTTATTATTCCAGTTTTGTTCATACATTCAAGAATGTGTTGCTTAATCAGATTTTTCATCGAAAAAGGTAAAAAAATTTATTCATTTACCATATGGGTTCATGCGCTTGTTCTGTTTTTTTACATCTTTGAAATTCATGGAATTTTATATTTCATTTCAACGGGTCAATTTGATAATTCTGATAGAGAAAAAAAATTCTAATTTTTTAGAAATCCAGTTTTTATAAATTTTATAAAAGAAGAAATTTATATAGAAAAATGAATGATGCATGCCATTCAGAATTTTCTTAGTGTTGTAACAAGATGAGAATAAATTTTAAACTGGTCGTATGCTCTTTTTTTTTCCTTCCTTTCTTTTCTTTTGGACACGCAACATATAAACAATATCAATCATCGCACAAATTTCAAATCATGCTTGATATACCTGTTTTTTTCTTATGCAGTTATTCTTCAATCGAGATATATTGGCTCTATTGCAAGGCAATGTTTGACATAAAAAGAAAGAAAATGTTGGATCTGGGGTCTGTGTTCATGTTCAAGATGCAAAGCTTCTTGGTTGCTTCGGCCATTGTGAAGTGTTGCAAGAGAACGCTATTATTCATTTTATGTTGGAACTGATGATTCAATAATAGTAACTCATTCAGTTATCAAAATCTTTCAATGGAGTTTCACAAAGGGAATTCCTCACTAGAACACAAGGATATCCCAAACCTATCACATTTGGAGATCACAAGGTCTCCAAGATCACCACGGGCGTCTCCAAAATCTCCGCGGACTCCAAGATCTCCAAGGATGCAACATAGGTCTAGTAGCAAGAGCCCTGTTGAGCATGGTGGGTCTGGTGGTGGGAGTCCTGTTAAACATGGTAGGTCTGGCAGCAGTGGGAGCCCCTTGAAGAGTGAGTCTGGTAGAGGGAGCCCTGTTAAGCATGATCGGGTTTCACATTCGAGAAGAGATGGTCGTCCTAAAAAATGTATGAACTTTCTTCATAGTTCTTTCACTAGTTTTACAATGTCATGCATGCAGATCTTATGTCTCAATCATGTTATAGCATTTAGGATGATTTATCAAGTTTTTTGGAAGATTGCTTTTGGAATTTTGGTCCTCTTCAGAATCAATTTTTAAAAATAGCCTTTTGATAATCCAGCTTTCCATAAAAGCTACTATGAACTAGTTTTTTTACAAAAAAAAAAGAAATTTTTTGACTTCTGACACATAAAATGAAATTGATTTTGTGAAAATTTGATATGGTTTGATAGTTGATTCCAAATGGGAGTTAAGAAGCATTGAGTAGCACTTGGGAGAGATGAGGGAAGCTAATATGAAACACATGAAGCATGTTCAATCACTCTATCATGTTAATTTGTGAATCTTGATATAACTACCCAAATGACATTTTAATTAGCGGTATTGCTTCTATATTTATTTAATGGACCTGATACACTCAGTCCATGTTGCAGTCTTATTTGTAATTGTCGCATCATTAACAATGTATATGAAATCATTTAATACAGTACATATTTCATTATAATGATATACATTTTTTAATGAAAAATATAAAAATAGAAATATTTATTGAGTATTTACTTCATTTTTTTTTTAAAAGTATTTTTTTAGCCAATTATATACTTAAAAAAATCAAAATGTATGTGGACTGCACACGGACCATGAAATGGACTGAGCGTAACATTTTCTTTTCCCAATAGAGCATCCATAACAACCTTTTAAATCTACATATTTCTGTATATATTTGAGTGCAGCACTCTGTTTCAATTATCATGGAAAATCGACTCTCGTGATAGAATTGCCAGTATATAAGGTCAATAAATTAGTGATTTGAGTGACATTTTAGTAGCAATTCTATAGCAATCCAGTAACATTGCTTGTCTAGTATTCCAAAGTACATACATGGACATAGATAGCATAAACAGAATTCTTAGGCTGATTTTAAAAAAAATACAAGTGTAGCACTACTGTTACTTTGATTGTGTCAGCATAAGCAAAAAAAAATTTGGTTGCATGTTTGTCTTTCTGTTAATTCTAAATAAGAATATTTTCCCATTGAATCTATAGATCCTGAAAACAATCTTGACAGGTGGCTCAGGTGGGAAAGGCACAAGGGGAGGATTACTTGATACAGGAGACAGTTATCATCTTGACCCAAATGATCTAAATTATGACAGCAGTGAGGTATCTAAAGTATCCTTCATTTTCAAATTAAGTTGATCAATTGATCTTTGCAGTATCTTAACAGAGTTATCCTCTTCAAAACACCCATGCTATTGGCCAGTTTATTGAGCAACGCAAGACTTGTTTTTGAAATGCAATTAATAATTCATATTGAACCCCTTTTGCTGCTGGGGATGATTTGTAAATATTATCTTTACCAGTGATGAATTGTTTTTATCAAGAAGACAGATTCTATTAGAATATTTGGTTTATCAATGGATTCCTAATCAGATTGGCTTACCAGCATTGATTTGGGCATTAAATGTTATGAAATTTTGGTTTAAATACTCAAAATACTCTTACTATTTGTCATGTACATGTACTTAATAATCATCTCTTTATGTATCTCACAATGGTGAAAAGTGTTTAATAGGAATCAAACATAAAGTAGAGTATCTCTTTAAATAAGTTACATATTAAACACAAAACCAATACCATGATTATGATCCCCAAAACAAAAGGAATGGTTTTCATAGTGAGAGTATGAATTGTAATTATTTTGGAAGATGTTATTGATGATAGGATTCTAATTTCACTTTTTTTTTTCTTCAAGCCTTAATTTTGAAGGATCCACATTTACTTTCAATAATACCACAAACTAAACTGGTGTACTTTAAGATTTTTCAGTAATTTTTGGATGGAATGAGAATCTATCTTAGAATACTAAAGAGGGACTCTCTATTTTTAAGAGGGACTTGTTATTGAACAATCTAATTCTAATCACATTCTGCAGGACTGCAACCAAATGAACACTAGCAAAACCTCACAACCACCTGAAGAGTTCAAAAAGAAGGTGACAGTAATAGTAGGAGAATACTTTGCAACCGACGATGTCGTCTCCACCACCAACGAATTGCGAGACCTCGGACATCCAGACTACCACTACTACTTCGTAAAAAAGATTGGATCCATGTCGATGGACAGAAACGACAAGGAGAAAGAAATGGCAGCAGTCCTACTCTCCTCGCTCTATGCAGATGTAATAGATCCTCCACAAGTTCACAAAGGCTTCAGCAAACTCGTCGAATCCTCAGACGATTTGGCTGTAGACATACCCAACATGGTCGATACTTTGGCTCTCTTCATAGCTAGGGCGGTTATAGACGACACACTACCTCCCTCATTCTTGACCAAACAAATGGCAAAATTACCGAAGGGCTCGAAGGGGATCAATGTGTTGAGGACGGCTAAGAAGGGCTACTTATCGGCTCCGTTGCATGCGGAGAACATAAAGAGGAAATGGGGAGGGTGCAAGAACAAGACAGTGGAGGACATGAAGGCGAGGATCAGCGATCTTTTGATCGAATACGGAGTTTGCGGCGACAAGAGGGAGGCCTTTCGATGCATCAAAGACTTGAATGTGCCGCATTTCCACCACGAGATCATTAAACAGGCGATCTTGATCGCGATGGAGAGGCGTTCGATGGAGGCCCGGATACTAGACCTCCTAAAAGGGGCCGCGGAGGACGGGTTCATTAATTCAAGTCAGATTTCGAAGGGATTCGCCAGGCTGATCGATGTAATTGATGATTTATCGTTGGATATACCGAATGCGAGGCAGATTCTGCAGTCGTTGATATCGAAAGCGGCTTCGGAGGGTTGGCTCTCAGCTTCGGAGGGTTGGCTTTGAACACCCAACAAGCTAATGAACGGGAAGACGACAAAGCGGTGAAGATGTTCAAGGCGAAGGCGACATCCATGATTCACGAGTACTTCTTAACTGGGGATCTATTCGAGGTTATGAATGGTTTGGCGTCTGAAAACCATTCGTCGTCTTTGGCCTTGAACACCGTCTATGTGAAGAAGCTAATACTTTTAGCGATGGACCGGAAGAACCGTGAGAAAGAAATGGCGTCGGTGTTGCTCACTACCCTCTTTTGCGATGGAAGACATCGTTAACGGATTCGTAATGCTACTCGAGTCGGTTGAGGACACCACCTTGGACAACCCGGTGGTCGTCGAGGACCTAGCGAAGTTCCTGGCACGGGCGGTGGTGGACGAGGTGTTAGCGCCACTAAATCTATCCGACATCGAGAGAAATAGCGACGGGGAGGAAGTGCTCAGGATGGCGCGATCTTTGCTCGGCGCGCGATTTGCGGGGGAGAGAATGTCAAGGTGTTGGGGAGGTGGGGGGAGCGGGAGGGCAGTTGGATGGGCGATCGAGGACGTGAAGGAGAGGATCGAGAAGGCGTTGGAGGAGTACAAGATGGGCGGGGACGCCAGGGAGGCGTGTCGGTGTATAAAGGAGCTGGGGATGCCTTTCTTTCATCATGAGGTTGTGAAGAAGGCTTTGGTGAATGTGATGGAGAAGAAGAATGAGAGGCTTTGGGGGTTGTTGGAGATGTGTTTTGATATGGGGTTGGTGACTGAGAATCAGATGAAGAAGGGGTTTGAGAGGGTTGGGGAGGGGATTGATGATCTCAAGTTGGATGTGCCGGATGTGGAGAGGGAGTACGAGAGGTACGTTGAGAGGGCGAAGGAGAATGGATGGTTGGACTCTGACTTCTCGGTTAAGAAGACTGTTGAGGGTGAGACTTGTTGAGGAAAGAATTTGTTTGTTTTGTTCTTTGTTCAGGTACAATTTTTTTTCCGTCTCAATTTCATTCTACATATGTTATGAATTTTTTAAAAATAATATACTTTATCTAATGAGATAAATGTTTTTATAAAAAAAATGATGCATATATTTCGATGAATTCATAGATATGATGCATTTATAGAAAATATGAAAAAAAATATTGAAATATATATCTCGTTAATGTGAGTACATGCTTCAGTAATTTTTTATCGATGCATATAGAACTAGAATTGGGGCTGAAAAAAATAATTGTGCAACACTCTAATTTTTAACATTTGTATTCACGGGAATGGGTTAGGTCTATCAGAGAATTAAATTGTCTAATGAATCTATGGTCACCCAATTTTAATTAAGATTGATCACCTCAAAATATACAAAGTTGAGCTGAACCTTAAAATAAAAAATATTAGAATTAAGCTACTACAATTTTAATTTTAATTTTAATTTTAAAACCGAACATTATATCCAATCACAATATCTATCTTAAGATGATAAGATTGGACGATTACAATTGTGTTAGATGATCTAATTATCCAACGCGAGTTAGACCTAACCCAGCTAGACCCGTAGTGGATCGGGTTAGGTCCAACGCTCGTTGGACAATTTGATTGTCCAATTAGATATACAATGTAATTGAATCCTAAAAAAAGAAAATTTAGAACTTATTTGAATTTTATTTTTTAAAATCTAACAGAATATCTCAATCACAATGCCTATATCTAAGTCAGAAGTTCGGTCAGTCACGAGCGCGCTAGATAATCAAATTATTCAATGGGTATTGGACCCAACCCATATCCCACCATTTGATGTGTGGGATATATGATGTGTATGTTTTTGTTGGACATGCAAATTTAATAGAAAGATCCCAATTATGAAACAACATGGGTCATTAATTTTATTCATTTTCATTGTGTTTTATTTTTTAGGGCAACTAAAGCCACCCCCAAGGAGTTGGTACTCACCTTAGAAAAGACAAAAAGGGGCTGGAGCCTCCTTCCAAAATAATGCTTGGACGAAGGTGGTGGCCTGCAATGGCAAGCGGCAAAGGACAGAGAATGCCACCTTTCAGTCTCTCTTATTTCTCTCTTTGTCTTTCTTTATCTCTTTTTCTCTTTCTCTCTCCCCTAGTCCTCCACTCGCCCCCTCTGTTACTGCTCCACTGTCACCTCCGCCATCCCCCCCCCTCTCTCTCTCCTTTGCCGTTTTCTTCCCGTCGCTGCCACCTCCTCCACCTGCCGCCACCACCCTCTGCTTGCCTCAGCTGCTCTCCCGGACCCCAGTCCCTCCCTTCCTTCCTCTCTCTCCTCTTCCTTTTTTTTTTTTTAAGATGCAACCCAACCCTAGAAAAGACATAAATGGGGGGCGGGGTTACATCTTTTTAGGGAGTGGGTCAAACCCTCCCTTTGATTTAATCAATATGTTATATGTTTGGAACTTTGTTGGCCCATTAGTGTTGATGCCTAATAATTGCAGTGTTGATACATGTAGTCCATTTTATAGTTCATTTTGCAGTCATATACGTTATGATAACGTAATATATACTACATTATCATAGTGTATACTGTACTATCTTAGTATATACCGTAGTCCATTTTTTTATTTTTTCACTATGAAAAAAAAAATACTAATGTATCTGAATATATACTCCATTTCACATAATAGTATGCACTTCAAAGGATAAGTGTATAATTTTATAAATAAAAAAAATGGGATGGAGTACTTATGGTGCTCCATGTATCTTTTTCCATGATTTCATGATTAGTTTGGATTAAACAAAGACCATATAAATTTAAGCCCATTAAGTTATTTTCTGTTTTTTTTTTTATTGGGGACATATTTATGAATATTTTATTGTAGTGGTTTAAAGTATTTAAAGTATACATAAATTTATGGATTTACTTTATGATTTATTTACGATGTTAAATATTATGATGTTATTGATATTCTCAATCATGTTTAAATCGTAGAGTATGAAATCATATCATAAATTATTTTTTCGCATTACTATTAATGATGTTAATGATGTAATCAATGCCTGAGCAATATTCATTTACATGTTTTTTGGTTCAAGGCTTGGACTTATTGCGAGTCACTAAACTGGATACCCAAAGGTGACATACCTACCTAATTGAGTCATGTATAGCTAATTTGCCCTATTAGATGAAGTTTTCACCTTATAAATAATTAAATAGACTATAGATATGTCATAGTATTCACCCAAAGATCGAATCAAGACTATAGATATGTCTTAGTAACTCAAAGCATTAATGTTGTGAGTATTTATTCTCAGCAGTTTCAACTTCAATTTCACTACATTCGCATGCTTCATCAGTTTCAATATTTAATGGAACAAATCTTTCAGAATTATTTGAATAAGTTCAGTTTCATCTGTGTTATGGATCTTGATTTAACATTTCAAACAGAAAAACTCACTACTCTTACTATCACAAAAAGCGCGGAAGAGAAAAGCTTTTTTCAATGCACGAGGAAGATGGGGGCCTTTATTTCCACCCCTTCAAATACTCAATCTACCTCTTAAAAATTAAAAATTTTCTTTTCTTTTAAGGTAGAAACCCACACCAAGCCCTTCTCCTCCGTCTCCGAGCAGCGTTAGTCAAGCAAGTGAACCAGGCAAGCGACGTTGAGCAAGTGAACCAAGCAAGAGACATCACCGTTTCTAGCGACGATGACAGCGACATATTTCTTGTGTCCTGGTGAAGCAGTTCTAGGAGGCAATCGAGGGAGTCCTTCTTGAAGTCGGGGTCACCGATGCGGAGGCAGGCAAAGAGGTCCTTGACGAAGAAGGCGAGGTTGACCTTGGAGGAAGCTAGGCCGAGCTGGGGGATGGCAATCGCGTTGGAGATGGATAGGAGGCCGAATTTGAGGAGTAAATGGATGTCGTGGAGGTGGGCAAAGAGAGGGAGGAGGAGGCGATGTCGAGGTCAGACTGGGTGAAGAGCTTGGAAGGTGGAGGGGAGGGGAGCTGGCAATCGGAGAGGGAGGTGAGGGAGCATTGGGTGAGGAGGAGGGATGGGAGGAGGTGGTGATGGACCTAAAAGGGGGAGAGAATGAGAGGGAAAATCCTAATTTGGGAGAGGGACAACAGAGAGTGTGAAAGGGCTCGGGGTGGGTTCCTCCTAAAAAAAATTTGGAATTCTCAATTTTTTTGGGTGTCTTGAATAATGAAGGGGTGGAAATAAAGGCCCATGAGAAAGATCGAACAGATTGAGCATTATGTGTTCATGCGAATGATAGTGCCTATCAATATAAAACATTCACTTCCTACTACTGATAATACCAAAGAATTCCTACCGATATCAAACAATTTTCGGACTGCAGATAAATCACTTGCTGAAACATTAATAGCGCAACTAACAACAAGGAAGTATGATGGGTTAGAGAAATGCTTGAACATATCTTTGAAATGACAAACCTCACTACAAAATTAAAGCCCTTAGGAATTAACGTGGATGATTCCTTTCTTGTGTAATTTATTTTGAATTTCTTGCCTCTTCAATGTTGTCAATTCCAGATACATTACAATATTCTTAAAGATAAATGGAATGTGAAATAATTGAACAATATGATTGTTCAAGAAGAGGCAAGCTTTGAGCAACAAGGACATCGTTCAGTTCATATGGTCTCTTAAGAAGATAGAAAAAAATGGAGAAAATTTGGTAAAGGCAATAAATGAGGATCACCAAAGAAGAATGACCTGCTAAAGAAAGCAAGGTCATTAAGAATGGGAATGACAAAGATAGAAAGTGCTACTCTTGAAATGAGGTGGGGCATTTTCAAAAAGATTGTCATAAACGCATGAGTTGGTTCGCAAAGATTGGGTAAATCATTATCCTTAATATCTTTTGAATCAAATCATGCTGAAGTTTCAATTAATAATTGGTGGATTGACTTGGCCAGACCATATTTTAAATTCCATACAAGGATTCCTTAGGTCCCAGAGCATAAGCCCAAATAAGAATTTTTTCAACATGCAGAATTGAATTAAAGCTCCAGTCAAGGCTATAGGAACTTTATGTTTATTCCTATATGGTGTTTTCAGCTAAATTTGCATCACACATTTTATTTTCCTTCTATTTCTAAAATATCATTTGGGAAACAGGAGGAAAATAAAGTGTATGGAGCAAATCTAATTGAAAACCACTATCTAGGAAGAAAAAAAGTTCCTATAACTTTAAGTTGTAATTCGTTTCTTCAAATAGAATTTCTCACTTTGGCTTATGTTCTAGGTCATATGGAATCCATGTATAGAATTCAAAATGTAGGCAGTGGCACCCAAGTCAATTTACCAAGTATTAGGGTGAACTTCACTAAGATTTGATTCAAGACATATAAAGCATATATTATTACTTATCCTTTCTTTTGAACCAACTAATGCATTTATGACAATCTTTCTAAAAATTTCCACTTCCTCATAGAAGTAGCACTTTCTATCTTTGTCATTCCCTTTCTTAATGATATTATTTTCTTCAATACGACCATTCTTCTTTGGTGACCTTCATTTATTGTCTTATAAGGTTTTCTCCAATTCTTTCTATCTTCTTGAGTGACCATATGAATTGAATGATGTTCTTATTGCTTAAGCATTGCCTCTTCTTGAACAATCATATTGATTAGTTCATTCACATTCTATTTTCTTTAATGGTATTGTTTTGTATCTGGAATGGACCATACAAAAGAGGCATGGAATTAAAAAAATTGCACAAGAAAGAAATCATCTACAGTCATTCCCAAGATCTTTAATTTCATAGATAGGTTTTCATTTCAAGGATATGTTCATGCCTTCCGCTAAACCCATCATATTTCATTATTGTCAGTTGGACCATTAATGTTCTGGCAAGTGATTTATCAGTGATTTGGAAAGATTTTTCATATTGGATTATGAATTCTTTGACATTCTCAGTAGTAAGAAGTGTATATTTGATATTGCTAACCACTATAATTTGCGTGAACATAATGCTCAATCTATTTGATTTTTTCCATGTATTGAACAAAGTTTTCTCTTCCGCACTGATATTGGCACTAAGAGGAGCAAGTTTTTTCCAATTGAAGTGGCACCAAATCAAGATCCAGAACACAAAGATGAATCTGGACTTATTCTGACCATTTTGAAAGATTTGTTCTATTAAAGGTCCGTTTGGATATGAGTTTAGGTAGTTTCTGCGTTGAAAATCTAAAAATTCTCAAACTCAGATCCAAACACATTTCAAGTTTTTTAGCTTTTTAAACCACAATCTTCATTTTTAAGCCAAAAAATCTTACGGTTAAAATCTAATAAAACATATATTTTCAAAAACTGAATTTAAAACATTAGATTTTAAGAATCTGAGTGTTTCAACCTCACATTCAAACGCACCCTAAATGTCAAACCAAATGAAGCAAGTGAATGCAGTGAAACGGGAGTCAAAAGTACAGAGAATATATGTTCACAACATTAATATTTTAAGTTACACATACTATTTAAAAATAATAGACAAACGATAAAATCATGATTTCATGATGTATGATAGAATTTCATGCAGATGGGACCACCAGGAGAGGTCCACCAAATAAATTATGAAAATATCAATTGTAGAAATCAGGGGTTCCAATCTCAGAATCGCACAAAATTTTAATGAGGAGGTCTTCTGAATTAGTTGTAATACAACTAACGAGGCTTAGTTTTTTGAAAATTTCTTCATTAAGGCCTTCATATTAGCAAGTTTACTATTTTAATTTTAGTAATTTTTAAATTCGAGATTTCTCTCTCATAATAAATCGGAATTGATCTATATCAATTCATATGATTATTTAGAATCTCATAGAATCAGGAAAATATTTATATTTAGTAGGTTTTGTGAGATAAACTTATATTAAATATTTAAAATGATATACTAGATTTGTTTATTAATTGTGTCTTATATTATTTTGAATTATCATAAGATATTTTTAAATGCTTTTATACAAAGAAGATAAAGAATTTCAAATATTGTTTAATTTTGAATTATAAAAATTTGAATATATATATATATTTTATTTAAATCTGATTTTAAAATTTTAAAATATTTTTTTATTTATATAAATTTAATTTTAGATTTGAAATTTTGAATATTAGATATGAGTAATTTCAAGATTTATAGGATGGTAAAAACGAAAATTAAAACTTGGCCACTTTCAATATATATATATATATATATATATATATATATATATATATATATATATATATATATATATATATATATATATATATATATAATTTATTTAAATCTGATTTTAAATTTTTAAAATATTTTTTTATTTATATAAATTTAATTTTAGATTTGAAATTTTAAATATTAGATATGAGTAATTTCAAGATTTATAGGATGGTAAAAACGAAAATTAAAACTTGGCCACTTTCAATATATAAAAGATGGTAAGTTTAGTTCTTTACTTCTCTAATACTTGGATTTCTGTATGTTTGGTTATAAAGGAGAGAAAAAGATTTAATTAGTAGGTTAGATCACTAATATTTATTAAATATTTATAAGGATATATTCAATTTGTTTATATATTGTGTGCTATTAATTTGTACTACTAAGTCTACTTCTTTTTCTATAAATAAGATAGATTTTTGCGTTACCTTGACATCTCAAATTTATTATCAAATATAATATTAGAAAATAATTTTATAATCATAATATTTTATGAAAAAACAAATGACAGAAATCATTTTCCATAAATAATTTCAATACAATCAAAAGTCTGAAATAATTTCATTTTTCAGAAAAACTCTCTTGGCTTATTAAAATAATTGTACAAGAATCAAACTACATCAAACCAACGATTCTGTTACACTTAACATTTTTATCCAAAATATAGTCATATATACCTCCCCCTTAACTAACTGTATTGATGTACAGATCTAAGTTAAATTTTATATATATATTTTTTAAAATGATATCATTTAATTAATTAAAATCTATACTTTATATTTTATAAAATTATATATCTCATTAAATGAAATATATCATTTAAAAGAAAAAACATGTGTTAATGTTTTAGACTGTAAAATGGACTAAATGTAATATTTTTTTCAATTCGTTTAGCAAGAGGATAAGTGATGGTATAAGATGTAATTATATAGATAAATGTGAATAATGACAAAATCGATAGACTTTTTACTCTGAGGGTTGGTTTGGAAAGGGGATAATAAGTGTTAGGATAAGGGGTAATTATTAGGATAAATGAATGGAGGACAGCTTATTCCCATATGATATAAAAAATAATTGGGATAAACTGCGGATAATTGTCCGGATTTTGAAATAAAAATTGAAATATTTTGTTCCACCTAAAGGGTAGGATAACATTTATCCCCACTTTTTTATTCCAATTTTGACAAATTTAAATATGAACAAAATTGATGGATTTTTATCCTCTAAAATTAGGACAATTTATTTTCCAAAACTTATCCCATTACCAAACTAGGCCTTAAATTACATGTTATCCCGTATAACATAAAAAAGGATAAAGTATTAACAATTATCCACATTTTGATAAAAAAAAATTGGGTTAATTTATTTTGGGTAAAAGGTCGAATAAAATTTAACCCCATTTTTTAACCCTATTTTGTAAAATAGAGACAATTTTTATAAGTGTTCTTTCCTATAAAAAATTAAAAATAAAAATTCATTCAAAACTAACAATATTAATGCCCAATTAATAGTAAGAGTAGACGTGATATTTTTAATTTTTTTAAGTTATCTCATATTAATACAAGATTCAGGATAGGAACACAAGAAAATAAGGATAATAAAAAGTATTACAAAATGTAAATATGATTAAAAGTAATGTTTTTTTATCCCTTTAAATTAGATTAAATTATTTTAAATATTTATTTTTTTATTAAATTAGACTTATGAATTATGATTAGAACAATTTATCATTAAAATCTTAATTCATTTATTTGACGGGCCAACCCTTCCATGATGGGCACCGATATTTCCACCCACGTAGTTATTCACCCCACCCCGCTTAAAAAACAAAAATGTGGTTTTTTTAAGAAGTGAATCCACCCCGACCTAACCCACCTCATCTAAACTTAACCCACCCCTTGTATTATTCACCCATCAAATCCCTCATTTAAACTCCACCCACCCCATCTGTGGTCAGTTCGACTTTGTATTGTCATCCCCGTGAAGACCAGTTCGACGTCACAGGGTCAAACATGTCACAGAGATTTAAGCCTTCTCTGTAACCGGTTCGATTTTGTGAAGTCGTCACCTATATCCCAGGTCGACATCACATGGTCGAACGGGTCATAGAGACTTAAGGTCATTTCTGTGACCCGTTCGACTTTGTGTAGTCGTCTATTGAGGTCCAGTTCGATATCACAAAGTCGAACGGGTCACAGAGACTTAGGGCCAGACCCTCTCTGTGGCTTGTTCGATTTTGTGTAGTTGTTTATTAGAGCCTCGTTCGACATCACCGAGTCGAACTGGTCACAGAGACTTAAGCATCTCTCTGTGACCCGTTCGACTTTGTGAAGTCATCAGTTAGATTCCAGGTTGACTTCAAAGTATCGAATTGCACAAAATCTGGCTAGCAGCAATGCCGTGTCTAAACACTACATCATGTGATCTATCTTACATTATATTGAACACCACATCATTGTTTAAGATATCATTTCATTAAACACCACAACACGTGAACACATTGTTCAAAAAACATAAAATGTTTAAATACAAAACACATATTAAACCCACATTAAATTCATTTGTTCAAAACAACTCCAAGACCACTATAGAACACATTTGTTTCGAAACATCTCCAGAACTCATACTAAACCCAAAACACTATCATAGTCATCTCACTGTATCTCGTGGTCAGATTGAATTTTTTGGGATGGTTTGATCGTGCCCAAGCTGTTGGAGTACCTTGTCTAGTATGTATGGCTTGAAGATAAGATTAATACACATACACTCTTTCAAGAAAGTATAATACGGATCAAACTCCACCTACACTCATTTGAAAAACTAAAGTTACTTACATTCATAATATAAAACGAATGGAAATATTTTAGTATCACTCTCACTTCATATTGCATTAAAGTTTTCATTCTTTCAATTCCCCTAATATCTTCAATGTCAAACAACCATGCATTTTTTTTAACTTCTTGGATATTATCAAAAGTATCTTGTCCAGCAAAAATTCACATTAGCTTATTCATACCAACTAATCCAACTCAACTCAATTCTCAATGAATGTGTAATTCACTATTGATGTGTTAGATAACTAATGTACCAATAATATTCAATTATTGATCACTATAAATCTCTCTTAATCAACCAATGTTTTTCATTTCATTATCATTTTCAATAAGTAAACATTATCCATGACCAAATTATGAATCATTTGGAATATAAAAAAATGTCTATCCTATAACTATGGTTATGTTTGCTATAAAAAAATCGAAAGTGAAAGCAACATTGATTATTCCATTCAAATCTAAGGTGAAATAAGTAAACATTACCCATTACCAATTTATGAACCATTTGGAATATTAAAAATGTTTATCCTAGAACTAGGATTAGGTTTGCTAAAAAAAATGTTCAAGAATTACATTAAAAGACAAATGGATAATATTGAAATCTAAGGTGAAACCTATCTTGAAAACTAAGGGGATAACATTTGCATGTTTATTACAAATAGATAACATTGAAATGAATACACTACCTTGATGGATAATTGTGTTGTGCACGAAAATGGTGAGCGGCCGGAGGGGAGCACGTGCGAGCGGGTGAATCGGCAGCAGGTGGAGCCGGAGGGAGAGCATCAACGGTGGGTGGAGTCGGAGGGGGAGCAAAAGTGGAGATGAAGAAGAACAAGAGGGGGACCGGAGGGGGAGCATCGACGGCGGGTGGAGCCGGAGGGAGAGCAAAAGTGGAGATGGAGAAGAACAAGAGGGAGGCCGGAGGGGGAGCATCGACGACGGGTGGAGTCGGTGGGGGAGCAAAAGTAGAGATGGAGAAGAACAAGAGAGAGGGAGAGCAAATGAAGAAAGAGAGACAGAGTTGTAAAAAAATGCTTGGGGTGGGTTGTGAAGCAAATCATCACATATATATATTGGGGGTGGGTTAGAAAACCTTAAAAATCTGTTGGGGTGAAAAAAAAAATGGGGTGGGTTAGAAAATACAAGAGGGTGATAATAGCTGCGCCCTTCCATGACCACCGACTATTGCTGCAGGATGAATCCGTCATTAACAAAATTGATAATGGACATCCCTGACCAATAAAAAATAAACTCCCACCCGTCCCTCCGAAACGCAAAACCCTACTTTTATCCGCCCCTCCCAAAAACCCTAACCCCGGAAAATCAAAATCCCTTCAAAAATAAAACAAATGTCTCCGTCTCTTTTGGAGATCATCACGAGAGCCACCTCGGACACCAACCGCGCCGCCATCTCCTTCTCTCCGATCCTCAACGCCGACGACATCCTCCAGAATCTGAAGCCCCGAAACGAAGCCGCCGCCGCCGCCAACCCGCCGATCCGCCGCGTCGAAGGTTGGGCGATCTCCGAAACCGACGCGAAGCTCATCGAATCGTCCGATGCGTTCCTGAAGAAGCTCAATTGGAAGCTCAGAAATCCCAAATCACTCGATCGCGATGAGTTCCTGAGACTCCTGACTAAGCACCTCGGCAAGCTCTCCACTCAGATCGGCGTCTCCGTGGAACCCTCGCCGTCGTCGGAGGATGTCGACTTCGCTCGAGCGGCGATCGAGAAGCTCGGGCTGGTGATCGGCCGGGACGTCGCCGGCCCGGTCTCCGAGTCGTGCGCGCTCCTCGGGATCTGGGACCTCCTGGCAACCCTGATTCTGCAGAAGCTCGTCGTCGGTGGTCCCTCCTCTTCCAGCCTGATCGAGAGGCTTATCGAGAAGGGGGAGTCGGATTTGCTCTGTTTGTGCATCAAACACGTCACGAATCTCCGATCATCCGATCTCGTGTCAATACTGAAACACTTCTTATCACCGCCGTCTCATAGCATGGTTTCGGTTAAGAAAGAGTGGGAAAAGCAGGGATTTTTGGCGATCAAGAAGGCTACGAAGGACGGGAAGCCTTCGAAGGCCGCTGCCAATGCAGCGGTCCTCCTCATGATGGCCCACGATGGGTTCTCGCCATTCGAGATATGCCTACACTACGTGTTCAGTTCCCCGGACATCGACGGGCTTGTCCTCTCATCGGCAGTTTCGATGCTAAATGGGGTGGAGGTTTCCAGGCTGGTTAAGTATTTCGTGAAGTGGTTGAGAAAGTATGAGAGGTTCCCCTTTGTGATCGGTTTGGGGAAGTCTATCTCCGGTTTGGAGGATGTCGTGTATGTGCCGTCGCTTGGGGCAGTTGTTAAGGGGCTTGGGTTGGTGTTTGATGAGCATTTCTCATACTTTGTTATGAACAGTGGTTTTCATGAGGAGATGAGGGAGATCAATGGGGTCGTGAGGGCTTTGGCAAGGGAGGCCGAGTTGTGCTCTCCGTTGGGGGTTCTGATGGAGAACTTGAGGAGCGGCGAAAGTGGGACTTATGGAGGTTTGTAGGTCTTCTCTGTTTCTTGAAGTGTATTCTTTTGAGGGGTTTTAATGTGCGGATATATCTTGTATGAAATGAGAAAACTTATTCTGGGCGTTGCAGTATTTGATATTTTATATCCATAATGAAATCATTAGTGATGCTCATCTGATTAGTCTGTGTTGTTTAATGTGAATTTGGCTTGTATTGGATATGATGCAAGCTTGCGTAGTCTAAGGTGTTGTGCTGATATTACGGTTTTAACTTCATATTACCTATTTCATTATGGGATGATCTGTTTGCCAAATTTTTGTATTTTTGGATTGGAGGAAACTGAATTACTTAGCTACTGTACTGACAGAGTAAGTCAATCCAAGATAAGAATACATGGAATGTTTTAACAGTCTGTAATTTGTGGTGGAATATATATTTCATGTACACACCTCTTTGTTGAATTTGTAACTGTACTTCCTACATAAACTCAGATCAAATGATGGAGTCCTGCAATAACTATCAAATGAAGTTGGTGGTCAAATTGTTTTGTGATGATTCTGATTACTAATTTGCAAACTGATGATGGTGGCCTTTTTAATACTGTGTTTGCCTGATTTCTTTAAATGTTCTTGGGTAACTATGAAGTCTTGGCGGTAAAATCACTACCGTTTCCCTCAGGGGAAAAAAAGCTGCGAAGATTTGGAACAAATGGGTTTATTCTGTTCTTTCCAAGTATTTTGTGTTTGTTTTCATTATGAGTTTTGCGAATCTGCTAAATTTTTCATTATGATACATTGTTATACTTTCTAGATACATGGTTAACATGTTTGGTTTTAACTCACTATTAGTTTTTTATGTTAGAACATCACCACCAAATTTCTCCACCAACGATCAAATTCAAATATCAATAATTAACAATGGGATAAAATCTAGGTTTACCATGAACAATCAAGATTTTACAACAGGATATGCATTGAGATGAATAAGTTTGGATCAAATCTAGATTTACCATGAACACATTTTCATGAACTTCAAACATTCATAGGGACTAAAAAAACTTGAAAAATATCAGATATAATTTTTTTAGATTTTGAAAGATTTTTATAAATATTTTTTATTTTATTCTATTTGAAGCGCAAGGAATAATTGTACGTTTGATTAACAAAACCTTTTTGATTAACAAACATTCATAGGGACTAAAAAAACTTGAAAAATATCAGATATTTTTATAAATATTTATTTTATTCTATTTGAAGCGCAAGGAATAATTGTACGTTTGATTAACAAAACCTTTTTGGTGTTATTCGTACGGTCGTTTTGACAGTCATTTTGATTCGGTTTCACTTGTTCACTCAAATTTCTCACCACCCGCTTCACCTCTCCCATTCTTCTCGACAGCTACACTTATCAATGGGTCGGGTCCAGGTTAAGTCGGGTTAGGGTTGATCGGGTCCATATCGGTCTCAAAGTAGGTTGGGTCGGGTCGATCCATTAACAAGTGTAAGCTAGATAAAAAGACGTTGATGAACTTCAAAAGAGCCTACAATAGCTTCATTTTTTTTAATAGAGTCTATTATATTATAAATAATTCTTCACTATTTTGATTTTTTTAATTTTTATAAATAAATATTTGGAATATAATTTATATTATTAATGCTTTTACGTGGAGTTAAGAGGTTGTAAAAATATTTCAAATGCTTAAAATTTTAAATGATTATTTAATATTTAGTTATAAATGTTTAATTGAATCATGAGTATTAGGTTGGATTATAAATATAAAAAAATCATATAGTATTTGAATTGGGTTCATAGGATTGGGTCAGGGTGGACCCAGACCCAACTCATTTTGATTGTCCAGTCCATCGGGTTAGATATTTACGCCTTCTATTAGGTTGGGTTCGGGGCGGGTCTGACCTGTTGACAGTAAGCCTGTCAACGGGTTGGGGTGGACCCAGACCCGACCCATTTGACTGTCGGATTCTTCGAGGCGAATCCATATCGAGTATCTGGTCAGGTTCATATCAGGTCTCGGGTTGGATTCGGTCGATCCATTAACAAGCGATGAAAGGAAGTTGAAGAACTTCTTAGGGCATACAATGACTTCATTTTTTTTGTTTTTTTAATAGAGTATATTGTATTATAAATAGTTTCTCACTATTTTGATTTTTAAATATTTTATAAGGAACATTTGGAATACAACTTGAATTATTATACTTTTACGTGAAGTTAAAATGTTGTAAAAGTATTGTAAATTTTTAAAATTTTAAATGATTATTTAATATTTAGTTATAAATGTTTGGTTAAATCATAGGTGTTAGGTTGAATTATAAATTAAGAAATTCACATAATATTTAGGTTGAGTCAATCTGGTCCAACGGGTCGGGTCCAGATGGATTCAGACCCGACCCGTTTTGATTGTCGGGTCTATCGGATTGGATATTTATGTCTTTTTATCGGGTCTGGTCCGGGTTGACCTACCATCCGTTGATTGGCCTGTCCGCAGCGTTAAAAATTGGCGTTCCTCCCCCTACTTATTTCACCGCCGGTCACTACAAGCAACACCCAAATTACACCTCCGCCCGCTGTTGCCCTCTCTTATTCTTCTGGCGGTTTCAATCGTTTCGAAGCCTCTCGAACTCGCGAAAGTATGGATTCGCCTCCCCCACCGCCGCCGACCACCACCACCGCATCCACCGCCGCAACAGGCGGTGCGAAGACCTTAGCGGACCTGGAAGAGGACGCCGTCGCACACTGCGCGGGGTTCCTCGGCCTCCGTGACCTCGCGAGCCTCGCCATGACTTGCAGGGGACTCCGCCGCGCCTCGTATTCCGACCTCATCTGGAGCCCCGTTTACAGGCACTCTCTATGATCCTAACCCCCGTGAAAACTTTGATTTCTTATTTACGCTCTCTATCCATCAATTCCGTCGAATTTCTTGATTTTTGAATACACGTTGAAGCGTAACCGATAATAAAAAAATCGAATTTTTTTATAACATCATTCACCACTAAAAAATTGATTCTTGAACATATTTTTGGACATGAAAGTTGAAATCTGGAATTTGTAGGCTAGAAGGACCAAAGTTCATAGTCGTTTTTTGAGTATGTACGATATTTGGTTCAAATGATGGTATTAGTTGAATTTCACTTCTTGATTTTCAGCCCAATAAGACTACTTCATGGAAGCAGGAAGTCAGACATGCGTTAGATAGGCTATGATGGTTTGTAATGCAAGCTTTTTAGTCCACCTTTTGAGGGAAAGTCAAGAGTGGCATCTTTGATGAAAGGGAGATTTTTTTATTAAAGGTTGTTGCCAATGTTATGAGCAGAAAAGATTTTTTCTGCTAGGGTATTGAAATTTTACTGAAAAGGAAATGCAGTGATTTAGTGTTGCAAAAGGCTGAAGTGATTGTGTATGGACTGTGGAAATTTTTGGTACAGTTTGAAGGATGTCGAGTAATTCCTAGTGACGAGCATAGTATGAGATTCTATGGTCCATATGATTTGAGAATAATCTGGCAGGGTGAAAATTCAACCTTCAGGAAAATTGCAAAAATGCATCAAAATCTTCGAGATATCCCGGATCATTAAATGTAATTTAAAAATAATTAAAATGCATGTAAATATGATCGGGTTGTGGATTCAAAAGAGTGATAACAATTTGAGAATCATCAGTTTATAATGAATTAAGTGTGGAGATTTTAAAACAGGGTTTCAATTAGCCCAGTAGTTCTGCTCACTAAGTAATTGCAAATTATTCAGAAGTTTTTTTTGATAGCTCTGAGAACTTTTTTTTTTTTTTTAAATTATGCTACTGTAATGTTTGATTGACTGAACCACTTATCATATGATGCTTAATTGTTCTGCTTCACTGCTATTGGTCTCGTATGGTCTCTTGATGGCCCTTACTAATATATGTTTGAGTTATTCTTCATTTTTCCTGGCTAATCATTTTATTCTGTTAAATTATGTCCTATGCATAAAATTCAATATATGTTCTCAATTTTTTTAATTAATCTTGTAGGTAATAACATGCTTTTGGATTTGTTTGGATCTGGGCTTCCAGCTCTGATTCTCAACTTTTTGTGGACTATTTCTGGAATTTGTAGTGACCTTTTACACATTGGTCCAATTGAATTTTACAGGGAGCGATGGCCTGAACAATTTTTTTCATCTGGCCTATCACAAGTTTCAGGAATTAGGGAGAAGTATTTAGCTAGACGGATTGAATTACAGCAGTTTAAGTTTTTGGACCCCTCAATTATACAGCTTAAATCGCACACAATACCTCCGAGCCACATATTGCTTGATAAGAATTGTATTATTGTTGCCCAGGTAAGATAATTATGTAGCACAAGATCTTGTAGCATTATAGGATCAAAATGGCAATATGTTCATTTTGCATCTAGTTTAACATAAGTGAATGAAGATGCTTGGGAATTAGAGTCAAATTTGGAGGAAAGTGTCTGATATTGAATTTTGAATTGGGAATTTTGGAGTTGCTAATTGTACTCTCTCTCTCTCTCTCTCTCTCTCTCTCTCTCTATATATATATATATATATATATATATATATATATATATAATGTCTTTATTGACTTTTACTACAGCGTGGGGAATTTTGAATCATGGGTTGCTAGTACTTCTTAGCCTCAAACGATGATGTGGGCTGTGAAATTTTTTGATGGTTTACATCATGCTTATACTTACAGCTTTTATGTTCATAAATCTGTTGTCATCAAGCTTCCTGAAATTCTACATACTTCCGCTATAACCAGGGCTCTATCTTACAAGCAATGAAGACCTATACTTCATCAGATGATTTTCCACTTGTGGAAATGCCAAGGGAGCACAACGCAAGAATAACTTGTGCAAGGTGAAGTCTGGATTTGCACTATGTTGGAGACACTGATTTTTTGGGTTGGCTTGTGAATGAAATTGGGAAACTTAATTTCTCGTTTCAGTTCTATGAATTTAAATATTCATCCCATTTTCCATTGTAAATAAATGTTTTTGAAGCTGCAAAGTAATATTTATTTTACATTTAATCTGTCAGTGGGATGAATGCCAATGATCAACACTTGAACATTGCATATGAGGTTGAAAGAATTGTTACATGCAGAAAATTGTGGATGGTTGGATAATGTTTTTTGCATTAAAACCTATGGAGGTGAAGTTTTTGTTGGATGATGCATTTTTGAGATGATTGTCCATATGAACTCAATGAAGTCAAACTTTTATGTTTTACACGTGCAAAATGTATATAAACTTAACTATACCTGCGATGTAGATGAATCCATCAATATCAGTTATCATTTTCTCTAATCTTGATGCTCAAGTAATTCAGCGGTATAGCCAATACCCCCGTCTCCCAAAAAAAAAAAAAGGAAAAAAAGGAATTTCATGACAAATGCCATTTGGTGTCCATTTTAATTCTTTATTTTAATGAGATCTGCATAGACGAATAAGGATAAATGTATGTTTCCATATTGTTTCTTTTTTCCTATGGTAACATACACTTGAAACATATGATTTTTTTCTCTTTGTTGATTGCTGGTAGTTATACATCAACATAATTTTCATGTCTATGATTTTTTTTTCTATTTGTTGATTACTGACAAGTTGGTTTCCTAGTATTACTACTACATACACTGTTAAATTCTTCACTTGCTAAGCGTCCTTATTTTATAGTCAAACCTACTTTTCTTATCCTTAAATGTTTGGCGCGATTATTTACACCCCACAAATTGATGAGCCCACCCCAAAAATGCACATGGGTAGATGCCCTCTTTGGAAACCATTAAACTCATCCCATATTATACTCACTTCTTAAACACTAAGCCCACTCCACACCAAAAAAACAGACAAAATCCTCCTCTCTTACGGCTGCAGTGGCGACATTGGCGGCGAGGAGGGAACGGTGAGAGAGAGAGTGAGAGGAACAGAGGGAGCATGATGACGATAAAAGAGGGAGGGAGGGAGGGAGGGAGAAAGATTGTGGTGGGTTTAGAGAAAAAAACATTAGGTATACAGGGAGTGAGGGAGAGAGAATGGTTGGGATGGATTTAGAGATTAAAACATTAGGTATACATATATGTGGCTGGGTTTACTGTTTTCTAAAAGGTGATAGAGTGGGTTAAATAATGGGGTGAGTTCAGTATTTTGTGGAATGGAATTAACAGTACCCAATGTTTACCAACAAAAAAAATCACTTGGCATGACATATTTACATGCATTTACACTTTGGTCCATTGAAATTCTAGATTCCCAAAAAAAGGCAATGAAATTGGCCATCTGCTAAAACAAACTTGCCAGAAATGGAAACCCTGTTCATTTTATTGTTCCTGATTGCTTCATTTAGTTCATTCTTCTACAAAGTCCAGTTACATGATAAGGTCAGGGTGATGGGTGTTCCTCTATTTGCGGATACCCAGCCCATATGGTAAGATAAGGTTCCATGGATTGTCAGACCTTTATAATATAAGATTTGATCATGCAAGTCTAATGCAATGCAGTAATCCTTTAAATTCAGTATATTTGGTCTACCATGATTATTTTCTTCTTTTCTTCCTGTTATATCACTGTTCATATATCCTCTGAACATTAAAATATGATATAGTACATTAATTTCTTAATATTGTTAGATAAGCTGATGGAAAAAATTTCATTTATAAATCCAAATGAATTAACTCTAATGGTTCAATTTCCTGATACTACAAGAGTCATTTCACTTTATTAACAGTTCTCCTAAAAAAACATCTGGTAATTTGTTATTTTGGTTGATATCTGCTAATTTTTTTAATATTCACTGAGCAGATTATTTCCACTTCGTGACACTTTCTTATTTCGGAGCGAGGCTCAGATCCAGGATAATGTCTTGGTAACTTCCAGTTGTGACCACACCATTCGTTTATGGTGGAAGGTGAAAATAATCCCTATGCTTGTTATGTTTCCAGTGTGTTCATCATAATAGTGGCACTACTTGTATGTTTAAAATTTCATGTAAGTTGCTCATTTTTTGCCGATTTTGTTATTGATGAAGATGGTAAAAGGAAATGAAGTTCTGTTTTTATGGCTGAGCACAGAACTAGGAAATAGAGGATATATGATGTTGTGGAAGTTGAAACATGAGTCTGTATGTAATAATTTTAGGCATACGTGAAATTTATAAGCTCAGACGAGGAATGAGTTGGCCTATGATCTCACTTGAATGGATGTCAGACATAAACTTGTAGCACAGTTGGACATGATATGACATTCATCTTATTTCAGATTCCAAAAAGTTTTACATATGAATATTATGGAATAAATTATTCTAAACCTGAAAACAATTACACATGTAGACTTTGATTAACATGTAGTGGTTTAAAACCACCACAGCTCATGATCCTAGACCATTCCTGCACTAATTTTTGAATTTGAATTCCAAGAACTCATTTTGTAGGACCGCATCAAAGAAATAGTTTATTTCATCTTTACAGATTTACATAACACATAGCAGGTAAAATGTGGTCTGTGACATTGCATCTTATAACTGTGTTCCACATATGTTCACATAACAAATCACTTGATGGTTGCTGAGTATTTGTGTGTGCCAAAAAAATCTACATCATCTACCACTACACTAAAATAATTTATGAAAGATTAGTTTTGAAAGTGCACATTATCTAGATAATTACTCTTCTTTCTGGATTTTTTACCTCTCTTTTTCAAGGTAGTAATGGGGCTCTGAAAAGGAGGGGTCACAATGCCAAAACTTCCAAAAAAGAAGCCTGTCTGCCCAAAATGAAAATAAGAGGAAAAGAAAAAAAATTGCATCCCCAAATCTACTATTCAATCAAGAACATCCCTTCCTTGTTTACTATCAAATTGCTTGTCCCAATGTTGTGAAAACCTCAAGCCTGAGGCATCCAAGCACTCGTTCCCATGTGTTTGATTGGGAATCAGGGAGACACCCTATCCGTCTAATATTCAAATCCATTTAATCAATATCGATGCATATAAATGATTATGTAATTCACGTATTCGATATTTTGTTTAATATAACTTTATATTTTTTTTATATGACTGTATTGATTCTCATGAAATATTTGATGCATCAGAGTCCTTTTGGTCAATTTTATATGGGTTAGGAGCATTATATTATTTCTACTTGTGCATGCTAAACATGTTTGTAGCTGTATAAGTCAGATGAAACTATCAAACTAATGCTAGAAGGCTTCATGGTAGGGTGAGGAGTGATGCACCTAGCATTTTTCCTGAAAATTTTGGCATTATAGTGTTGGAAAATTGGAATTATTATTTACGTTATAACAATGTAATTGTGTTGTCCTTTTTTTTTCCAATGTCTCGAGTCCACTAAAGAATTCTTTAAATGATATGATGTACGATATCTGTATTTGTGTCCATGCCATTTATTGGCTTTGTAGCATGCTTTATATCCCAAGTTGTCATCTTTCTCTAAAACAATACTCTTTTTCTTCATTCATTGCAATGTTGTGTCTGGTCCAATATGTAGGAATTCTTAGTTTCTTGTCATTTCTCTGATGAACGCCCAAATACTGGAAGTTATTCAACTTCAGGATAATTGTTGCATCTGTATTACTTTGTCTAGGGATGATATTTGATAGTATTCAACTGCAGGGTTGTTCCCAGCGTTGTTTCAGAGGACATAATGGCCCAGTTACAACTTTGGCTGATAAACTGTTAGGGGATGCTAATGCAAATTTCTAGCAAGTGGAGGAGAGGATGGTACAGTTCGCCTTTGGTCATTTTGCACAAGTGTGAAGCGTCATGCGTTGAGAGCAACATTTTATGGGCATCAGAAACCTATTACAGCATTGTCAGTTGCAGGGTATTGCCTTACCTTCTGAAACCGTTTTACTTCATACTTAGGTTGGCATCTTTTTTAGTGGTGTCCATATATTCGTTGATCTTGTAATTCAACATTTTTCTTCTGTCTGGGGTTCATCATCACCATCAGAATGATGTTCGACACTTTTGCCTGATCTAGAATGATGATCCATTAGAATTTCAACAGATATGCTTGTGCTTTGTGCTGGATTTTACAAATCTCATAATTAAATATTGGTTAAGTTATAATGAAATCTATAAGCCTTGGGGCTCATCTCTCACTTCGTCACTATATTCTCCCAATTCCATTTACATCATTTCTCCAATCACATTTGTTCTAATCATTCATATCAACTATTCTTCTTCTTGTTTTTTTTTTAATTAAATAAATTCAAATCTCATTCATTTCAACAATTCAGATCATATAAGACAATAGTTGATCAATTTTTTTTACCTTCCCAAGATTCCTTCATGTTTTTAAGCCATCGCTTCATTTTGAATGTACGTTTTATACCTATCTACCAGGGCAGAATGATTACATTTAATTGACTTCGTGCCAAAAAGGCTATGCCACTCGAGGGTACAAGACAATCAAGGCTATGGACAATGAGGAGCAAAAATAGTAGCAATGTTGTGGTCAGAGGAAATGGGGAAGGGGAGGTTCATAGTATAACTTGTGTAGAAATTTCTTATGTTTTGGGGGTGGGGTGGGGGGGGGGGGGGGGAGGTGTGAATGTGTACAACAGCATGTTTTTTCTATTGGGCCTTCATTCTGCCAGTGCCCTTTTTTTATCCTTAACTTTTATGAAATGGGGAAACCCCTCATTTTCCTTTTTTGGGGATGTCTTTTCATAATGGAAAATTTCCTACCATTTGATATAAAAAACTGTCAGAAAATTTAAATCCTTCAAGAGACACTGGCATTGTTTGCTAGCACATCTACCTAAAAATTCCTATCCTGTAGGACATGTGTATCCTTTATCTGCATCCCAGTGGTTTTCTACTTTTGTACCTCTTACAGATGGAGATTAAGTTGAGGGGAACTTTGCCTTGATTTGGATTATATATTGATATGTAGGAAGTATGAACACTTCAATAAACACATATTGGACACACGTTGGGCACCTGCCAAATATTTTGAAAGTTCGAAAATAAGTTTCTGAATTTTGGTTATGCATTGGACCTGGGGTGGACAGAGAGTGGACATGCCAATCATGGTATGACATTGTAACTTCTTTCCTAAATTTGAGTAGTTATACTATTAAGTTTTATGTTCTCAAGTTTATGGATCATGAAATTAAATGATGTTGAAATTTTAATAGAGTTTATAATAGACACACTACTATAGTTATATCATTTTTATGGTTTTATGGATGCATTCTCATTTTTTCAAATAATTAAAATCTGATATATGTACATTGTTTATTTATTTTGTGTCTTTGTGATGCCCTGCTAATTTTTCAAAATTTGTGGCACTGTGTCCGTGGGATGTCATGTTCATGTTCTGTGCCTGTGTAGATGCTCCATAGCATTGTGCATTTCTACTTCTGTTGCGTTATGGGTTTGCCTGCCGTTAAACATTTTTTCTGGTTTGGGTTCACCTGCTAATCAAGGATTGCTGTTGAGCTTGGATTTATGGCCTCATGCCACGTTTTAATTTTGAAACATTCTCCCTCTACTTCTAGTTTGTTTAAGAAGTTCCTGAAAGTCTTTTTATTTACTTGATATTTTATACTATTCGAATATTAGGGTACAAAAGGTTTTTGAGATTACAAACTGTTGATTAAATCATAAACTTTTGAAAAGTTTGTCATTCATAAATCACATATATTTTATTGTCCCACCCAGGCAGGAAAAACCTGTTCTTTTATCATACTACAGAAACCAACACTATTCTTTGTATTATTGCTAAAGACTAAAAGACAAGGATCATTAAGGCCTACCACTGATACTTAACCCATTTGCAGGTTGTAGGTTTTATTGAATTATGTGGATTCTGTAACAAACAAGGCTTTGGGACAGAGAAAACTTTGTTTGTTAGGCATCCATTAGACAGTTTTGACTTTCAACTATTTTTGAAGATATTATTCATCTGCTTTTCCTGAAAATCCAAATTGAAATTCATTATTGGTTTGCTTTCCATGGACCATCAAAACATACATTTATTCAATTGTGTGACTTGGATAGTGTGTCCTTGACTTATATTTAAATTAAACAGGGAAGTGTAATAATTTAATATAAAATGTTGACTTGCCCTAAAGCGCACAAGTCTCTCACCTGACTAACTTGTTTCTTGGCCATTTAATTTAATGTTGTTTCAATTGGATGGATTAATTTAAACATTCATGGAGTCATTGTTTCATGTTATTCCATTTTTTCTCTCTTGTAATCAATATTTTTATGTATAGTCAAGTAACGCTTGTGCATTCTTTTCAGGCACAAACCATCTCTCTTGGTGAGCATTTCCAAGGACGCAAAGGTGTGTTGAAAGTTTATTCTTAAAACTACTATTGTAAAGTAACATTGGCAAGAAACAGTGGAACAAGATTTTTTTCATTTTAGTGATTCAAGTAGAATGGTTTCATGAATTCTAATTATAGTTTACAAGTTTATAATTTATTTAAATTTGCTGGAATTTCTTTTTTAGGTAAATTGGGGCTGATATTAATGGAATAATATACATAAATGTCAACCTATACTTCAACAATGTTATCCTTTATTGGAACATGAACATTAGACCAAAAGAGAAGGGAAAAAAAGTTCATAAAAAGTTACTTTAAGTCTTTAAGAACAATCCCATCACTCTTTTTTCTTGCCTACATCCTTCTACTAGCATAATACTGTCCGTTTGCTATCATTAATGAAATATCCAATTATTTGTGGAAACTTCAAAAATGACTGCTCAAATAACTGCAGGTATCCATGGTCTTTTGCTATATATTTACTGCCACATTGGCTACTCTCTTCTTTTGCATGAATGAACGGGTTCATATAACCCAAAAATCTTGTCATGGACAGTGGCAAAACTTCCATTATTCATCCCCTCCCTTGAGACTTGTTTAACATTGTCTTACAGTCTTTCTTCCAAGAAAAAAAACAGAAATAAGGAAAAATAAGGAACACGAGAGCAAATTTTCAATTTTTCACTTTATTGAATGGCCTATTTATGTCCATTTAGTAGAGAGCCTCAGTTTATCTTGTTAGAAATCTGAAAATAAGGAAAAATAAATGTTCCAATTACCGAGGGATTAAAAAAAGTTTGATATTATATTTATTGGTTGATTCATATGATCATATCAGTTTTCTGAAAATAAGATGCATCCTTCAATAGAGTCTATCAAACACCTAACCTATGTGAAACTTGTAGCATATATTGCTCTGTTACAAATGATGTCTTTGAGAAAGGGTACTTTTTTTTTGTTTTTGTTATTTTTTTTAGATAACGATTGGCATACGTTTGAGTGAAAAGTGGAATTTCTGTGGTTTGTTTTTTGCCAAAATGTCATAAAGATCTTGAAGATTGGCAATTATACATTTAAACTTTTTAGGATCCTGAGTTATCACAGCTTTCTCATTTTGTTTAACTTGAGTTTCGACAATTATGAAGTTTCACATTTGTACAACGATAATCTTATAGCTTGATGCTGATCAATTTTTATATTATTTTATGTTCTGCATGCTAAAAAAAATTGAAAAATAATCATTGTTTGTGTTCCTTCACTCTCTGCATTATATTGGATAAAAAACTTCATTAACTTCCAATTCATGCTTATTAATAGAACAGATAGTGTCATTTTACTCATAATGTCTCTAGACTCACTCGGGGATAATGAGTTTTTTGTCAGATAAAATTATGGGAACCTTCAGGAAATAACATGTTGGAAGTTATTGTTGTCTCTCAAAATATATATTATATGCTTGGTTTCCTCAGATTCTAAAGTAAAGGGAATTTAATATTCTGTACTTCTTGAAATCTTCCTTAAAATCTTGGCTTTCTTTAGTGTATGGATAATATTGTTAACATTTTTATGTTTTATCAAAATAGGTCAGGGTTTGGGATGGAAATGCATCCTCCAGTTCTCGTTCCTCATTATGTGTGGGAATGACCTGTGTGCCTGGTGCTCCTTTTGGTCTGAAATGCCATGAAACACTATGTTATGTGGCCTCTAGATGTGAAGTTACTGCAATTGACTTGAGAACAATGAGAAAAGTTTGCAAAGTCGCTGTTCATCCACCTAAAATCTCCTCATTTGAGATCCTATCTCTGAAATCTTTAATTTGCACAGGTGGAACTGACAAGTAAGTAATTTGGTCTCTCTTTTTTCTTCCATTTCCTGCTTGGTATCACCCTCTTTATCTGCTTTAATTTTTATCCATCCTTTTCTTATTTTAATACTTTGCATGGAGCTAATTTTAATTTGAAATTTTTTTTGTGAGATTAGGAACGATGTTCTTTGAGTCAACCAATCTCCATGAGAAAATTGTGATTTTGAATTGGGTTTTTTGCGTATACCATCAAAAACACCCAATTTATTTTTATACCATTCCAAATAACATATTTATTTTTAGACCATTATAATATATATATAAATTATTCATATTTACTATCCTAGTTAACTTCCATCCAAATTTTTATTAAAACCGTTTAGTCTTAGAGAAATGACCAAAGTATCCTTATTTTTTTATGTTGCATATTTTACTTTACCAAATACAATATTTACAAAATAATAATAATAATAATAATAATAATAATAATAATAATTTTAATATGAAAATGATAAAAATAATCTAAAATCTACAAACGTAAAATTAAACATAAAAACTATCTATTAGTAAAGACATAATAATTATTAATACTTACATGGATAGAAATAAAATAAAATAATTCATCAGATATATTACAAAATAAAATATTGTAAAAACATCTAGATCTTGATTGGAAGTTGAATGGCTCATGATTGATTTGGAAAGAACAAGAGATTAATTAAGTTATTATGTTTAATTATTTATACTATGATAAAAATTATACTGTGGCTATTTTTGTCATTTTTATTTTTTGGTAAATAGCTAACAATAGTTAAGTTTAATTTTGATTAAAAAAAAATAACATAAGGGCACATTTTTTCATTAAAAAAAATTCTAATGGTATAAAAATAAATATGTTATTTGTGGTGGTATAAAAATAATTAATATATTTTTCAATGGTATACATGTAAAAAACCCTTTTGAGTTTATACTATGGATCTATGTTTGAATTGTTAAATTATCTTTTCAAAGATAAACTTGGGATTTGCAATCCCATAGATCGGTTGAGGATCATGGGATCCTTTTCTATTAGGTAGGAAAATAATTGCTGCATGGATCTCATGTCTATCTATATGAAGAAATTATGTAAGGAAGGGTTTTTCTTATTTGTACAAAAGGGTTACGAACTTGGAACGAGCATGAAGAAACTAACGATAGCTCTTATCTTTTGAGTTATTCTGCTGGATCAGTCACTCAAGATCTTTGGTCTCCACCCTGATGTAAAAGATTGTAATAGGATTAAACAAAACAATGTACAACTAATAAGCTTTATCTCATCAAAATGGGTCAATCACCATAGGTTTCCCCCGGGTGCACATCCCCCATATTCAAACTGACTTTGAACGTACAAAGGGTGCTTGAAGTTCAATTTAAACTGAATTGAACGGTAAAATCCCCTCTGGTTTCGAATTGCCGCTCGAACAGTAATTCGAACGGGGCAACATACTGTTCAGAATCTATTTGAACAATAATTCAAACGTAAAGGGAACATTCGAAGTTCAGTTGAAATGGTCTCTGGCATTTTTGTTCTAAAAAAGAAACTGGTTAGTCAAATGGCTGCCTTACTCCATGTGTGGTCGCTTGTTCGGTATATGCGGCCGCATATGTCATGTGCACGGACCCCACCGCACATGCAGTCCGCATATGATTTTGAACTATAGCTATCACCGTTGTCTCTCTCTCTCTCTCTCTCTCTCAAAATCACAGAAGGTCAACATTAAGGATGACGGGTTTGACTGGTTATTTACTTGGTGTTAACCCTTTTTAGGTAGAGACAAAGTCCTATGAAGCCTGTTGGTTGGCAGGTGAGAGACCTGTCATGAGGTTCTTATCCTAGCCCAGTTGGTGAAATGGTGAGTAAGAAAATTACCAAAATTACCTTTGTTTATGTGGTCCAACCCCACTCAACAGAGGAGAAATTCTTCAACTTCCATGGAGTAAAAGTACCTAAACGAATAGGTAAGAAGACAAATATAGTTCTCTCAAAAAAAATAAGAAATGTAGTTCTACATTCATCTCAGAGAAATTCATCGTCTGAAGAAGCAAACTAAAACAAAGCCCAAATTGCATACACTAAAATAGTCAAGATTATCGAAACTATCTATAAAATTTTGTGAATGAGGTGTTTAATTCACAAATATATGGACATTTCAACTCCCTATAAGAGTTGAATGAGGAGTTTCATTCACAAAATGTATGGCTTCTTAAACTCCCTACAAGAATTTGTGACTGAGTTCTTCAATTCCCAAATGTATGGCTTCTTATTCCAGCCTGCAGGCCTGCACTCACATATAAAAATTAAGCATTTGTGTCTATAGTGGTTAGTCTACCAATCACTCATGAATATAACTTATAGGAGAGCATTGATTGTTGATATATCCAATAATTTCTAATATTGATTATTGTGATCAAGTTGCAAACTTGCAATGTCAGTATAAGGCCAGTGTGTTACCCATATTGAAGACATGAAAAATGTTTACGGTTATGTAGGTTCTGATAGTGGATACATGATTGAAAATTGCTTTGAAACAATAACTCACAAGGAATATGGAAAACTATGCTGAAATGGGAAAGTATGAAAATAAAAACTGTGGCACTCTTTTTCCGTTATATTATTAGTTATGACTGGTCATCTTGCTTTATCATGCCATTTACCTCAATTCCTCTATGACACAGCTTAAAAATCATTTGAAATTGGATTTCCATTCTTAACTTTGGAAAGATTTGTTGAAGGATTTTTATGCACAGAATGGCAATGGAACTGGTCATGCACATTTTCTTGTATTTTATCTTTTTCGAATGACATATTGGGCCATCTTTTCAGTCTCGATGAAATATGCTGTAAATTTTTCCACACTTCCTTTCTTTCTCATGCTTTGCATGTGGGGAGAAGTTTCAGGAGGCATGTCTCTGCTACTTTATATTATGTTTGTCTAATTTACAATGGACTAAGGAGACAAAGAAGCAGCTATTTTTTTAAGTGGTGTGACATAGGAAATCAACAGACTAATAAGTAATAATTGAGAGTATAAAATGTTTATGTTGAGATGCATCCGTTGTGAGGATATATTTTGGGATCCATGGGTGTTAAGAGATGTAGAGAGTTCATGGTACGAAAATGTGATGAGCCAATAAGAATGGCAGATGAAGTTTGATGTTCCCAGGTAACTAGAAGGCATGATGCGAGCTTAAAAGATTTACTGGGACTGTGTTCTGGAAAATTATAAACCCAAAATAAGGATGACAATCGGCAAGACTTAGTGGTACATGTTTCATGGAATCCCCAATATTGTGAAGAAATGCTTTAACGTTGATGGTGATTTATTATGGAAGTGTTTCTTAGATCTCCCTTTTGTTAATTTGTTAAATGAATACTTAGACGACTATACAACTATATTTGTTTGTTATTTAGAAAAATCTCGCATTCGTCGTGCTACTGTCAAGAATAAATCTATGCTTACGTTAAATGCAGGGCGATGCTATGGGACATCCGCAAGAACCAGCACGTGGGAGAGGAGAAACCGGTGGCGGTTCTGGATGGACACGAAGGCCAGGTATCTTTGATACATATGGATCCATACAAAGTGGTCACCGGAGGACCACATGATTCCCATATCAGGGTCTGGGAGACCGACACCGGTGTGCTGTCCAACTCAATGTCCTGCTGCATTCCCGAGAATGAGGATGCCCCTTTCGGCTGTTCAGCCATGGCCGTTGATGGTTTCCGGATGGTCACTGGTGCTTGTGGCGCCGAGGAAGGTTTGTTATGTTTTCGTGATTACTCTGATTGTTCTACTCCTATTTCGTCATCTCCATCTAGTGTTTCTTCGTCCAGGTTCTGGGAGACTGCAAAGTTTGGCTGTTGAGTGAGCATTCACTTTCTTTATATTGAAAGAGTGTGGTGTATAGAGGGAAAATGTAATGATTTTGGTGATGGTGGTGATAAAAAAATATTGCTTGCTTAAGTTCTTAGGACTTCGGATGGGATCACACTATCTATATTACTGAGTGACTACTGAGTCATTTGGAAAGTACTGAGCATCTATAATGCTGTAATGATGCATTTAGAGGCAGACATTGAGTTCATTGCACCTCTTAAACATCATGTAATTAAATGGTAATACCTTAGTGAAATATTTAGGCGTTATAAATTATAACAAATTTAGAACTTCGTCATGGGTTCTTAATGTTGCCATATTTGAATTTTTTTTTATTCTTCTTTTGTTGCTTGTTGCATTGGCATTATTATTCCGTCTCTTTTTGTTTAGTGTGTGTGTGTCATTTCCTTTTGTGAAAATACAAGTTTTATTGTTGGGTTTTTTTACATGTATACCATTGAAAAATATATTAATTATTTTTATATTACCATAAATAACATATTTATTTTTATATCATTAGAATTTTTCTTAATGAAAAAATGTGCTCTTATGTTATTTTTTTAATCAAAATTAAACTTAACTATTGTTAGCTATTTACCAAAAAATAAAAATGACAAAAATAGCCATAGTATAATTTTTATCATAGTATAAATAATTAAACATAATAACTTAATTAATCTTTTCTTCTTTCTAAATCAATCATGAGTCATTCAACTTCCAATCAAGATCCAGATGTTTTTACAATCTTTTATTTTGTAATATATCTGATGAATTAATTTTATTTTATTTCTATCCATGTAAGTATTAATAATTATTATGTCTTTACTAGTAGATAGTTTTTACGTTTAATTTTACGTTTGTAGATTTTAGATTATTTTTATCATTTTCATATTAAAATTAATATTTTTTTATTTTTGTAAATATTGTATTTGATAAAGTAAAATATGCAAAATAAATAAATAAGGATACTTTGGTCATTTCTCTAAGGGCCCGTTTGACTCGACGGTGTGGGCATCCGCTTTTGGAAAATTGGCTAGGTGGTGGAGAAGTGGTGTTTTAAAGCGTTTCAAAAACCGAAAAAAAAAAAGCCTTTCATCGCAACCACTCCCCTTAAAATGCAAAAGCTGAAATTCTGTTTGGATGGGAGGTAGAGTTTGATAGTTTTTTCAAACGCAAAAGCCGACCTAACGCCAAGCCAAACGGGCCCTAAGACTATAACAGTTTTAATAAAAAATTGGATGTAAGTTAACTAGGATGATAAATATGCATAATTTACATATATTATAATGGTATAAAAATAAATATGTTATTTGGAATGGTATAAAAATAAATTGGGTGTTTTTGGATGGTATACATGCAAAAAAACCCTTTATTATATTTTAATATACTCTAAATAAATTCAGGAACAATTGCATAAATACCATTTCAGTTTTCTCTCATGTCCTTTCAATTTTCTCTCCCTCCTCTCCTTTTGATTCTCTCCTCCCCCTTTCTTCACTTCTTCGAGACAAATTTTAGATTTTTAATTTCTTTTAAAAGTTATATAGTTTAAGTTTTCTATTTTTTTTTTCATAAATACCATTAAAAAATTATAATGTCACTCTTTTCGAAAGTTAAAACTTTATCAACCTCTGGCAACTCCAATTGAAATGTTTGCTAAAAGTCTGTTTGGCAATCCATTTGGGTTGTTTTTAACTTAAAAAAAAAAGTAAAAAGCCTCAAACAGGATGCCAAACACTATTACTTAAAATGAAAATCCACCTCACGATTCTGTCAAAAATGTACATTGAAATATGTGATATATAAAGCGAAAGAAGGTATGCTTTCCTAGATTTTTGTATTTTGAAATCAAACCATAGCTATGTAAAAGACAATGGTACCTAAACATTTTCATAAATTACAACCCTATATCCATATGAAACCTCCTATATCTACATGAAACCCTCGAATACTTTCTTCTTCCTGTTCATTTTTTTTGTCTCCCCTTGAAACCCCAGATAATTGAAGGTTTGATTCATGGAAATGGTGAGGATCTCAATAACAAGACACATTTAAAAAATTCTACATCAACACAATTTGCATTTGGAAGAGAGGATGCAAAAGTTGATTGAGCGGTCTTCGAAGACCACGATTGGCATGCCGGCGAGAGGGTTGACGGTCGGCAGCCACGACTAGGGGTGAAAATGTTCAGGGACATACTGTCAGAGAGATGCTTACGGTGTGATGAGAAAGAATGGGAGGTGGTGGTGAAACCTTCGATGGGTTTTTATTTGGTGAGAATTAGTGTTTATTTGGTGAAAATGGGGGCAAAAAAAGGTAATATAGTCTTTTTATGTTTCTTAATTATTGATATATAGCCAAATAACACCTTCATTTCAAACATGCAAAAATAACTTTTCCTAACAGCAACAAACGTGGTTTTTGAATTAAATAAAAAGCAGGCCATAAAAACATATGGTCAAGAAGCAAGTGAAAAAACAGATTTATACTCAAAGCTACTTTTCAATCTCGATTTTCAAACGTACCGTTAATAGTAGAGAACACTACTAAATGATACAAAATCAAGAGCCGTGGATAGTGCCACCCTAGGCCCCCCCTACACAATATATTCCTCCACTTTTGACCAAGAACACGAACACGAACACTGAACATCACCCTCTCCCATGTATTATCAACACAAAGGACGCACCCCAGCTAGCGCACCACCTTGAAGAGCGCATGGTTGCGTGCAAGCCAAGTGGACTACGTAACAACAGGGACATGTGATTGGGAAATTTTCGCCAAGAAACTCCTATCACCTTGTGACGTAGTTTATTCCCTGCTGCCCACATGCCTTCAATATCCACGAAGTCGGCCTCCATGTTCGCTGCCACACCCATCTCCATCCACACATTACGTGCCAAGGAACAGTTAATAAACAGATGAACCACCTTTTTCAAAATATAATAAATAGATGAACCACAGTTTCCACTTCTCCCCTACCCAAGCTGCAGTTGTTGTTTTTTTTTTATATAAAAAAATGATGCTCCTCAAGATTTGATCTGATCTTTTTCACATGGAGGGGGGATGTTTATCGACTTAATCAAAGCTCAAGTTGCACCCTTTACTTGTTGATGATATGTTAAATTACTGATTTTGTGAGTCGGTTGTGTCAAATCCTGGGAGCAACGTTTTTTTTTAAAAAAAGTTTATGGAGGCTTATTAGGCTCTCTGGAAAGCCATTGAAAGCATATGAAGGTGGTGGTTGAGGGTTCTATTGAACTCAGAAGAGAAGATTGGTGTGGTGGCGAGGGAGGAATTGGAATGTCTATCTAGAGATAAGGGAAGAGGGTCCCTAAACTCGTTGAGGTGCATCATTAAAAGAGGGCAAGGAAAAGAAAAGAAAAGAAAAGAAAAGAAAAAATAAAAAAGTCTGGTTGGGATAGGTTCTCATGATAGGTGCAACTTAGACCGGTTGAATATGATCCAACATGATATTTAGGTTTGAGGGATCAGAAACCCGAATCTGAAGTAAGAATGATAAATTTAAATATTCTAAATTATATTTTAATTTTTTAATTTATTGTGAAATAAAATTTTAATTGTCTAATTTATTTTTATTTATAATATGTCACTTCTATAGTGTCATTCCTATCATTTTAACAAAAAAATATTCAATAATTTCATCTTTCTTATTTTATCATGTGGAGCATTGACTTTTATAATGTTTTAATTGTTTAAAATAACACATTTTAAAAATCAAACCGGAACCCAACCCAACCAAATCAAACTCGAATCCGAATCAAACCAGATGGGTTTGGTTTAGGTTGAGCTTCTTGGTTTGATGACGGGTTGGGTTGGGTTGGGTTTGGGTTGGATTCCTTCAACTTCAAATTGAGCTCCAACTTGACTTAACATGTTCGAGTTGCACCCCGGTCTCATGGGATTGTGCTCCCATGTATGTTAGTGGTTTGCATTTTTTTTTGATGCATTGATATGTTACAAGGAAAAGGATGTGCAACATCATTTGCGGCCCACACAGATATTATATGAAATGAAGTATATACTAAGATCTGATAAATTTTTTTTATTTTGAAAAAATAATTTTTTTTTTTTGCCTTACATTATAATAAAACCCTATACTTATATACTGTGCTATCATAGTACATAAGATTGTAAAATGAGTTGCAAAACAAATTGAGTATATTAACACTCCTTACATTATAATAAAACCATATACTTATATACTGTGCTATCATAGCACATAAGATTGCAAAATGAGTTGCAAAACAAATTGAGTATATTAACACTCCTGCTATAATTGTACTAGTTAATAGGGTTAGGTTGATCCACTATGTTTAGGGATCTTGTTGCCTCTGATGTGTCTTTTGTAAAAAACAAAAAAAAAAGAGTGAGATGAGGGAAGAGGGAACTTAATTTTTTTTAGCAAATCATATTTTTTGGGGATATTTAAAAGGGAGGGTAGTACTGTCATTTTAGTAGGTGTGTTACAAAAATAATCATAGTTCAACCAATGTTAGTTAAGTCAGTCAGTGTGGAGTAAATACGGATCAAATATGTCCATATCCAACTAAATGGATTATGAAAAATATTGTATATGATATTATACGAATATTCAAAATAAGTATATGTATGTATTAGATCCAAAAATCCTAATTCGGGTTGACCAACCTATTGTATTTGTACCGACGGTGGCTTGGGTTGTTTGGCTCACTCATAACACCGCACTATTACGGGGTCAAATTCATTATGACTTGGAGCCGTTGCAACGCGGGGCAAGTTTATCAGTTTCTCATGAGTCATCTCTGCATTGAGGACTGGAGTAGATTTTGTATCAGTTGTGGTCTGGTCAAGATTTGGTGGTGCTGCAAATTGCTCTTCTACCTCTCCTTTCCCTTTTGGGCCCCTGCCTCCTCCTTTCTTCCCTCTCTCCGTCCTCTTCTCATATTGCTCATTTTAGATTAGCTTTTCTGGGTTTTCTACTTTGTGTAACTCTTCATTTCATATATTTTTTTTACTACAATTTGGTAATGAGAATTGTGATAGTATTGTCTACTGTATTCTAAAAAAAAATCATTTTGTTTATTTTTATTATCCCACACTCTGCATTCTAAGGTTTATAAATTAATCTGAGTCTCTTGCATCCAGTCAGTTTGGAGAGAGTACAATACACAACAAGGATTCATTGGTCTTGCAACTTGTAGTGCTACGATTGCAAGAGTTAGATCATTGCATCCTGAGAGACAATATATTGCCACTAAAGAACCACAAACACCGTACGAGGTAAGATTTGTTTTAAGGACATAAGAGTCCAACTTCAGTCTTGGTCAGTGTCCATCCATCACATTCGATTCTAGTGCATACTAGATAATCGAATTTGAATGTGTGCTCTTCCTTCTATATTTTATTAGGGTCTATTTGAAAGAGTGTTTGGGGTGTCAAATGCCACCTCCCATCCAAAAGGAAAAATAGCATTTCCGTTGCCAGTTCAATGTTAGTGTCGTATTTTTGGGGTGAGTTTCCAACGCTCCTAAGGGTGCGTTTGGTTGCGCGATTGCAAAACTGATTCTACAAGAATCTGCGATTACAAACATGATTCTGCAGGAAGCTCACTTTCTCAGCTTTTTGAAATCGCAGCTTTTGGGCACTATTTGCCTGCAATCGCTGGGTTTAAAACTGCGATTATAAAATTGTTTGGTTGCAAGATTGCAAACGCAGC
Organism: Acorus calamus; assembly: GCA_030737845.1. Taxonomy (NCBI): domain Eukaryota; kingdom Viridiplantae; phylum Streptophyta; class Magnoliopsida; order Acorales; family Acoraceae; genus Acorus; species Acorus calamus. The sequence goes on along the minus strand of CM060879.1, from coordinate 16,501,135 downwards.
TTCCTGCAATCGCAATCGCAGCGCAATCGCGCAACCAAACGCACCCTAAATAAATTCTCCACCGCGAGGCAGATTATCTGGGCATGGTTTTTTGGAACTTGTATGTTATAGTACTGCTATCGCGTATTAATTAAGTATATTCAATATTGTTTGTTGTGTAAGTTCTGTGTACTTTAGACTTGTATGTTATAGTACTGCTATTGAGTACTATTTAGTATATTCAATATTGTTTGTTGTGTAAGTTCTGTGTACATCACTTATTAAGGGGAGTTATTGCGTGCGGCGAACGGCGGGTGCGGCAGCGATTACGGGCCGTCGATCACGGGTCCATCGCATCGGACGGTCGGGTGCGATTCACGTCGACCGTCGGATGCGATGGACCCGCGATCAAACGGCCCACGTCGCGGCCGCACCTGCCGTTCGCCGCACGTAATAATTTATATATATATATATATATATATATAGGGACGTGATTGCGTGCGGCGAACGGCAGGTGCGGCAGCGATCACGGGCCGTCGATCACGGGTCCATCGCATCGGACGGTCGGGTGCGATTCACGTCGACCGTTGGAGGCGATGGACCCGCGATCGAACGGACGTCGCGGCCGCACCTGCCGTTCGCCGCACGCAATCATTTTCATATATATATATATATATATATATATATATATATATATATATATATATATATAGGGAAGTGATTACGTGCGGTCGTGCGGTCGGTGCGTCCGCGATCACGGGCCGTCGATCACGGGTCCATCGCATCGGACGGTCGGGTGCGAATCACGTCGACCGTTGGATGCGATGGACTCGCGATCGGACGGCCCACGATCGCGACCGCACGACCGCATATTATCATCCCCGTATATATATATATATATATATATATATATATATATATATATATATATATATATATATATATATATATATATATAGTTCTGATTAGGTGCGGTATGCGGTCGGTGCGGTATGCGATATGGGCCGTCCGATCGCGGGTCCATCGCATCCAACGGTCGACGTGAATCGCACCCGACCGTCCGATGCGATGAACCCGTGATCGACGGTCCGTGATCGCGCACCGCACCGACCGTAAACCGCACCTAATCGCGACTATATATATATATATATATATAGTACTATTATTGTATACAAACAAAAAAAAATGAATGTTATTGTACTCACATACATGACGTGATGTAACTATTTTGACTTGTGCAATATATGTTTTAAGAATAATAATACATTAAATGAATGATCAATTATCATTTTTTTTTCAATAATGTTTTCTATGCCCCAACTTCACATGCCCCATCATAGGTCCCATGAGCTGGCAATAGGACATTATTTGTTATACCCTTTACTTGATAACAACCTCAAAGATTTATTCCGAGAATCATGGAGTATAATTAATTCTTTATGGCATATCTCAACTGAATTATTATTATTTTCTTGAATGAGATCTAAAAAAAACGGAAGATAATCAAGGTGATCTCTGAAGACCCATCTCTTCTTCTTGTTGTCTTCTTTGTATTTCCTCCCCCTCAATAGTCCACTTGTGGCCATTGTTGCTGCTCACCTCGTAGCTCTCTCGGATTTTTAATCATGTGAAGTTCGAAAACATTGTTTTGTTCTTTATGGAGTTGGATCTTCCATCAACGCCTACCGGATCATGTTTTATTTATGTTTTGAATGTCATTTTTCATAGTTGAATTTGTTTTTTTATAATGTTACATTTTATATATATAACATTTTTCGTTTTTTTAAATCTGTGTCGTTTTTGTTACATTCGTAAATGTAACAGTCAACTGCATACGTGTATTGGTTTATATTTGTTACATTTATAAATGTAACAATGAACTACATGTAAATTGAATGGAATGTAAAACATTTAGAAATACATATATATAACTATAACAATTTTTATTAAAATGAAACCAATAGTTCATGTAATATTTGTTAAATGTAACTCACAGCAAAACAACTGTTTGATATTTTCCATGAAATGTAAAGATTCGTTTTAAAATTGTTTAAACACTACATATAATGTAAAACATTTATGTAATGTAAATGTAACAGTGTTAATGTAAATGTAACAAATGATGTAAACATGTAGAAAATGTTTTTACTGCTGTTTGAAGGATTTTAACGAAAAATAATTTAGATAGTTCTGGTGTAATTTAGGTAAGTTTTGATGTAACTAAAATAGAAAATTCAATTATTATGTAAAGATTTCAAAATTTAAATTTTGAAATAGGGTGTAACTGAAATTAATATGAAAGATTTGTAACCGAATAGAGAAAAAATGGAGATTTGGTTTAATGAGATAAATTTTTAATGTATGACATATCCGTATTTTACCATTTTACACTTTTTCAAAAGTCAATAAACCATTCAAAACCAACCAATAAAATAATGATACCTCATGGGGCTTGTGATTTGGGGCCTAGGTATCACTACTGTTTTTTTTAGTAATCGGTGGACAATTTCCCGATCATCTATTCATGGAGACCATGTTATAAATAATTTTTTTTCTTAGAGTGAATTATCAATAAATGACCAGGTTATAAATATCTTCTTCTCATCTTGGTGTTTCGAGGCTTCCTTAATTACCAAGTTCAGCAGTTCTATAGGGTTGTCACATTTGAGTGAATGATCAACGACCATGTTTTTGTGACCATTTGATTGAATGATGGACATATCACGTGGTCTCATGTGACCATTTTTTTTTGTTACAGCTCTGTCCCCATCATGTGCTTTGTTGTCCCCCCAAATCTAAAAAAATATAAAACTCAAAATTTATTTGGTTTTAAAATCCATTAACCCCACCTCCTCTCCCCATCAATCTAAAAACATTTAAAGGACATCCCCACCACCTGAATCAAAATATAAACAATCGACCTCCCTGCGTTTTTCTCTCTCGCGTGCTTGACCACAACGTACCTCTTCGACCGCCCGATCAAAATCCAGTGGAACTGATACACATTTCGGCGACCATTTCGATGACATTACAACCACTTTTCGCCGACCTTCCGCGAGGATAATTGATGTCCCAATTGGATAACCAAATCACTTAGGTGATGAATCAATCTTCATTTTTTTCTAAAATTTTGTGTTTCTCATTAAAGATGTGGTTGCATTTTGTGATCAATAACCATGTTATAAATATTTTCTCCTCATGTAGGTTTTTCGAGGCTTCCTTAATTGCCAAGTTCAGCAGTACTATAGGGTTGTCACATTTCTAGAAGTCCATGTAATCTCAAATGTAGATTAATATATTTATATATTTCTTTTCTTGCATGACACGTGAACTTCTGTTGAACAAACATTTAAAACTCTCAATCTAGTATTGGAGACAGATTCTGTAATGCAGGTTGAAACAGCCCCTTGGATTTCACAGGCAGTTTCTGGAAAATCCACAGCAATTTGTACCACTCCTACTGACTCAACTACAGGCTTATCCATTATTAGCTAGGCTCTTTGTGCAATTATGTAATGGCCTTTAAAATGCATTTAACCAGCCTCAGCCTTTTTTTTTCTTTTTCTTTTTTGTGCTTTCAAGGACTAACAAAGACATACATTCCTTGGAGGCTATGCATAGCTCAAGATGGATTAGGGCTATATATATAATTGAGGGATCTCCCGGATAGCTGGTCATACAATTGAGCAGGGTATGCTACCTTCACATGTATACCTCCAAACCCACATAAATGATTGGGGTTAAGAAGATGGATTAGTTGAAGATCCAAGATTATATTGAATCCGTTCATGTTGGATTAGATCGACCAAATCCCATAAATAACTAACATTGCTTTTAATATACTTTCTTATCCAACAACATATATGCCTACATTCGAAAAAAAAAAATGACATGTCCAGTCACATTTACAACTATCACGAAAAAATAAAGTATATAACTATACAAATCAATGCATATTTTTATTTTTTTTAAATTAAAAATTTAATCAAGCATATACTGTATTAGTAAAATATATAGTGTATTAAAACAATATATACTTCACTAAGTAAAGTGTATAATCGAAAGAGGATTCGTCTCTGAATTGCAAGTGAGGCTGCAAACAGGACCGGGTGTGTCAACACTCTTGGAAAAAAATCTTTACCCATTTGTGTTGTACTATATATACCTTGTAAATTCAGATAGATATTGATTAAAAAAACTACTTATTTCATTATAAAGCAAGATAACTGTATCCTGGTAACTTAGGATAATCCTTGTAACTATTTTAAGGGGACTATAATTATTTATTATTATTTATCTATGTCAATAAATTAAAAAAAACTTATATATAGACATTTAAAAAACACTCACGCGCATTTTAAAACATGTCACATCCACACTCCTATTCTCAAACCAAAACAATAAATTTAAGTTATTGCTTTTTATATTGATAATAGATGGAATTTGAATACAGAATGTTGTGATTGCAAAATTTGTTATCAAATTATAAAGACTTTTACCATAAATCATTATAAATTTTTATCCATCTCTTATCTTAAATTTATTCAAGGTGAAACCAAATAATGATTTTTATATTACACCAATGAGAATAATTAAAAATACAACAAAAAAAAATCATTTAATTTCACAGTATAATAATAGAATAAAGAATCTCGAACATGGGATCTTTGGCGGCTAAGCTCATTAAACAATTAATTTCAATGCTAAACAATCTCCAAGTTCACATTAGTACACAAATTAAAGTCACTGTACGGATCATCGCCCACTTTCAGTATCCAACATCGATTCGTTGATGAATGAATAAGTCATACATTAGTCTTTCTTTTCCCTATTTATGTCCACTTTATATTATATTTGTTTTAAAGGATTAAGTTAAGCCACTATATAGACCAATTCACACCCAATTGGGTTATGATTACAGGGGTAACAAGGGACAGCAGCTCAGGTGCTGGCATCACGCGCACGCACATAGGCATACATATATAAACACATTATATATGTAGTCGAGTGATTCAGTGCGGGAATGCGGGAAACGACGTCGATCGTTCGATCGCGGGTCCATCGCATCCAACGGTCGATGTGAATCGCACCCGACCGTCCGATGCATACATACGGCCCGTGATCGCTTCTAATTCCCGCACCACATCCCTATATATGTATGTGTAATGAGTTCTACATTCATTGTATCAAAAGGAATATCAAGAAATAAAGCACAAATGTCAAAAAAGTATTTATGCATATAAAGGTGTTTTTAAAGTAAGCGGTGAGACTCAACCCAAAATCTGGTATTATAAAGGAGGAATTGTTCAAAGACCCTTGACTAAGGGTTATTTTTTTTTTTCTGTCCTTGATTTTTTTTTTATTTACTCCTTAAATCTGATCCTATTTCTTTTTGCCCCTGAATTTTTATAATATCTGAACTATCTCTTACAAACAGAGTTACAGAAATACAGAAATATAATGTGATATATACAGAAATTATACACATAGTTACGTATATTTAATAGTTATCTACAAAAAATATTAAAGTACGCAAAGATGTATATATACAAAATGGTCATATATACATTCTCAATGTCATTACATTATCATCTGTAAATGCATTCAATGTACACAAAATTGTTATAGATACAATATTAAAGTTTTGTTAAAGTAGATACATCAATTGTTTGAATTATAATGCTTTCTTCAAATCTTAATGATTAATTGTTATCCACCCCTTAATCTTCTTCATGTCCTCTTGAGTAAAATGAAACAAGATTATCGAACTAGACATTCAATGTACTTCATAACAAAGAACGGGCTTTCCAAGCTATATAAAAAATACAATAATCAAACACTTAAATAAAAAATTATTTAGCAATATGAACAAAATTATTAATAGCATGAATCTAAACTTGAAATTTATGAACAAATGTAATATTTTAGTAAAATTACTTCTTGATCCATGTACTTAACAATTATGGAAACTAACATTTATATAACAACTACAACAAAAACTACCAATATGATGTCTATTGACATAATCTACAATTGACATAATAGAAATGTAATATCTTCTATTATTCTTATAACAATTACAACATAAATTACAAAAACTATAATTTACCGAATAAATATGTAATATCATACATAGAACTAAATTAAGGACATGTAAATTAAAGAAATGTAATAACTGATTACAGAAATGTAATGACCAATTACAGAAATGTAATACTAATTTACAAATGGGAGTGACTTAAGTATAAAAAATGAAGTGCAGCACAGGTCAAGGGCAAAAAAAAAAAAACGACCAGATTTCATGGGTAAATAAAAAATAAAAAAAATCCAGGGGTAGAAAAAACATTAGACCCTTAGTCAAGGGGTATTTGAACAATTCCCCCTATTATAAATTAAGTTGTCAATATTTGAACAATTACAGTACAAACTATAAAACCAGGTAGGTATTATTGCCTTTTCATTAGTCATAGAGAGGAACATCGTGGAAAAAAAATTGGAATGGAAAGAAATGAGTACCTTAAATAATACATGTAAATTGAGAATGTTTGTTTTGACAAGAAAAGGACAAGGAATTGAAAATGTTGTTTATTTCATATATATTCCAATAAATTGTATGTACTCATTTTAAAATAAAAACATGTATTAATTCAAGCAGTCTCATTAGTGAACTGAGACAACACATGTTTTTACAAGTACACAAAAAGGATTTACAAGAAAAGGATGAGAGTCATTTCCAAAAGGGTTACTTCCACAATAGGTGAGAAGGAAAGATAGCTAGGCTACCATGCATCCCCAACCACTTGTAGAAATTCCCCCCCCCCCCCCCCCCCAAAATCTTCATAATCCAAAGAATAAGAATAAGGCCAATGTTCTAAACAGGGGAAGCTATTTCGTCCTGGGGAATTCTGTGGCAATAGCATCCAGATGGATAGCATTCTGAAGTTTTTCATCCCATAAGGAGCCTAGATGTATATATTCTGACCCCTCCTGTGTCCGCTAAGATGCTAACAGATCTGCTGTACTATTTGCCTCACGACCTATGTGTGAGACAACACATGTTGCATTGAAGAAATGTGTTTAACACAGCTCATAAAATTTTGATTATGTCACAAAAAAGGGACCACTGACTTCTTTGAAATTTATGAAAAGTTAGATTACATAGAGTGATTATAAGATCATCTAAAGTTCCCAAAATCCTTTCCACCTCTATCGATATCCAAAATGTCACTATAAAAAAGTTATTTTGCAAGTGGGTTTAAAATTAATTTAAATTAGTATTGGCTAATACAAAATAGTGTTTTGGTTGGTGTCATTATTGTAAATAAATTTACAAAATAGTGTTTGAATGTTGCATGAAAAATGATATCAGAATTTAGTTATCCAGAATATTCTTACTAGTTATTAACAAATGAAATTAAATAAAACAACCACCTATATATTTACAATATATAATCTCCCTAAATAAATTGGATAACGTACGATTTATAAATGCTACAAAAGATGGCATATTAATAGTATCTTTACTAAAATTTAAAAGAAATATAAATATTTTACCTACTTAAGTTTATGTTACAATCCAAATTAATTAAATTGTTTATGAAATGTAATTATTTCTTGATCCCATTATTTTTTGAGGCATATAAGACCATTAACAACAAATCATTTTCATGTGGATCTTAAGGATCCAACCAATTCGGTGGAATTCTAATTCAATATTTTTCCCTCTTATCATGATTTTAAATTAATTGGAAGCCACATCTAATTCCAAGAACACCACCAGCCAAATGGTAGATTATCACACATTCCAGATAATCATAGGATGGAATCAAAATTTACCCAAAGCTAAATGTTTTTTTTATTGGTTTAAATAACAGGGAATTAATAAATTAATTTCCCTTTTAGAGATGGATAAAAGAGATGGGGAGGAGCTGTGTAGAGCATTTTTTATGAAATTTTGGTTCATAAATAATGATAAATATCTTATGGATTCATGGGTAAGATGAAGGCATGATGAGAAAGATTTTCCAAGATAATATTTTGGAGTAACTTTCTATTAGACAAAACGAAAATCTGATGTTTCATAGGAATTGTCCCTCTAAAAACCACTTGGGAACAGATTTTAGGATAAACAGCTTCATATGAAATCAGAATCTTCATATGAAAATGAGTTAAGAGCACTAATTAAACCATTATTTGAAGGTACATGAACAAGGAGATGTTAAATTATCAAAAGAGGAGAGCAACATCAACTTTGTCAAATATTCCTCTCCCCCCAAAACCCCCCAACTCTCCTTTACAAAAGAAAAATCTACTAATCCACAAGGCAATTCACCATTTTCAACCATTGTCTTTATTTCTCTACAAACTTAGGACCCTTATATCTGGCGCCAACGACGATAAAATCCTCCGGTTTTTTCCTCTCTTCCAACCACTCGTGCCCTTCGATGTCGCCATTGATTAAATCATCTCCTCCTACACACACAAAACCACAAAAAAATGGAAATTAAAATGATTATTTATTGGTTAAATATTTTCCTATCAACAGGAGAGACTTATGAGACCCCTCAATGAAATGGGGATACCACCTACCAAAGGCTGGTTTTTTGTTGATTAACTTCTAGGGGAGTACTATTTGCACTAATGCGTGAATACTTTCTAGGGGAGTACAATTCACACACTTTATATTAATTTCTTTATCATTTTTAAAAAAAGGACACATGACTTTGTCTTTCCTCTTTAAAAATCAAGATAACCATGAAAACCACCTAGATTGCTCACTAATTTTGTAAGCATGTGATGTCATACTTTCATATGACCAATAGCAAACATTCAATAGAAAAGATAGACCTCAAAAATGTTTGATGTGTATTGGGTTTTCCCACCAACTGTACAGCTAGTTGTCTAGTTGGTTGTTCTCTCTATGACATTTTCACAGGATAAATAGATGTTGATTATATTGGAAGAGACACAAAGCATTTATTCCAACTTGATGTCAAAAAAATACCAGACCAAGCATCCCTAGTTTTGCAAAGCCGACAACCTAAGGCATACAACATTGAGAAACGAAGTCCTAGTAGTGGTCCCCCTCCTTCCAAACAAGCAATTGTATAATTTTAAGACATTGATCAAGGTTTCCTTTGAAAACAAGTTTTAGCATTAATTAGTTTTACAAGAAGTTGTAGCTTTTGGATATATATTTTTTTAGCAAAAACATTTCTGCATAGCTTTTAATTATGATGCAATTTTTTTTTTCTGTTTGAAAAAGAATTTGATGAATTCAGCTTCCTATAAACCCAAAATAATTCAAATTTGTCACCAATCAGAGATCTATGAATAACAGGTAATCTAATATGTGGCAGGAATAAAAAAAACCAAGAATGAGAGGTGAAATTATACTTTTTTCTCATGTTGATGAATCAACATGGACGTAGTGCCAATATAAACTTTGACAAATAGGACATGAAATAATAAATAAATAAATAATTGTGACATTATTACTATGCATGTCAATATATAAATACATGTTAAATATCGAGTGTCTTCCGCCGTGTTCATATTGCATTGGTTAAAAATTTAGAAAAATCGTTTTTAGATTTTGGGGACGCGTGACGTGTCTGACACGTGTCCAACAAGTGTCACCTAGTTTTTGGAAATATTCATTGAAGTGTCACCTAGTTTTTCATTATGTGCACCTAAACTGTTGTAGTGTTGGAAATATCATTTGTTGATTTGCAACATGGGAAGATGCACTGATTTGCAACATAGAAATAAATGTATGACCTAAAAATCATGTCTGGGTAATATACACAATAAAAATTCTATTGTGTATATGACTTGAGTAGATAAACATATTTAGACGATTTTTGAAATTAGGTGTATCATTTTTTTTTCAGAGGAAATGTGAATTTTATAAGAAAAAATGATTAGAACCTCACCAGAGAAGCTCGGGTAAGGGAAGGAAGAGTAATATGTGCAATCCCTTCCCTCCTTGTCGGAGTACGGTGGGCCGAGGACGTCGAGAACCGCCACCGGTGTCACCGCTGTGAAGCAATGAATGTTGCCTCCCTCAGCGGGATATAGTATGGATGTATCACATGGTGCGGTGTAGACGGCATTTGACTTCACCTTCGCCAACTTAATTTCATGGGGTTGAACTACATTGAAATCACATTCACATTCACTATATACTTTATTCATATGAAGAACGAATCATATTAATAAGTAAGACTCGAATCCAACACTTCTCAAAGAGAGGATTTGATGAATTATAGTACTTAAATGTGATGAAGTTTAATAGATGAAGGAAGAATTATATGAGTGTTTTTATTTTGTTTTAAATATTATATTAGCAGGAGGAGTAAGACTCGAATCCAGTACTCTTCGAAGAGGTGATTTGATGAATAGGACTTACAATGTGATGACTCTTTGTTTGAGCAATCGCCGCCACCTATGATGGTCGCCCAATCATAAGATTTGATGTGCATGGACCCAAACAAGATCTTGCTAAAGACAGTCATGCCAGGGTGATTGTGAAGTGGAATAACAGCGTTTTGAGGCAAACAAAAGATACCCATCTGCATTTGATGCAAGCATTATTTGTTAAAACAGAAAACTTCAATTTGAGAGACAAAATCATAGATTTCAATGAAGAGATTTTTGACGACTCACCGAGAACTTATCGCACTCATAGAGATGCATATACGTCACCGGAGGTTTCGCTCCCGCATCGGTCGATCTAAAATAAGGCATGCTTTGTCTCAGGCCGAGGTCACTAGGCTTCATATCATCTGCCCAAACAACATGATTATGAGATTAATTGATTAATGCAAGGATTCAATTCATGAAATATCAACCAATGTGTGAGAAACACAATGTGCAATGTTATATTGCATGTACTACAGTGCAAATGCACTTCAAAAAAGATGCATCTAACTTTCAATATGTTGAGACAAACTTTGGTGGGTCTCCATGAATTGGTCCACCAACTTTAAATTAAAAAAATCAAATACAAATCATTGAATGTAATAGTAATCAAGGCATACCAAGAACGGAACCGAGAAGTTTTACGGCGGCGGGGGAGGGGATGAAGCCCGGTCTGGAATCGGAGAAGACCTCTTTGCATGTGTTGAAGAGCTTCTGAATCGCAGTTTGCATCGGCGGCGGCTTCTTCTGTCGCTTTTTGTTCTTTGACGCCGCCTTATAGGGCTTTTTCTCTGATGGTGCTGTTATTATAGGCTGCTGCTCCAACTGCTGCTTGCCTTTCTTTCCTGCCAAGTCTGGTTCAATCCTCATCAGGGCCTTTCACTCAAAAACTCTTCCCCCAAATTTGAAAAGAAGAAAAAAAAACACCCAATTGAATGAATTGAATTGTTATGGACAAATAAATGAATAGGGGATGGAACAGTTGGGGATTCTTGTTTAGCTGTTTTGATTGATTTTTGGTTTCCCTGTTGGATTGGGAGAGATTTTTTTTTTTTTTGGTTCCCTGTTGAAGTTGATGTGGAGATGAGAGGATGGTGGAGGAGGAGCTATTTTTTTTTTTTTTTTTTATGTGGGAGGTTTGGTGGAAAAACCAGTGTTGGGAAGGTGAAAAACCAGGGGCCATGCAATGGGAGGACATCATACCTTGTTGGAATTCCTGTGGGCTGATTTTTCAAAACATTGGGAAGTGGTTTTTTTTCCTTTCATGGGTTTTGGATTGATTGGTTGGCTGTGAGATGGATGACCTTTTCTCTTTATTTTTACCTTGTACAACCAAAAGAAGTGCGTGTGAAGTTTGTTGAAATTGAAAATGAAATTGAAAATGTCACATCAACATTTATTTATATATGGTGAAGTGTAGATGTAAAATGGACCGGATTGAGCTACCACGGTAAGGATCTGGTCTATGCATAATTAAAATATTGTAAAATAAAAATCCTTGTTAAAATATGGATAATCATGTAGAATTCTTTTACAAATATATGCATAAAAAAATGTGATATACTTGATATAATAAAGCATATACTTTGATAAAATAAAGCATATTCATTGTGCATATAAATTGTAGCATACACAGATTTATAAGATCCATCGATTACATAAATGAATTATATCTAGTGCACATACGAGCATATATATGCATAATTTGATAGAATATAATAAATATTAGCATTAATTTATATTTAGATATTTATAACGTATAGTAGCACTCGTATTTTGACTGATTCAACGCCATAATAAATCTTATTAAATATTTTAAAATATTTGCATTTAATTTAAATTTTTATAATAAAAGTAAAAAATTATCTAATATTTGATATATGAGTGTTGATATGAATATTTATGTATCCCGCGCTCCGAAAACATATTTGAATCCCACACACACATATATAGTAAAACTATATATGTTAAAATATTATTAAAATTTAATTACCTTTGCATGATTTATCATAATTTTAAATTTTAGATAAGCATTATATTATATTTGTATGATCTCTGAAAGAGATGAGAAGTCTTAGAATCTTGATTGTTAATTTTTTTTTTTCTTCTCTCTAATTATGTTAGCTAAACAATAAATTTTGTATTGCAAAGATGATAAGTTATATGATGTTCTGAAGGCTTGATAATTAATCAATTTAGACTTTTTTTATGATGGATAAATGTATAAACATACAAATGATCGAGGCACTTTCCTAGGATGGTTTTTAGTCATGATAAATGATAAAATGATAGAAATTTTGTGTTGTCTTAGGGTCCGTTTGGTTGCACAATTTGGGGCGATTCTGATTTTTGAAAAGCTAAAATTCTAAAATCGTGCAGCAAAACGGGGCGGATTCCGGCGGAATCAAAAGCTGAATTCCTTTTAACTTTTCTCTCAAAATCCGTGTTTTAAAAAGCTCAAAAACTGTGATTTTTTGTCGGAATCGATTTTTTGAATTGAAAAGTAAATTTCTCTACTAAACATTAAACTCCTTTCAAATATTGATTCCTGAATTAAAAAAAAAACATTCTAAAAATGTTAAGGTCTAAAATCATCTTAAAAAGCAACTTTATTCCAAAAGCTATTTTTCAATTTGTGTTTTTAAACGGACCCTTCCCTTAACATGCACAATAAATTTTTATCAAAAATAATAAAAAAATAGAAAGAAAAAGAAAAGAAAAAGAACAGAGACCTTTTGATGAATGCTGTGTTTTATTTTGAATAGGAGGAGTACTTGACTAGTTGACTAGTCCTACAAGTGTGAATGACAGGAATCTTTTGTTAATAATATATATTTTTTTACTAGAGATCTAATTAAAAAATTTCAACAAGATTTGGATTGTGGGATGGTGGTTTGTTAAAACTTTGCCCCCCGTTTGGATAGCGGAATTGAATTATTCTGGATAGATAACTATGCCAGTATAGATAACAAATCTACAAGAATAAAAGATTTTCTGTTTGGTTGTATTTTTTTTATTCTCATTGGAAAATGTAAGAATAAATGTTGAGTTGTTTGTTTGATAAATAATAAAATATAAATAAAGTGTAAAAAAGTTGATTTAACATTTGATGTATAAGAGGTGTTGATAGGTGATTTGATGTGATGAGGTGTAAAAAGTTGATTTGACATGTGGGCATATAGGAATAGATAAGGTGAGTATAGCTTATCCTAGGGGTTGCTTAGAATTGTTATACTCTCTTATACTTGTTTAAACTGGCTTAGTAATACCAAGTTATACCCTTCAAACAAACAACTGTTTTTCTTATCCATTCCTATATCACCCTTATACCGCCCTTATACTCGTCTATTCCGTTACACAAACGGGGGGTTGGAGTTCTTTTTTCCATATCTTATCCAACTCATTGCCATTGATATATAATGAAGGTGGGTTAATGATCGAGTTGTTTGAATGAGATGGCATGGAAATGAATCAATTAATGAGAGAGCTTTGCTACATGAATTGGCAAGCAATATTAAAATTTTAAATCACTATCTTAGGAAATGACAACATTGTGCAAATATAATAAATGCTAATCCAAGGTCATCCACAGTTTATAGTTTGATCAAGAGTACTTTTTTTTTATGTTGTTGTTTACGTATCCTTGTAGTGTTGAAGCATTCTGCTAATCCCAAAATAACAAGAGGGGATGAATGATAGTGTGAACAAATATTGAGATAGTGACCTAGAAAATCATATAATTTTTTAAATATATGTTGAGAAATTATAGTCATATTCTATTTTTAAAAAATTTCAATACATTTATTTTACCATATGTATGTTTTCCGTGTCTCAATTGAAAGTTGAACATGGAACGAATTACAATTGATATGAAAACTCTTGTCGATAAGGAATTGATGAGATGTTTTTTTTTAACGATATATAGTCAAATTCTATTTCAAAAGTGAGATAAACATGATTGAATGAGATGAGAAGAAAGAACATTAATACATAGCTAAAGCAGAAGAATACAAATAAAGATATAACATGCACTCAAAGTGCAACGACGCCCCTTCGCCTCACCCCATCTTGACTCCCGAACAAGGTTGAATAGAAAAGATTTCTATCGTGCCCCCACCTGAGCTCCTTTTTACTCGGAAATGAGGAATAGATGAGAGTTGCCTTTAATGGTAGTGTGAGCAATTTTTTTTTTCAAAATTTTTAGTGGGAGCATTATCATGCATTTTTTCCTACTTGATTTGAGGTTTTGTTGTCCTTTTCATACCTGAGCCCCTTTTTTTTCTTTTCTTGTACATATGTGACAACATGTGTTGTATTTAGTTGTATTTTATATGCCATTTGATGTTTTTTTGCCAACAATGAGAGAGAAATATAGTTTAGAGCATATGTAGTGGGGTCTCTAGTTTACAAACCAGAAAAACAATAAAAAAATAAAATAAAAAAATAAACATGATGAGAAATAGTACTCAAACCCAACATCTTTATCTTCTTCTCTGTTTTATTTTAAAACAATATTTCTCTTCTAGAAATTAATTTAATAGCTCTTTCATTTTTCTATAAAAAGTAAATATTAATTGAACCAAATCAATATCAATAAAAATATGCAAATATTAAATATTTATATCTTAAAATTATCATTTTTATATATATGTAAGTTAAACATATTCCATACTAATATAATTTAAAGCTTCTCAACAATATATTTTCTATATATAGTACTAATTTTGTAAAAAAATGGATTTATTTAACAAAAAATATTCTAAAAATTATCTAAAAAATGGGTGATTGAAATTTGGAGTCATATTCAATAATACATTAATTTTGAGGGAAAATGAAGACCCGTATCAAAGGATATCTTGGAGACCAACTGTGTTCTATTTTAAAGAAATTGAGCATAATTAAAGTTACTATAGGAAAATTTGACAATGATGCCTAAGAAAAAGTTTGAATATGTCGTAAATCTTGATTGAAATGTTTTTGTCTTAGGTCTAAGGGAAGAAAATTGTGCAACTGAAACATATTGCCCACAAAAGATGGGGATGGTGGGGTGGGAATACCGAAAAAATATAATAATCATAGTTATGATTAATTTAGTGACCTAAATTGACATTGGTCGTATTCCCAAATAATATAATAGGATAATTTGCAACTGAATTTGATCATTTAGTTGATCATGGTCTTTTTATCATTAGTGTAACTGAGTTTGATCATCTCGTTGTTCAAATTTGGGGTCATTGGATCAGTGAACGCTATTTTTTGCTCTTAATCTCCCATGGCAAATTGACTCTTGAATTTTTTTTTAATATATCCAGTTGTTTAAATATTTTTTTTAATTGCGATTAACAGGAGTAGATTGTGCAAATAAAAATGAAAAAGGTTAAACTCAGTCATTTTTACCAACCAAAACTCAGCCACACATGTATTTATTTATTTTTTAAATAGTAAACATCATTTAATGAGGTATAAGATTCAATAAAATGTATATCGCTCCATTTCAAATTTAATGAATCAATCTTTGGTAAGTGTAAATTTTTTTTATAGAGATATATATATATCATCTAACGAGGTATATGCTCCATTAAGATTTTTAGCGAGGTATATAAGACTTTATTTTGGACTTTAAAAAAAATTGAGTATAATAACGCCCAATAAAAAGGTATTGCCCTGCCAGAAGTAGTCCGGGGGAGCGAGCAAAAAGGTTGTTCATGCAATTCAGAAAATAAACATTTTAATAATTATTATAAATATGACTAATTAAGTTACCCAAATTGACATTGGTCACGTTCTCTTTCAAAATTAATAGGTTGATGTGTCTTTTAATCACTGGTCTAACAGACGTTGATATTTAGGGTCTGAGTGCTAACATTCTTGTTGTTTATCTCTCATGACAAATTGAATGCATAGTTTTACATTTTTTTATAATATAGTAGATAGTAAATACTGAAATAGTGGATTTCTCTCCTAGGATCACTCTTACACAAAATCAACACAAAAGGAAATTGATCTGATGCACTCTTTATGCATTGTTTGACCATTTTATAAAGGAAAATTAACTTTTAAAGACCAACACGATTGATGATGTAAAACGAAATCATAATATTTAATTACAAACAAACAAATAAGAATTTAGTAATTTTTGTATTTTTTCTTTTAAAAAGTTAGGAGTACTCCATATCAAAATTTTAGCAATTGGGATGCTCCGTAGCGAACAATCGACCAAAATTATTGGGGGCACTCTTTTTATTCATAATCACTATTTTTAGTGGATGAAAGTGAAGAGCAATAGCTTGTTTCAAGGGTGTTGATATTTTATTTTTTGTATTTTGATATATAATTGAATATTGATTGAAACAATTGACATAATGAATTGTTCGATTTCTATTATGAAAAGTTTGATTATTTTGACATTTTTAATTTATGAATGTACATATTACAATTACATTTATTTGTTATATAATATTATTTACAAATTACGTCAACAAAGTTTTTTTTTTGTTAATAGCGACAGCCATTATTGACCGTTAAAATATATTATTATTATTATTATTATTATTATTATTATTATTATTATTATTATACAGTGACAATGATGATCCACTCAATGGCGTCAAAATGTGATTCATATTACCCTCACGTCATTATTTATCAGCCTGCGATGACGGTTGTGCTTGTCACCATACATTGTCTTTGGTGATCATCAAGTGTCGACCATCATCAAATTAGACATGTGCATCGATTGTCATTAAAACTTGATCGAAAATCCATCAATGGCAGAGCCGGGCCCAACAGTTGGCTCTACCGAGCTATATCTAAGCACATATTTTGTTAGAAAAACCTCAAAATACCAATGCAGCTCAATTTTGTTTGAAAAATCCCAATACAACCTGACCCATATTTTGTTAAAAAAACCTTCAAAATTGAACCCTAAAAAAACCCTAAAAAATCCTTGCTATGTGAACTTAAATTTACCTTAAGTGAACCTCTCCTTTTTCTTTACATCTTTTGCGGCCGTGAATGGTGAAAAAATCAACATCCTCTTCACCAAACACCAATTACAGAATGCAACAAAAAAATTGATTTAAATAGTTTTGCATTCTTTGATTCTTTCAATTCTTTATGTATATTTTTATTTTTATTTTCTTTCTTGTATAGGTTGATTGGATCAGATTAATAATCAATGGATGAAGGTGGGCAGAATAAGTGGCTGTGGATGGATTGTTTTATGAAGGATGAGATTTTTATTTTTTTAAATATTTTATTGTTTTTATATTTTTTTAATTAAACTTATTTTTTTAAAATAAAGTGGAATTTTAATATTTTATCTCTTTAATTTTTTATTCCTTTATCTTTGTGTTTGTTTTGATTTTTTTTCCCTTTCCTTGGATTAGTTAGGATATGATTAGTGGAATCTTTTATTCTTTTTTTTATAACATGTATTCTTTGGATAATTTTTTTTTAATCTCTTTTTCTGTAGGTTGTAATTTTAGATGGATTGAATAGTAGATTCTATTTCACTAAAAAAAAAAGAAGAAAACAAGGGAGAGAAGTTGTTTTCGGGTTTTAAATTAATCACTTCATATATGTTGTATGTTATATTTGTTCAGAACATCTCATAATTATTTTTATAAAAGTACCTCAAAAAAGTGTCATGAATTCGCCCATGATCCATTGTGATGAATACATTTGCATCCATCACATATTGTCGACCTACAATGACAGACATGTTCGTCCCCATATGCTATGTATGATGATGAAAAAGTGTTGACCATCACATAAACTTATGGTGACATGTTCAACCATGACATACGCCACCATAGCTTTTCCATGACGGACAAAATGGTAATCAAAATCTTATTATGTATATATAGTGTATTTTTCTTCTCATGACAATGTGATTTCCCACTGAAGGTATAGTTCTGATTCATTGGCTGCCAACTAACCTCTGTTTTTTTTTTGTTTTTTTAATGCTTTACAGTTGTTTAATTATGGTTTCAACCCTCAATTTAGCAAGTTAAATGTGCTGTTCAATCTGCACAAGTATCATGGACCCCATGTGTTAGAAAACAATGATGAACAAATACAATTTCAAACTGACTTGATCATTATGTTGGACACGACAATTTAAGAGGTGGTTTGGCATGTTTGATGGTTTTGCAAACAAAAGAAAAACCTCTCCCAAACCTAGCACCTCTTTTTTTTTAATAGATAATTACATAAGAAAAAAGTAGTCTCTTGATCATTTTTAAAACCCAAGTTGTGTTCCTGCAGGTTCACCAAAAAAAAAAGTGTTCCAACGTTTGACAATCCAAAATTTTGTTCAAAAGATAAGATGTGATGCGAAGAAATTATGTTGACAGAAAGAAAGTTTTTTTTTTATTGGTAATCAAAGTGTTGTATTTCAATAAGAAAACTTTACAAATGCACAGTTCAAACAAAAGGAATGCAGGGGGTGAAGAAGAGCTCAGAAAAACCACGATGAAGGGAGGTGGTCTTCCTTTGTGAACTCCTCTTACCAAGTACAGCAATTACAAAAAAAAAAAGAGAAGGGAAAGAAGACCCTGTTCAGTCCCATGTACATCCACATATTAGTTATTTCGTATGTAGCCTTGCATTTGCCTACCTTGTTCAATTGCATCTACCATTTCCTACCAAAGGTGACTAGGATTGAGATTAGTTTTCCCCCTTGAAGACTGGTACGTTGCGGCCAAGTCAGCAGGGGTGTTACCTTATCTATAAATGTGTGTAGCTTTCCAGCAGGTGAGCATTCGAAGTCCTTGTTGGATCTTTCGTAATGATCTGAAAGCAGACCAAAGAACATTTCTTCCCATGAATCCATG
This sequence comes from Acorus calamus, assembly GCA_030737845.1. NCBI lineage: Eukaryota > Viridiplantae > Streptophyta > Magnoliopsida > Acorales > Acoraceae > Acorus > Acorus calamus. Next base: position 16,481,897 of record CM060879.1, on the reverse strand, counting down.
CCAATGCTGTTGTTGAATCAGATTCAATCCACAAGTTTGATGCACCCAAGGAAATGCCCATCCAAATACCCCGCTCGATAGGTTTCAGTTCTAGAAGATTGATTGAGGGGAGGTCAAGCCGGCCTGCCAGTCCTGCAATGAGATCAGCCTCGTTATCACGAAGAATAGCCCCATATCCTCCTCTATCATCAGCAAGGGAGCCGTCAATATTAAACTTTAGCCACCTTTCCAAGGGAGGGAGCCAAGTGACTGTGATGGTGGTGGGTTGCTTTTCTTTTGTATTCAGACCAAAGAAGGCTGCAATGCTCATATCTTCATATGTGGAAGGAGCTTGGAACACTTTACATATGGTTCTATCCTTGATGCTGCTCTTCACTCTCTTAAGGAGAAATATTTTATGTTGCTTGGTTCCCCTGAAAATTTTATTGTTTCTCTTCAGTCCAAATAAACCAGATGATTGTGGAGATGAGAAGGGGCACTAACTCTTTCTTGAAAGGATATGTTAAGGAATCGGTAAGCCATTGAGACAAGGATTCCAGAAAGAAAGAAAGTTAATGAGAAAGAAATTATGTGATTCAAACATGGTTTTGTTTTTGTTTAAAAAGAGAGTTAATGAGATAATGGGGGGTTTTTTTTTTTTGTTTTTTGGGTCCATTTAATTTTAATCTAACTGTCAGGTAAAATTGATTCCAATAATTTAGAGAGACTGATGGGAAGTTAATGATGTTTATCTAAAGGTTGTGTATGAAATTATGTTTTTAACACGATGCATGAGATCATTCCCATCTAACATATATTATAAAGTTATAAACTGATAAAATATGTTTTACATAAAGTTTTAATTTATGAAAGTTTTAAAATTATGAGATTAATCGTAATATAATGCTCAAATTCAAATAACACATGCATTCTCATATTTGAATAAAAATTTGGTCTTGAAATTGCAAATTTAGCACGTTTCTTTCGGTTGCACTATTTCTCATCTTTAATATGTCACATGATCATCCGAATTAGTATCAATATTAAGACATGATAATCACCGACCTAATATGATCTAAATTCGAATACTAATATCAGCACAGACATGGACATTAAGATGTTTGTCCGTATCTGCTCCATTGAGATGCTTACTAACTAATACTAATTAAAGACTATCTTGATTGTTCTAATTTGTATACACTATCCTGATTATTGTAAGCCACTAACTTGTGTATATTTAACTGTGGATTGTATGATAGATGAGACTTCTTGAACCAACAAATTTTTTAAAACTCTCAAACTACCCATCATTCAAATAAATAAAGGTTGACAAATGTTGGCTATTGGCCTGTTATATATAAAAAAATGTTAGCTGGGAATGCTTAACAAAAATTCTCGTCCCCAAGCTAAGTTTCAATTCCTGCCAAGTACATATTAGAAAAAAGAACGCTTATAAACTCGGTCTGTTTTACAGTCTTGTCTGTAGTTCAAAAACGTTCCTCAATTGCTTATACATTGCAATAATACAATATACATTGCGTTATCACGATGTATAAAACTTAAAATTTATTTTATTTTTTCAAAAAGACAAAAATACAATAGCGTATTTTAATATGTATTTCACTTTTTATAATGATATGTATTTTAATAGATGAGTATATTTAAAAAAAATTGATGAGGATTACGGATGAGACTGTAGTGCACATGTAGATGAACATGTCATTTTCCTAGAAAAAAAAACAGCTATTCTATTCAACCCTCTGGATTGGTTCTCATGGGCCTCCTGTTCATGTTGGAGTTGGAGGTAGTGTTGGTCTCAACTTTCTTATCTGTCCACTTGATGTATTAGTGGTCTGTTCACATGATGATAATAACTTGTTTTTGTCATATTAGTACCCCGTGAATTAAATGTTTCTTTTTCACATTCGGATAATCAATATTCAATATTTTAATATGTTTTAATTTTTTCGTGCGTGTGTGTGTTATATTTTTCTTTTTATTTTTTATTTTTTTGGGGGGGTGGGGGATTGTTTTCTGGTTTGGCATGTTTGATGGATTTGCAAATATAGGAACCCTGACAAATACGCTGTCTTTATTTATTTTTTCTTTTTTAATTGCTTGTCGTTTAATATATTTTTTTAGCATGGATCGTACACATGTATCCACGTTGAAGTTAACTGTTGCGCCCTTCGACGACTCTTCTACAATTTCCTGAAATTCTTACAATCCCTTTCAGAAACTCATTTGAAAAGTATGATTTTATATAAAGTAGTTTAATAAAACTCGATTCCTAGGAAGCACACTTTCTTTGATTTTTCAAAATCCATTTTTTGTACTAAAAGCTGAACCAAACTTTCAAATTCAGCATGTTTTTTTGGGACCATTTGGAAACATGTTTGACTTTTTAAATTTCTGTAAAAAAAATAAAAATAAAAAGTTCAAACAGGTTTCCAAATGACCTCTTAGAAAGAGAATTATACTGGTTGATTTGTGGTTTCCTTCTTATTCTACGTTCTTTTAATGTTGCAAAAATAGTTTTTTTTATATTGAACTCCACTACTACATTAATAAAACTGCATCAATCACATGGACATGAACCTGTAAGAGTAGCTTAATAAAACTGCATCAATCACATGGACATGAACCTGCATCAATCAGCATGTCTTTCTAGATCGGGGACCATAATGGAACTTCTGAGGAACCTAGTAAAGTAGGGATAAGTAAGATTTTGATAGATTAAACTGGCCAGAAGATTCAATAAAATTCTCATAAAGAAAAATCAGAACAAATGGGATCATTAGCATGTGGAAGTGGGCTACAGCAAGAAATATGCAGCAGGTTCAACAATTATTTGGGGAGACATGATGTTGCATTACATCCACCATGGTAAAATTTACACGGATTTAATGTAAGTCCGAAAAAAAGAAAAACTAAAAATTCTAGCAATAGATGATACAACTTTTTATTGGTATATCCTATTAATAAGGAAAGAAGCTTTTTCAAATGAAGCAAAACTACTTTGGAGACGTCTCAAAATGGAACACCACAGATTTTGGGGAAGCACACGTAAGGAGCAAGTACTGTAAGCTTGGACAGGGAGGTGAATTTAATTATAAAGGAGTCTTCTACTTAATTTTAGCCTTCTATCTTATGTTGTAATATTTGTGAAGAGATATATTTCATCCTCCTTGGTGTGAAATTAATGAATGTCATTTGGTCAGCATCCCACCATTCTGTCGAAAAAAACCCTAGCATTTCACCAATGGAAGTAGATCCAAAGAAGCTGAAACTAAAGTACTACTCAGAGCATAGCATTAGCATGGCATAAGCATGACTTAGGGCTGTTTGTTTCAGCTTAAATTTATAAATTATAGATTATAACTTATAGATTATATATTTTAACTTTTCTGATAAGTGGTAGATGAGTTTGATGTAACAGCTTAAACGAAGGAAATAAGTAGCGTTCAATATTTGTTAGAAAAAGTTATAAAAAAGCTCTTTGCTGTGAAATTGTCAAAAATACCTTTAAACTGTATAAGAAAAATAAATTTATGTTTGATAAAATAAGTTGGTTTCTACTTATAAAATCAATTTCATAAATATTTAAAAGAAAATTAACATAACATAAATAAAACTTCAAATTCGCTATAATATTTTTCAAATATTACATTCCAAATTTTAATAAATTGAGTGACAAATGGAATTATAAAATAAAAGTTCGATCAAGTATTATTTGTAATAGTAAAAAATAAAGGAGATGAAACGAGATTTACTGAATTTTGATGTAATAGTAAAAACTAGATACACATTATTAATAAAAAAAGATAAGTGATTTTTAGTTTTAAGTCCCTGTAAACATGTCTATCTTGGGATCACCCCTTCCTTTTTTCATATTTCTTTTTAAGTCCCAAACTTCAACCACCTACTTCGTTTTTAGTCTCTCCGTCAAATGTCCATTCAAACACCGTTAGTTTATGAAATGTGATTTTCATTGTTAAGTCCCTGTAAAGTGTAAATTATGTAATTTGGTGATCAGTCTCTCTTTACTTCATATTTCATTTTAAGTCCCCAACTTCAAATTCATTTCAGAGGAGTTTTCGCCGAATTCCTTAATGGAGGTTTTTTTCTTATTAACCCTCGACAAAATGTCTCTATCATTTTGTAAGTATTTTAATACTTAAAACTTGTATAAATAAAAGTTAGAACCATGCAAAATAAATTTTTCATTGATTGCATACAAATTTTTTAATGGCATCTAAATTTTGTATACATGTTTCAAATATCAAAATACTTATAAAACCATACAAGCATTTTGTCGATAGACTAATAAGAAAACAGAGAGGGAATGATCACTAAATAATACACATACTTAAAAAAAATAATCACTCATCACAAACTAACAGTATATGGACGGATGTTTGGCGGAGGGACTAAAAACGAAATAGGCGGTTGAAGTTGTAGACTTAAAAAGAAATATGAAGGGAAGGATTGATCCATAAATATGCATGTTTACAGGGACTTAAAACAAAAAAACCCATATAAGGACATGAATGTCCAAAATAAATTTATTTAAAGCATTCTATAAACTATAATCTCAAAAGCATATCTTACCAAGCTTCCAGATTATGACTTTTAAAATTGTTTTTAAGCTTAAATAAGCTTCAATGAGTTTTAAAAAACATGTTACATCTACAGCTTATATGTTTTAACAAACATGTATATAATATGAAAAAACCCTAAAAAAATTTAGCTAGCTCAAAAAGGAGCCTTATTATTCAATGCAAGTATACCCCTCATTCAGGATCCTTTAAGTTTTTGTGACTCATTTTCAAGAGCAAGGAAAATTATCAGCTCTCAGTTAAATATTTCTTTTTTTATTGATAAGATTTCACTTAAAGCTTCGAAAGCTTACCAATAATTTTAAACAAAAATTAGCTAAATATTAATATTACTACTATACATATGAAAAATCTTTTCATTAAAGAGTGGACAAAAATTACCTCTAACAAGAATTTGTTCATTGTGATACCATCAGAATTGATGAAGTCAACATCCTCCATACGCAAGCCGCATTCATGAAGCAGCCGAAGCATTTGCTCCATCACAATACTTACCTGATAAGTAATCAAGAATGACATTAATGTAACAACTAATAAACTGGCTCATGCAAAGATTCAAAGGTGTTGCAACACTTGCTAAAAAGACAAATTTTGTCAAAAACATCTCTAAATACTATATAGCAGAAGGCCTCAGGGCCAGGGGGATGAGATGCTCTTCAAACCAAAGAAATAAAAAAAAAAAGTGTGGATCATCACACTGTAGGTACCATTTGTCTTTCACCATTTTTTTCTTGTAATTAAAATAAATAAATATTGTTGGTAACAAGCTATGTTCAAGTTTCAACTCCCTCTTTCGGGAAAGGTTAGTTTTCTCCAGAAAAATAGTGCAACAGAAACATCGTAGAGCCTATACGACAAACTTATGATAGAAGCAGTTCCTTGCATATTTTTACTTTGTCAGATATTTTGCTTTGGTCCATTATTCTTAATTCATTCAAAATACCCCACGCTTTATTGCATATATATGTGTGTTTATATATATGATAACTCCACCATAAACATTTAAATTAATGAGCAAAGGCTTTACATAGGCAAACTTCAGAAAAATAAATTTAACATATATAGATAAATTCAGCAAAATGACAGGAAGTAACTATATTCCTCATGCAACTAAAAGAATGCCAGGACGAAGAATTAAAGGAGACAGGAGATACTCTCAATATAAGGACTTTGGTATCATACTTTACTATCCACCTTCAGAATGGGTTTGTTTCCCATATATAGTGCACCCATCAATTGCAATAGAGGGATCTCCAGTGGAAAATTGAAGGGGGTTACCAGCGCAACCTGTGGAAGCATTCATTATATGACATTAACAATATTGCTTTCAATTGAAATGTTAATGAATGTGCAAATTTCATAAATTCTATAGGTTTGTTATTATTTTAAAAAACATGTGCTACATATATAGGAAAAACCAACCTGAAATGCATTATGTTACTAATTTCTATAAAACCTGCACCTACTTGTTATGGTATGCATGCAATAGATTTGAGAAATTAAATGATGATAAAGAAAAACTTACAGGACCATATGGCCAACGAAACCCATGACTCTGTTGCCCAAGATGATTCCCCGGTATGGCAAAAGATTTTGCCAAAAAGCGGACCTGTCATGATGGGGAAGTGAACAAGCCCCATTACTGAAAAGGCCAACATAAAATATTTGCCATGACGATCAGATCATCCTTAAAACGCATTGTTGAATGTCAACCCCGGAACAATGGAAAATACAACATCAAATGGATACAGGTGTACTAAAACATTACTCCAATGCAAAATGATTAACATAAAATGTAATAAGATGAATGATCAAAACATAACACTCAAAAAAAAAAAAAAAGAGAGAGAAGAAAGAAAAGGAAAGAAAACATCCACTTTTTTCTCTTCCACCAGTTAATTACTGCCACTACTTTTGATCATTCATATGGAGTGAAGATAAAAATGTTGTAGGACAGATTTAGACATGTTGAGTGATCAAGAGGTTGTCCAATTCAGACAGGAAACCCTTCACATACTTTTGGAACCCATAATACTACCTCCAGACTGATCACTAATATCTAATATCATAACGAAGTTATGAATAGTGTTGAAAGAACATTGGTTTAAAGAAAAAAAGTTATAGGCTTTCAATAAAAGTTATCATCATATCGTGCCCATTTTTAGTAGATATCTTTATATTTATTGATCTATCAGCATAACAGTTTGTCAACCATAAAAGCCCCATTACAGAACAAGGGAAATGGATATATCTCCTACATTGTATATTTGGTTGATGGAAATATGGTGGGAAATGGTGGAAATGGCAATGGGATACACCTAAATAAATGTGACTTATTTCTCTTAGTGAAAATGACCAATGACACATTTCAGGTTCACCAAAATTATGGAAATACTTACTAATTTTTTATGGAAATGGCTTCTTCAAACCAAACTTGGATATTACGATCTTTTCATTTCCAAGCAACCAAACATTTAGAAAAACTACTTTGATGTCTAAGCTTACTGATGGTTCAGGATAAATATAACCTCTGATTAAAAAAATTATACTAGATATAGTGGAATAGTTTGATGATTATATAAGTTCATCCAGCAACCAAATAGAATGTGTAGTTACTATTGAAATGAAATTTTCCCACATCTATAAAATATCTGCAATAAAGAAATACATTGATATATTTAAATAATCAATTTATCAAACTTCTAGGACCATTGGATTATTATTCTCAAACATCTATCTTGATGGAAAAGTGCATCGAAATCTTACAACTTTGATTCTCTTGGTGGTCCCTAAGAATTAAGACTAATGAGATAACCTTACTAATTACAATAACTGTCCTTGTTATGAGAAAAAATCTTAAACACTATGATTAGGGAGCACAAAAAATTTGTAGAAGATTGTAAATAACTATTTGAGAAGAAATGTTGAATTCAATCTATCAGAACAAATATTTTCTGATAACTAAAGTACAAACAAAAGACACTTGCAACATGCAGAATTTGGACCATTGGTAAGATTTAGAATCTTAGCCTACCTATGAAGGCACTGAGAATATTTACTAGGGTTCATCTCCATAAAGCACTTAGGAAAAGAAGTCAACGAGAAAAAAATTTATTGTTTAGTTTTACACTAAAATAAGGAGAGAATTGAATTCATGCGACCAGTGGAACCCTTTAAAGTGATCCTCTATCATGTGCTTTGGATGCCATATTATAATTACTGTTGCATATTGTTGCTATAAATAGAAAAGAAATGTTAATCAAAATGTCACATAAAAGATCTCAGCGGAGGGTGAAAATGGTGATCTTAGCTAGTACAATTATAGAACAGTTTTAGAATTACATACAGACTCAAACCACAACTCAAATATTTCAACTTTGAAATTACTTTTAACCCCACAAGTGATAAGACTTGTCCCATCTAACGGGTTGGCCATGGATTGCTTTCAAAATTCCAGGAATAACTCCACATGAGATTGACATAGGTTTTCACAACTGGTTGTCTACTTGATGACAATCCTCACTAAAAGTTTCAATCAAACAAATAAAAATATATAAAAAAGAAAAGAAAAGAAAATATACCTGGTCACCAGAAAAGTTCTCTAAAAATTTTTGGGAGACATACACCTCCGCAAGGGCCTGATCATAACTCTTTGGGGATACTCTCTGAATTAAACTCGTGAAGAAATTTGAGACCTAATATAATGTAAGAACTTCAGGCATGGATGGACCAAACTTTATTTTAATATTGTAACACGACGATGTGAACACAAGCACCACAAATCACATGCTAAAAATTCAGACAGAGATCCATTTCTCTTCTAGAAGTATCACACCTCTGGCTGAGCAAGCAAATGGGCAGCTTTTGCAGATATGTCTCCAAACAAAATGTATCTGCATGGCATCAATGTATATGATTAAGTTCAAGAGTATTGGACCTGGTACAAAGTAACTAATGAAGTGTCGGTGTAAAAACATTTCTGTTGATTACAGGAGCTTGAACTTGGGAGCCCTTTTATTTAAAAACAGAAACAAATACCCCTGCATAACAGTGATACATGAGTGACTGATGGATAACATGGACAATGCAAGATATGCCATCACACATTTTATTATTATTAACAAGGTGTGAGCTCCTTTAGGAGGGGTACATGTAACACCCCTGGCTTATACAAGATGTTGTCCGCTTACATAACAAAGGACTATTTCTCCATCTAATGAGAGCCATTTCCATTCTACCCAGATATTTTTCATTCGATTCCATCTGTAATCAAAGTCCAACCGACGATCATAATATTTCCCTATGACAGAGAATGACCGAATAGGTAATAAGCAGTTTAGCTGTTTTGCAGCAAAGATACCTTCCAGTACCCCTAATGAACAAACTTTGCTTCAATTATATTGAACTGAATCATCTATGGTTCCTTAAATTTTGGGAAATTATACACACAGCCCTGATTATAACCCCGCCTGCAATCCCATATACCCGATAGCTATCCAACGAGGTAAATAGCTCGTTAGAACTTTTTCACATTTTCTATAAATGGGTCCATATAATTTGTTGACATATATACTTTATTTTCTATAAAAGTACATACCTCAGTAGATGAGGTATACTATTTTTAGAAAAATCAAAACATGTGTAGACTGTAGGCAAGACTATAAATGGGTTGTGTAACATTTTGTCTTGCATATGCGTGGGAGCATAGCGGCCATTATGTAGGGTCGTGGAGTGGGGGGCATAAGAGGAAGGTAGATTTTCCATCTACTGCCTTTTTCTTTTTTGGGGAGTTCAGATGCGTGAAAGCATAGCAGCCATTATGTAGGCTCGTGGAGTGGGGCAGGTAGATTTCCCATCTACTGCCTTTTTCTTTTTCGCCCATGCAGGCGGGTTGTGTCCTGTTTTTTTCCTTATTTTTTGCTGCTTTTATTTCTCTATTCTCTCTCAGCCCCAATTCAGATCTTTAATCATACTTCCTTTAATGAAAGCAATGGTGGCATGATTCTACCTTTTTCAAAAAAAAAAAAAAAAATTGTCTTCCATGGATATTTACTTACATATTAATCATTATTGAAGCCTGTTTTTGGCTTATCAATTTAGATGTGTTTGTTCATCAATTAATATATTTGAATTCTCAAAGTTTATTTATTTATTTATGTGTTTATATATTTATTTTGAAAAAAGGTGGAATGCCCACTGAATATATTAAATATATATTGTAAAAATCACATGATACAAAGTTAATTGTCTTTGGCAGTACATGTATCTCAAATTTAATGTAAAAATATAATATATACTACTTTTGGATGTAGCCCATGGAACCAACCATTAGAGCCCAATGACAGGGCTTTCCTTTAGTATGGTATGAGCCTCACACCCTAAAGATGTGCAGTATCTATTGGATTTCATTTTTATGTGCTTGCATGAGTCCACCAAATCATCTACTGATGTATCAATGGTTAGGATTTATGAAGCAGTCTCGAATTATATAGTCTATCCTCGAGATATTTGGGAGCTTTGGACATCTTTGACAAAATGATGATCCATGGTTTCTTCTTCCTCAAGTTGTGTCTCCTCCCCTTTCTTAGAGTGAGAGCATTGGCTCCTTGAAAGGTTTATATGGATACGGTTTAAGAAGCTTGACAACATCTCATATTGCTTCCCCTTCAATCACCCACATGCAGTTCATGATTCATTCACATGGGCATGCATTTTTTTTCTATATCATTTGGCTACAGTTATATGCAAGGTACAAAAATTGTATTGTGAGTTTGTTCAAACAGGAAGAAACAAACCTTTCCTGGGCTCTGAACGGATTGTGTAGACCATATTTAGGGCATTTAGACAAGCTTTCTACGAATGGCTGCATAAATTGATACAAATTGATATGTTAATGATTCTTTCAGTGACCTGAGCAGCACCCAGAAAGATAAGAAAGAGTAGATGTAAATGAAAATGGTATACAAAATGCCACAATGCTAATTAAAAATTAGTTGTGTGCAATCCAGCAAACACGAGGCATATTTGAGAACCAGAAGAATCAACATGATGAGTATCATATACCTTCAGACCGGCTTCCGGAACATCAGCAACTTTAATAAAAGGCTCACCATTCAAGGGATCCACGACCGAGTTCCAGCTAGAAGAATCCTTCCATTTACCCTGCACTGAATCTTTAAATTAACTCTAGGTATAAACCTAATGGCATTGATGGCTATTATCAATTTGAACCATTTCCACAGTTAATTAATAATAATATAGAAATCAAAAGTGCAACAAATATAAATTCTAAAGGCGACTAGTAGGTACTAAGAGCTTAGAAACTTATTCTAAAATAGTGCTTTGACACAATTTTAAAGAATTCAATGTTTTCACAGCAATATATATTCATCCATTCATCTTAAGTAGATATGTTATGCATATACTTATTAATATAAATACACACTTGATCTTAACAGATTACAACCAATATCCAAAAATTGGAAATAAACAGAGATATAGCGTATATATAGATATAATACTGATTGTTGATAAGAATCATCTCTCTACTACATGAGACAATGACAATCGGGAGGATATAAGACGAACTTAAGCCATTATGTCATAGATTTATCTAATTGTCATATAAAAGTGATCCAAATGAAAATTCAGTGACTTCTTCACATAAGAATAACTGTTTGATGGTGGCACAGATGCTTCAGAACCAGCAAGGCAGATAAGATGAATAATCAAGGCTTGACCATCTAACAAGTTTATTTAGATCTGTCACCAATGAGAGTATCATGCGGAAAAGACTTTCAGTCGACTGATGCAATTAATCAATGAATATATTGGAAATGGTAAAAGTCAACTGTGAAGTCGAAAGTCTTATATACATCGTCTTGGATGTCCGAGTCTCATAGGAAAATCAAGTCACCTTAATAAATGTTGGGTGGCAGAAGCAATGGTATATAACAGTGATTCTACAAAAGCAGTTTGGGGGGCTATGAACTAGTCCATTCCATCTATTTTAATTATATGAAATTTAATATAATATTGCTCATTCTTTTTCTTATGTTCTCCAAGAAATCATGAAATTGGAGTGGACAACATCATGAATATATCAAAGACATTGTTTTCTAATGAATAGATTTAATTTATTGATTCTGCAATTATAACCAACGGCATTGTGTTCCATCTTTACATAGAAGAGAATAATTACATGTCTAAAAATAACAAGTTATATTTTAAATATATGTGTGTTTGTGCATGCTTACACGTCCGTATCCCATAGTTTCAGCATCTAAAATTTATTAAATGGGATGTCAAACATGATGCTTGCATATTTCGCTTACCCAAGTTAAGTACTTCTGCAGGTTGAGAGCTTGAAATATCTTCAACAGCAACAGTGGCAAAGGATGGTGAATGTAAAGATCTAATAAGCAATGGAAAGTTAGCAGTCACAAACAAAACATCAAGACAGAATAGTTACTGATCATTGCACAACCAAAACTAAGACTAAACCACATGCATGAAAATGTAACCCTATCCAGATAAAATTATCATAATTAGCATATCACATTCAAATTTATGATAATCTTATGCTGAAGCCCATTTCTTTTAACAGATAGGGAACAACATTCATTTCATATAATATTCATACAACTGCGTGCATATGACTCCAAGATTGGTTATAAAATTGATTTATCCCACAAGTCAATTTTAGCGCTACTCTATACATAATCTAGATCACAGAATATCCAATAGGCATGATAACTACTTAGGAAGATGTTAGCCAATATGTGAAGTTTTATGTAAACTTATTCAGACTTGCCAAAGTAGGATTATTTGAATGAGATAAAATGAAACTAATGAAATCCTCAAGCCCCATCTCTCCTCATAGATCTGCAACCTCGAAGAAAAACAATGTTTTTCCACTTTGCATCTGTGATTTTTTTTAACAAGATACCAAAACCATATTTCAAACCACCCCCTCATCACTTTGCACAAATACCAGTTATTCAGCAATAAATAAAGATATTCTCTTAGTGTCCTTTAAGACAACCAGTGGTCAGAAAACAACCAAACAGTTTGGTCAACTAAGGATTAGGTGGGGGGGGGGGGGGGGGCACTGAAGCCTGACACATATTGTTCATGCTTGTGTGAGTCCACATATCTGACCATATTAGCAAATGTATTTTAGACTGCAGAAGAATTTATTACACCATCATGTGTTAATTTGTCATATGAAAATGTAACAAATTAACATATGTGAATTAAAATTTTCATTTGTTTTCTTTGCTTGTTCTTTTTAGCCTTTTTCATCTAGAATATGCCATCTCCTCTGCTATTATATTAGAGCTTCCTTCTGTGAATTAATGAAGTTTCTGGTAGCACGCCCATCTCATCTTCCAAAATATAGTCTTATGTAAATGTGAGATGTATCCAGTCAAAATGTGTGATGTAGAATTCAGGGCCTCTTGGGTAAGTAGGTGTCTTCTTTACATGGTGCAAAAAATGTAGGCATCCTGTCACAAGCGCATCAAGAAATGATATAGAATCACTGGTGGCAGATTCATTCAGATTATTCTGCATGCAGCATGCTGGAATGCTTGTGAAACTAGAACTAGAAAAATGTCAAAGGAAAAACTTGTTAGGGGAAACACTTGAGAATTTTTTTCTGGACGGCATCAAAACGGAATAAGCCAGGGACACTTGCAGGCATCTAGCTTTAAAATTTCACAAAGAGGGGAGTTTTTCCATTGAGTAGTTTATTTGTATAAACTAGGACCTAGGGATGTCTAAGGTTATCCACTTTTCTCTTGATCTTTTCTTTTCCTGGGACGTTGATGCAGATCAAATCCTAAGAGGGAAATGCTGACACTTTTCGGCAGCAAAATCGGGCTTGGTGTCCACAAACACAACATAGGTAGCTTTGTTTTCTTTATTTTATTTTATTTTATCCTAAGAAATGGTAGGCATCCTATCTCAATTTTATTAAAAAATTAAGTGAATACTCAAAAACAATAACAACAAAACTACCAGAAATGTAAAAAGAGGATGCAGCCATGCCTCAATGAAAGAGTAATCTACCGAAACCACAACTCCAATAAAATAAAAACCAACGTTGTTCCTCATGATAATTCTTCCCCTCGTATACAACACCCTACTTGCCCAAACACAAAGTCTCCACCAATCCCTTGATAAAACTAATCACCGACTTACAAATGTTCTCCACATATAGCAGGGAACCTTAAAAATAGCATCGTTACACGTTAGCCATATAGAGCACACTATGGTAGGAATGATTATGAGATCTTTACTTTCCACCGCAATCCCCTGGTTGAGGCCAACAATGCCTAAACTTGGCAAACCACTGGACAAAGAACAAAGAGGTCCTCGGTTGTTTCATCTACCTCATTACACAACATGCAGGTCACAGCTTCATTAGGCGCTCACTTAGCTCTATATGTCTTGATTAGCAACTTTCTTTGGCACATCAACCACCTTTGACTTTAAGAGGAACCTTGAAGCCCCACACCTCCACCAAGTGTAGCACCTTTGGACAGATAACCCTTCCTTTGCTGAAGATTCCACACCATCCTGCCCTGCACCTCCTCCTCGAGCACCACCTCCTGTAACAGACAACAAAGACGCAAAATTGGAGACCTCATCATCATAGAGATTCCTCCTCAATCGAATCAAAATCTCAGTGCTCACCATAGTCATCCCTGATCCAGAACTGCCTAACCACCACGAGCACCACCATCTGTGAATCAGACAACAAAGACACAAAATTGGAGACCTCATCATAATAGAGATTCCTCCTCAATTGAACTACCTAACCATGGTCATCCCTATCTAGAACTACCTAACCACCCCTTCTTTACATACTGCTAACTCAAACAATCTCAGGAACTAACTGAGGGCCTGATCCCTGCACAATGAGTCCTGCCAAAAGAAAACAGTCTCTCCCAACCACACTCCAACTAATTGCCTCTAAATTTGTCAATTACATTGATTATATGCCTTTCCATATAATGGACAATCTAGGTGAGAGCATCGGGAATATGTCCATATGTAACTTGCATCGATATCTACCACCCACTGCATGGCCCCAGATCTGATTCTACCAACCACCTCTATAACCAATTGTAGAAAAGAGCATCATTCGTATCCTTTCAGAATCCCTGCCCCACTGTCTCTCTTGTTCCTATACCACCACAAACCATTTAACCATATGAACTCCATTCACGTCATCTATCACCTCGTTCGCAGGAATCTCTTCCAACTACCATCCAATCTCATGGGAATACACTCCTGAAGCTTGAATAGACAGAGAAAGAAGATCGGGAGGCAAGAGAAAACTGCCTGTAGAAGAATGAGTTTTTCTCCAAGGCTCAAAAATCAGTGTTCCTATCCTTCCATCCTCCAAACAAATCAGCTAATTAGTGGCATTCATTCCTGCTTAGTAAATATCCCCAAGTGAAGCAAAACCCAGATGCCTAATCGAAAAAATCATCAACTCTGCACTTGAACACCCCAACTAAGACATCAAACTTCGTTCTATCCTGACCATCATCCTCAACCCAACTTAGATTACAATGTAAGTTTGATAAATTGAATCCAAGGTGAATTTCTTAAATGTTTGAGTCATTTAATTTATGTCCCACGGACAATTATTGAAATTTAAAAATGTATTGTTTTGCATTTTAGGTACTATAGTGAGGAATGGCTTAGAGGGGCTCCAAATCGTGTTGCTACACATAAGGATTTGGAAATATCGGCAGAAAGAAAGAAATGCATTAGTAGGGTTTTAACAAACCCAGAAAAAAGAAGTGTGAATGTAGAATATGCTAAATTCTCCGCTGCTTTAGAAGAATTTAGTGATAACAAGTCTTTGGAGGATAGAGGAGCGTTGGAACCAAACATTTGGTGGGTTCTTCATGGATCCTCCATATCCAAACTTCAAGGCATTGCTCTCAAATTGATTAGACAACCTTCTTCCTCATGTTGTTGTGAGAGAAATTGGAGTACCTACTCCTTTATAAACTCAACTAAGCGGAGCAACATAAAGCCACAACACGTCGAAGATTTAGTATTCGTACATTCTAATCTTCATCTCCTATCAAGAAAGACTCTTCAATACATGAAAGGTGAGAGTATGATGTGGGGTGTTGGAAGAGATGCTTTTGATTCAATGGAGGGGACCGGACTTCTTGAGGTTGCAAACCTCTCTCTTGATGAGCCGAATTTGGAGGTCATGTTCTTTATCGACTAGGTTGAAAGTGATCAAGACAAGCTACTTGAAGTTGGCTCAAATTGATGCTTGCTTTCTTATTTTTAAAACTTTTTATGTATGATGTATGACTATTTTGTATTTTGCAACATTTTGAAAGAACGGTGGTGTATGGAAAACATTTGACTTCATAAATACAATATATTTTTTTATGTTAATTTATTTGTTGTCATGTCCTAGCCGTACCCGTGTCCTATTTTTTGAAAAATTGTCATTTTGCCATGTCCTCATGTCCCGTGTCCATGCTTCATAGGATTACATGTTATCACATCTAAACAACATTGCCCGCCATTGACAGGAACCTCACCAGCTCAATCTCCCAACTATCAATTTTTAAAAAGCACAAGTCCCAACTTCCTTTCTGCGCCAACAACGGTACACACAATTCTAAATCCCAAACCAACTCACACAAAACATTCAACAAAACTAGCATTAATAAACTCCCATCGCATTCATAAACTCCCATCACAAATCAAAACCCAACAAAAATATCACCCAAACAAAAATCACACAAAATTAGGAAAAAAAACACCATTATTCAACAATGAACAAAATCCGAACATACCCAGCTAACGAAATCTCAATCATTTGCGAAGAAAACACGATCGTGTTCTCGTATTGGATAAATCAAACACAATGTCCACAAAATAGAAAGAAACAGAGATAAAACCCAGACCTCAAATGAGCCAATGATGAACTCAGACAAGCGAGAGCGGTCTTTTGGGCTCTCGCCCTCAATTCGCCACTGCTCGAACCGAATCTGAACATGGTGGTGTTCTTGTGGACTCTGAAAAAACTGTAGAGAGAGACGGAGAAGGGGATCTGGAGATACCGGGATTGTGTTTTTTATTTATTTTTATTGCCTGCGTGTATATGATATGAGGATTTGGAAGTTCTGTTATGCCTTGATTTGTGTGCTTTCTATTATTGTCTTCTTCATCTCCTCGATAAGGGAACAAGCTGTGCTGAATAAGCACTAATATTAGTTATTACAGCAAAACTTGTCGTATTCGTATGTGTCTTTGGTTCGAGTATAAACACATTTTGAAGGTTATACTTATTAAAAATTCATGAGTTATCTTGTTTGAACGGAACAACTGGAATAGAAATGATAGAATACGTACTTATCCGGGATTTGTTTTTTTGATAGCTATCAAAAAGTACCCACAAACTCCAAGAGAAACACCAATCCAAACAAAAAAAGACCTTTCACTGCTATGTTTGTAGCAAATCTGTGCACTTTGCTAAAGATTGTCGTAAACGGAAGGATCCCAAGGTCAAAGAAAACCCTCAAGCCGTCATTACCTCCCAAGTCAATATGTTGACCTTAGATAAGACACCTCTGGAAATACTGCTAGGTGTGTTTCTTTAACTCCTGAAATTAATTTTGTTAATCTTTTCACTGATTGGTGGATTGATATACACATTTCCTTCTGTCGCTCCCTTTTTTACTCTTATCAGAAATGCGATGGAAGAAGCGTGATGATGGAAGATTCTTAGGCTGCAATGTTGAAGGCTTCGGACGAGTTGACCTAAAGTTTACTTCTGGAAAGGTCTTAGCGTTTCAAAACGTGCAATATGTACCCAAAATAAGAAGAAACCTAGTTAGTGGTCCTTGTTAATCCAAGAGGGTTACAAGTTAGTATTTGAATCTAATAAGGTTGTAATAACGAAGTTTAGTACTTTTATTGACAAAGGATATCTCTGTGATGGTTTATTTAAATTGAATGTTTTAGACTCTTGTGTTTTCTGGTAGTAGGGTGCAACTTGGGCGGGTTGAACCCGACCCAACCCGACCCAACCCGACTCGTGGGCGGGTTTGGGTTGGAGTTTTTTGGCGTCGGGGTCAACCCGACCCGAACCCGAACCAACCCGAACTCAATTCAAGTTGGGTTCGGGTTGGGGGGTTCAACCCGCGGGTTCAACCCGAACCCGACCCCCCAAGGTTAACAAATGTTATGCTGCCATAACAACATACCTATATCTAAAACCCTAAATTCCTAAAACATAATAACAATTACACAAATTAGAATATCACTATGTTTGTTGTGTTTAGGTTAATTATTATAGATATTCACTTTTAATTATTTGTATATAAGGTTTAATTAATAATTAATTAGAGTTTGTTTTGTTGTTTATTAAATATTTTGTATGATATTTTAGGTGTTAAACCCGACCCGACCCAACTCGAACCTGACCCGAACCCGACCCAAACCCGGCCGAACCTGACTTGAGCCCGAATTCAACCCAAACCCAACCCAAACCCGACCGAACCCGAATTCAACCCGAACCCGACCCGAACCGCGGGTTGAGATCGGGTTCGGGTTCGGGTTGAACCCTTCGGGTTGAGGCCGGGTTCGGGCTCGGGTTCGGGTTAGACTCTCTGCAATGCGGGTTAATGTCGAACCCGACCCAACCCGCCGAGTTGCACCCCTATCTGGTAGCAATGATAATTCTTCTGTTACACTTATGACTGAATCTTGTAATATGTGGCATGCTAGATTAGGTCATGCTAATCTAAATTCCATGAGAAAAATGATGAATATGCAATTATTACCTAATTCTCATATTGATAATTCGAAGAGATGTGAAATATGTGTTCAAGCTAAATTGCCTAAGAAACCATATATGTCTATTGAAAGAAAGTCTTGCATGCATGAATTAGTTCATTCTGATGTTTGTGATTTGAATGGTATTCTTACTAAGGATAATATGAGATATTTTGTTACTTTTATTGATGATTATTCTAAAATTTTGTTATGTCTATTTGCTGAAATCAAAAGATGAGCAATTTGATAAATTTAAGGCATATAAGAATTTAGTAGAAAATCAAACAGAAACAAAAATTAAAAGATTAAGATCTGATAGAGGTGGTGAATACACTTCCAATGATCTTAATAAATTTTGTGAAGAAAATGGCATTGTGCACGAAGTTTCTGCCCCTTACTCAGCTCAATCTAATGGGGTGGCTGAGAGGAAAAATGGAACTTTGATTGATATGGTTAATTCAAAGCTTTCTGAATCTGGTGTTAGTAATAGACTATGGAGGGAAGCACTTTTAACTGTAAATTCTGTTTTAAACAAAATTCTTTTTAAGCATGTTGATAAAACTCCTTTTGAACTTTGGTTTAAAAGGACACCTGTTTTAAAATATTTAAAAGTGTGGTAGTGTTTAGCTAAATTTTATCAACATGTTGACAACAGTCATGCTAACAGATTTTTTATTATTAAATCTGAAATTTTGATTTTCGTGTTAATACTGTTTTCGAAACTAGACCTGAAGATGCTATTTATTATGAAACTATTTTTTTAATGAAAGATAAAGTTTCTAGAAATGTTGATAAAGTTTCATCCAGTAATTTGGATACTAGTGATGTTCCATCTTTAGATGAAACTGAGTATCCAAATACAAATGAACTTGAAGTTTCGGGTGATATTCGAAAAAGCAAAAGAACGAGAATTGAAAAAAAATTTGTTCCTGATTTTTATACTTATCTTATTGAAGATGATCCTAAGAGTCCGTTTGGTTGCACGATTTGGGGGCGATTATGCTTTTTGAAAAGCTAAAATTCCAAAATCGTGCAGTCAAACGGAACGGATTCCGACAGAATCAAAAGCTGGATTCCTTTTAATTTTCTCTCGAAATACGTGTTTTAAAACGCTAAAAAACTATGAGTTTTTGTGAGAATCGATTTTTTGAATTGAAAAGCAACTTTCACTACGAAACATTAAACTCCTTTCAAATATTGATTCCTGAATTAAAAAAAACATCATAAAAAAGTCAAGGTCTAAAAGCATCTTAAAAAACAGCTTTATTCCAAAAACTACTTTTCAATCTGTGTTTCCAAACGGACCCTAAGACATATCAAGAGGCAATGAATTATGTGGATGTTGGTTTTTGGAAGGAAGCCATTCAAAATTAGTTTGAAAGTATCATGCATAATCACACTTGGGTTTTGACTGATTTACCTTCTAGTTGTAAAACTATTGGTTGTAAATTGGTTTTCAAAAAGAAACTTAAAATGATGGTTCTATTGATAAATTTAAAGCAAGATTAGTTGCTAAAGGTTTTAATAAAAAAGAAGGTATATATTATTTTGACACTTTTTCACCCTTTAACAAAAATTGCTTCTATTAGGGTGCTAATTGCCTTGACTGCTATCCATAAACTCGAGATCTATCAAATGGATGTCAAGACCGCATTTTTAAATGGTGATCTTGATGAAGAGATTTATACGTATCAACCTGAAGGGTTTGTAGTACTGACAAGAATACAAAGAATGTAAATTGGTTAAATCTTTATATGATTTAAAACATGCTCCTAAACAATGGTATGAAAATTTTAATAAAATTATTTTATCTGTTGGTTTTGTGAGCAATGAATCAGATAATTGTATTTACTGTAAAATTCAAAATGGTGCATGTGTTATTCTATGTTTGTATGTGGATGATATTTTGATTTTTGACACAAATATTAATATTATAAATGAGGCTAAAAGCTTTTTATTCAGTCAATTTGATATGAAAGACATTGGTGAGGCTAATGTTATTTTGGGTATTAAATTGATAAAATTTGATTATGGCATTGCTTTATCTCAGTCTCATTATGTTGAAAAAGTGTTGAGAAAATTTGAATATTTTGATTGCACTATTGTTTGTACTCCATGTGATGCAAATTTTCATTTAAAAGTGAATGATGGTGCAGCGATACAACAAGCTAAGTATGCACAAGTAGTTGGTAGTCTAATGTACTTAGCTAACTGCTCTAGACCTCACATATCATATGCTATAGGGAGATTGAGCAGATATACCAGTATCCTAATGCTGATCATTGGTTTGCATTGAATAGAGTATTTAGATATCTTAAGGTACAATTAATTATGCATTGCATTATATAGGATATCCTTCTGTTTAGAAGGATTTACTGATGCTAACTGGATTTCTGATTCTGATCAAACAAAATCTACCAGTGGTTATGTGTTTGTTTTAGGTGGTGCAAATGTTTCTTGGAAATCAGCAAAGCAGACTATTCAAGCAAAGTCTACCATGGAGGCTGAGTTTATTGCACTCGATATCGTTGGAGAACATGCAAATGGCTGAGAACTCTTTTGCTGGTCAGTAATAAAGCAGACTATTCGGGTCAATAATAAAGAAGCCTCTACCAGCTATCGCAATTCACTGTAACAATAAAGATGCAATTGATAAGGCTAAACAAACCAATGACAAGCCTGGAAAGAGATTCATGAGGCTCAGATATCAAAATGTGAGGGATCTCATACTATATGGTGTAATCTTACTTGATTTCGTCAAATCAGTGAGCAATATTGCAGATCCACTTACTAAAGGTCTAGCGAGGAGGCTAGTCTTTTCTGCATCAAGGGGATGGGTCTAAAGCCCGTAATGTAGTACCATAGTAGACAGCCTTAAGCTTTTGTTTCACAGAATAAATTATATACCCCTGCAACACAATCAGTTCAAGACGTAAATTCATTTTTTTTTTTTTGGTATCCTGGTCTGGGCAAGTACACCAGATACAAATACACATACAAATACACTGAAACACACACTACTCGTCTCCTCAAACCCAAAAAATTAAAGAATTTCATATAATGTAGTTAACAACATCAAAGATATGGCCCAGTTTGGGATCAATTTTCAAAGGAAAATGTTATACACTCATTCCTTCTTATAGTCCCAAACACAGTCCGCCCATGTTTTTGAAAATTGTATACCGCATCTAATGATATATTTACGCTTATAAAAGATAAAGTATATAATCTAATGAATTGAATGATATTATTTATAAAAATGTGAAAAATTTTCAATGGGATACATACATTATCATAGTAAGTAGAGGGGGTTAACGAAATATATGGACTGCATTTATGATTGTAAAAATGATTGAGTGTAGCTGAGATCTTTTCAAAAACAACTTTCTCATAAAATCTGCTCCAAACCAGTTTTTTTTTCATAAAAGTTGATTTCTCATAAAACCAACCTGACTTGCAATTACATGGTATGTTCTGAATGCCTTCACCTTAAGGTCCTTCCTAAGCAAAAACTCCTCTCTGAAAAATAAAAAAAATAAAAATAACACCCAAATAAATCCCACAATGACAATCAAAATCAGAACCCACAAATAAAATAAAATAAAAAACAGACAAACATCAAGCGCAACCAAATTGTGTTTCAGCTCAAACTGATCCATCTCTCTATGAACATCAAACAACCTCTCCACGACCTCCTTTATCGCAACCAGCACGAATATCGTCAGGGGCCGCATCTTGTACAGACCCCTCGTGGCGACGTACATTGGGAGTCCTCCCTACTCGGAATAACATAAATTACAAGGACCGAAATGCATAAACAAACAGGGAAGGGATTATTACGATGTGGTCCATGTGTGCGTGGGAGATGAAAAGGAAGTCCTGGGAAATGGCCCTCTGTGGGCAGCGCCCGATGTCGAAGGTCACTTTGAGGGTTGGGATGACGCACGTTTCCTGCCTCTGATTGATAGGCCCTCCACTGGATACCCTTCGATCTGTAGTCCTCCTCCAATCTCCATCGCTTGCACTGACACCACCGCGCGCGCGCGGGAGACGGGGTAGAAGAACAGAGGAATTGCTGGGCTGAGTCGGACACCACCGCGTGCGCGCGGGAGACGGGGCAGAAGAACAGAGGAATTGCTGGGCTGAGTCGGGCAGGGAGTACAATGTTGCTTGACTCGCATCAGACATAGACTTTTTTTTTTGGGTAATTAGCACTTTTAATCCCATAAAAATCAATATTCACAAGCATAGCCTCGACCCTCGAATATTAGCAAAACTAGCCCATTGATCCGGTCAGCACTGACCGTTTTTTTTTAATGTTTATACTATAGACGGCGTATTTAGTATAAATAAAACTAACAAGGAGATGACATATATATACGCCGTCTCCTTAAAACGGCATATATTTATGCTATCTCCACGCCTTTCCTTTGCGTAAATTTTTTTGTCTGGATTTTTTTTGTTGAAACATATAAGAAATCATGTTTGAACATATATAAAATGTATAAAAACCTGTTTGAATGAAAATAAAACAACTTGAATGAAATAAAACATAAGTTTCATAAATACAATCACTTCATTACTATTTCACCCCAAAAATAACTTCTTTAGAATGAAAACCCTAATCAACTATTTAAACTGAACCCAAAGACACCGAAATCTGTTCTACTCCCATATAAATTCTTTTTTTTTAATTTTTTTAAGGTTTGGGTGGTTTTATTGTTCCTGCCCCCTCCAAAACATGAAAGAAATCTCGAGATTCATGCACCGATTTGAACGGTTTTGATTCAATAAAACAGTCTTCCGTCACAAGCTTTGGTTCATCTTTGGATGGATATGAAGCGACCGGTGAGTCCGTTAGCTTGTCGGTTCAACCAAACAATGTACACAGTGGCGGAGCCACCATAGGACCGGGGGCATGTGCCCCCTGGAATTTTTTAAATTTATTTTCATATCCTTTTAATTTGTTTCTAGGTCCTTTTAATTTTTTTTGGTAAATTAATTTTAATTAGGTCCATAGATCATAGTCCCACCTACATATGAAATTCCCTAAACAGCAACCACTCACAACTAAATAAAATAAAAATAAAATTAAAATAATCATCTATTATCCATCTGGACCATCCATGTGTATGGTGTGCACACACCCCTTCTTTTAATTAACCTTCCTCCCCTCCACATAACACAAATGTCATTTTTAACTCTCATTTTTCATTTACCCCCAAGCCTCCTTTTATCCATATCCCACAAACAGCTATAGAGGTATGTATTCCACTTCTCAGCGTCTTCACCTATGTGCCCATCTTGAAAAAAATAAATTTTTAATTTTTTTTCTTTTTATATCTCAACTGTTCCTAATATCAATCTTCATCTCTACATAATTTTTACTTTTTATTTCATTACATGTCTCACAATTGTTACTAATTTATTTAAAGTCTAAAATATTTGTATAAATATCTAAAATAATCAAATCATTCAACATTTTCAGAATATGAAACATCATCGAAGTCAAATTTAAAGGTATGTATTGCTTATTAGATTTATATTTTGACATTTTTTAATGAATTATCAATATGAAATATGATATATCATTTTAAAATATGATAATTTTTTTTCTAATTATTCAATTATATGTTTTTTTATGAATATATTTATTTCATTTTATGCGTATTTTTAATCTATGCTATTGAAATAAAAAAACATAATGATATAATTTTTAAAAATATTTATATAAGTTACATTAGACCCCCTTTGTAAAAATCCTGACTCAATCACTGAATGTACACATGAAAAAAAATTAAATAAAGAGATTTAAATGCATCCAAACATGATTGTGTATCCACTTTCTTTAAAAGTTGAAAAATTGGAGGTTTTTCCTGTGAAACAAACGGATTCTTATACATGAGGATCATCATTTAACCGTCCGATCCGTGCACTTAATTTTTTCAAAAAAACATCGATCCTTTTTTTCATTCACTTTTCTCCTCCTCTCTCTCTCTCTCTCTCTCTCTCCATTTCTCCTCTCCTCTCCTAGATGGACCACCTTCTGCGGCCCCTCTCATCTAGATCCGAGACCACCCTTTCTTTGCGACCACCCCTCCGCGCCGCCTCCTCGAACGGTGACCACCCGCCTCCTTGCAAAACTCATTTGGGGATTTCTTCAAACCCTAGCCACTCCATCGACCTCCCCGAGGCTCTCCTTCCCATTCTTCGCACCTCCGGGTAAGATCGAACATGCTCCTTCGCATTTCGACCTCCGCCTCCATCTGTGACTCTGTGACACTGCTTCATCATCTCTACTCTTCGCAGATATGAAGCGGCTTCGACCTCCTCCACCACCTGCAGTTTCGACCTCCTCAGTTCGATCGCTTCTTCTCCTCCTCTCCAGTCTGTCTCCAAACCAGTGAGTAGGGTTAAGCGAAGGTGGATTTAGATTTATTTTCTGCCATTTTCGAGTTCACACGATTGATTGATGAATGCACTTTAGGGTTTCCAATCAGGGCCGGCCCTGAGATTCATCAAAGAAATGGGCCCCAGGAGAATTTATGAAAGGGGTCCCAAAGTATATATGAAAAATATAATGATTAACAACATAATTAATCTTCAAAATAAATGAATAAATAAATAAAAACAAAACAAAAATCACACTATGAATGATAAAAACAATTATCTAAGTTTTCATTTCTAAGGAACAATCAGATAAACAAAAACAAACTCTTTAAAATGTGAGATCTGTTAATTAGAATATTAAATTTAAATGCAAAACTAAATTCCTATATAATTGGAAATTTTAAATAAGTTATAAAAAATAAAAAAAACAATAAAAAGAAATGAATGGATGATTTTTAAAAAGATTACAAAAACTCCAAATATAAAAATAATTAAATCAATTTACAACTAAAAAATTGAAGATGTTAAAAGGATAATATCTTATTGAGAAAAGAATAAAGGCCCCGTTTGGTTCGTATTCTGGGATGGAATTTGATTCTATGTGAGATTATCAGGAAAATATATAAAATCTAGAGTTTGGTTGGTAGTAATCTTGATGGAAATTGTGGGCTAAAATTTATGCATGTGGAATAATAGGATCGAATAAGATTCCCACCTTTTGTGTTGTTAATCTCAAATTCCACCAGGAATCCTAACTTAGATTACTATTGTAAACTTTATAAAATAATGAATTTAATATGTATATTCCTTCTAAAATAAATAGCCTCCTCTTCTTGTTTTTTTTGTATAATATGTGATGTGTGATGTGGATTTAGGCTTAAAGCAACACCTCTGAATCCTAAGTAATAAAATTGGTTATTTAGTTTTTAAGGGAGGTCAAAATATTCAATTGATTTAGAAAAAATACTATTATTATATATTTAATTACATAATTAATTATTTTATTTATTTGCATTCATTAAATATTTATAAAAAAAATTTATTTATTTTTATTATTGTGATATAGATAAAGAAATAAATTTTACAAGTATATATATAATAGTAAGGGTATTTTAGACATTTAAATCAAGGGATTTTTAGTTTTAAGTCTCCGTAAACTATCGAATTTAGCTATCAATCCCTCACTTCTTCATATTTTGGTTTTAGTCCCTATATTTAAAGATAATTTAGGAATAAGTCCCTGGGAGGGACTTATTCCTAAATTATTAAGTTTGTTTTTTAGTCCCTGGGAGGGACATATTCCTAAATTATCATTTAAATGTAGGGACTAAAACCAAAATATGAAGAAGTGAGGGATTGATAGCTAAATTCGATAGTTTACGGGGACTTAAAACTAAAAATCCCTTAAATCAAATTCCTTATCATTTTTTAACCAAACACTTGAAAATGATTCTTTGGAGAAATTCACTAGTGAACCAAACAGAATGATGGAATCAGGATTACCAGTAAAATAATTACTGGTAAATTGATTTCGAGTAAAGTAATTCCACAAAAAAAATGACACGAACCAAACGGGGCCAAATTTTAAAATTTTAATCCTAAAAATACTCAAATAATTATAATACATCCATATTTTTAGGGATTTGGATCTTGTAGCTTTAATACAACCATATTTCAAGGGATTTGAGGCCCATTTAGGATAGGGGCTCTAGGAAATTGCCTTGGTTGCTTACCCCCAGGGCCGGCTCTAAGTTTCCATGTGAGGATTTCTATGTTTGGTGATGTTTTTAGGGTTTACTGACTCTACTCGTGTTTGATGATCTTTGGGCCATCTGTTCACAATGCTATAATTTTCTGGTTGAACAGTTTTTTGGTCTTGAATATGACCTTGATCTATTCAATATTGCTTCTTTCCAGATTTTAACATGTAAGTGGTAACTCTTATACTTTCAGATATGCAGTTGTGACTGAGGTTTGTGCCATTCACTGTATTTAACTATATGCGCATATGGTCAAGCTAATCAAAATTTCAATCACTACTTTTTTTTCTGATCATATACTAGACTTTGGATTCAACATCCGATCGGCCATGGTTCAATGCTATCCATTACATTTTTCTAGTTATTTTAGAGTTGAATCATTTTTTTTATGCAAATGCATTATTAGTCTCCTTTTTTTTCTATGTTGTTGACCAGGGATGCAATGGAGAACAAGAGCCTGAATGTTTGCTTATTCCTTCTTTTAAATATTCTACTTTTAGTTCAATTTCATGTTCCTTCATCTCCCTTTTTTCTGAAGGTTGTGTTTTTAATGTTCTTTGGCAGCTATTAAACTCAAAGCCTATGCTGGCATCCCCTGAAACTGCTTCAGATGCGGATTATGCTGCAATATTGGGTGTGGTTGGCCACGAGGTATTATTTTGCTGTTAAAGATAGTGTTTGTTCCGTAATTCAGTCACTTTATTGTCTGGGTCTCTGGTTGATACCTTGCTGATATGGCTAATGGCTTTCTTTCTGCTAATAAACTTCCTGTATTTCAACAACTGGATAGGAAACAACAGGTTAGAATTTCTTGTCAATTCATTATTATTTCTCATAAATTTCTGGTTTTGTTGTTGTTTTTTTTTTGGTCGGTAAAGCAAAAGAAATTGTATTCCACTAAATATTAAACAGCATGTACAAAATGGTTAGGGTTACAAAAGTTCAGGTATATCCAAAATGGAGATGAAAATGGGAAGTTGTGAGGGAACAGAGCCAACAGGCTACCTCTGTGCATCCACCCCATCCCTTTCCAGTCCAATTTGAGTATATTATGAGTGCCCTGTGAATACAATTAGCATCAGCATCTTCAAAGTTACAGTGAGGATATTAAGAGAATAGAGGGGGGTGCTCGAAGATCACTTGAGCTTCTCTCGAATAAAGGGGGCCCTGCTGATGTCTCTGTCCAGAAGAGATTGTAGTTCTGTCCAAACTTGGGTAGTGAAGAATCTGGTGGATCCCAATTGTGATTGCCAGCTTGCAAGCATGTCAGTGGGGGCATTTTCTTCCCTATGAATGTGTGAAATTTTAAACTCAATGAAAGAACGACAGTCGAACCTGATAGAGTTGCATAATCTGCGTACTGTCCAGGGGACTATGTCACTCTTTTTCACCCAGTGCACTGCAACCTTGGAATCACTTCCACCCAGAGATGATGAACCCCCAATTCCAATGCAGCTTTGATGCTCTGTCCAATGGCCAGTAGCTCCAGGAAATTAATGGATCTCACTTCTGTTCTACCCGCCTTTGCTTGAACTAGTTGTCCATGGTGATCCCTTAGCAGCCAGCCATACCCAGCTCTGTCCTTGGATTTGGAACCATCAGTGTTGGCTTTGAGCCATCCGAGAGGAGGAGCTACCCAATGAATTTCTTGGGTCTTCAATGTTGGCTCAGTAATGCTAATGCTAAAGCCATCTCTCAATTAAATTAAATCTGGAGTGAGGATAGACTTGAGAGGAAGGGGGATGAATTTTTGTTTGATGTCCTGTAACACTAAGGAGAAAACTACATCCATTTGCAGAGATTTATCTTGGAAGATTCTTCGATTTCTCTCCATCCATATCTGCCAAACCAAGGTACAGACAGTAGCCTGCATTATCTTCTTTGGAACTTCAGCTTTGAACTTGAGATCAAGCCAGATAATCTCAGGGAGGAGGGAGGAGATCATGCTCTTTGTAATTCCTGCTTTATGTAGTATTGCTTGCCATAAAAAACAAGAGAGTGGACATTGAAAAAAAAAATGCTGGCTGGTTTCAGGGCTTAAATTGCATAGCTTGCAAGTCGGGTCTGAGATGAGATTTTTACGAAACAGCCTTTCCAAAGTTGGCAGTTTATCTAAACATGCAAGCCACAAGATGAATGCATGTTTTGGGACCTGTGACTGCTGCCAGACCAAGTCAGACCACAACTTTTCATCCCAAAGAGTTGCAAGCTCTGCTGGCCATCTTCTTGGTTTGGACCATGTGCCTTGACTGATGAGTTTGCACACCTTAATTGTGTACTTCTTGGCTTGAACATCTTCTTGGTTTTGTTGTAAGTTAATTGTGCTTCTCATAGAATACTCTTTTTTTTTCTTTCTAACTATCAACTTCTTTTGTTGCCTTATATGATTGCTTGCATCTAAATGCTTGCAAATTTGCCTGCATGTAGCTACATATGTATTTATCCATGCATTACAATATTACATGTTTCACATCTCTACATGCATATATATATATTCATACAAAATTATCTCCTTGCATTTCTTTTTCCGTAGGCCTGAGAGTGAGGTCCAGTCTATTTGTTAATTATTGATCTTCTGCACTTCATTTGAAGGAGCTGAGGGGTTGTTTTGGAAATGTATATAAATTTTAGTTTGATAAAGTCCCAGGCTGTGGTTGCCTCTTGAGTGGAAATTTAATAATTCATTGGGTCAACATATCTGTCTTTAATTTTGTTATGTGATATGAATATTCAATTGTATAGAATTTCTAGATTAGAGGTGCTACTGGTATTGAGGCATGGTTTTTATTATGGGAAGAAGTTTATGATTACTTGATGTTTGTCCTTTGATGAGAGGGGTTATATTCTTACAATAATATCAGATAATAGATATAATATGTAGGTCATGGTTTTGCACTTTGAACATCCCACTATATTTCTTAGAATGATACAAGGGTGGTCATGGTTTTGCACTTTGGACATCCCACTATATTTCTTAGAATGATTCATGGTTTTGCACTTTGGACATCCCACTACGTTCCTTAGAATGATATACGCGTCATAGAGTTGATGCATTGTTGTGTGTTGTCAGTTGCATGTAGTTAAATTTTACTAGAATACGTTTGATTTTTTGGATGTTCTAATCTTTCAGGATGCTGGCTCAATGGCTCATCCTGTCAGTCCACACTCATACATGACTATGAGGGTATCATTTATCAGAATTCCTTACAATTTCCTATGCATCTATCCTCGGCAAATTAGCTGGATGTAGTATTGATACTGTTCGCTTTTTGAAACAGATGGATAATTCTATACTGGTGGGTTTTCTATGTTTCCTTTTTTTATCATTAATGTATTCCCTTTATCTCACTTGTTCACACAATGCTCCTTGGCTGCAGAGTCTTGGCGACTGATTCTGTGTTCGTTTCGACCTCCACAGAGAATTTGCCAAGCAAGTAGTTGGTTGGAATTGTTGGTTGCCAGAAACTGGAGTGATGATCAGAGGGCGATTCAAAAAAGAATTGTATTCATTCTACTGTTATGGCAGTTATGGAAGGCACGGAATTGCCTAATATTTGAACACAAGACCCCAAATCCAGTGCTTATTGTAAGCCGTGTAATGGGTATTTATAAAGAGTGCCTGACATTACTAAGAGGTGGGGATCCATTTGGTGTATCCAGCTTGGAGGAGCATATTAATAGACTGAATATTCAGTCACAGGCAATGAAACTCCCTAGCTTCAAGGTCCTGATGTCTGTCTAATGACTGACAGTAGTGTAGATGCATAATCTAGACAGGCAGGAGCAGGTTTTATATTTGTTAATCTAAAGGGGAGGCAGATAATGGCTGCTGGATTCAGAGCTTGGCCATGGGCAAGTATAATTGTCATGGAGGCTGAAGCTATTAAATTTGGTCTCCACTCTCCAACATATGAAAAATTTATTAAAAATACCCACCAAAATAAATAATTTTTTTTTATTAAAAATGGATTCATTCAATTTAAAATGAAGCGATACACAATAGTTTTCATTAAAACATGTAAATCATTATAGGATGTTTACTATTTAAAATTAAAATAAAATAATGTGTTTGTGTTTTGAATTGTAAAAAGAACTGCATGAGTCTAACATTTTCTTTAACTATAGTACAATGTCTAATATTGGAGTACTCGCGAAGTTGATTAACCCAATTTTATCTGTAAAAAATTAATAAGTTAATTGTATTATATAATGAATTTTATATATAATGGCCTTTGATATAATTCTTTTCTTGAATGTCAATTTACGAAAGGTTGTGGTAGTATAAAAGAGAGGAGGGGGAATCACCTTTTTTTTTATATACATTATGTGAAGTTTATTTACTTTATCCATCACTAGTGAATAATATAAATGCTAATAAATCTTTTATTCCATGTCACAGATCATTAAGAGAAGTACAAAGCTTTATAACTAATACAAATGATGAACACGATGGGTGTTAGATTTTTATTTTTATTTTTTTGTTCCTAAAAGCCATAAAAGCCATAGGAGCTGAGCCATTCCATAGCGGGAATGAAATTGTTCTCGTGCACATAAAGAAGGGCTTCATCTTGGTGAACTGTGTGATGATCCTCTCCCATGAGAGGGTGGAAGGTGGCCATGGAGGAGGAGCTCAGGCTGCCATCTCCGTCCGATTGTTCGTTTAGCCTCCTTGTCTCCTTCTCAGCTTCAGAGAGCTGCTGCTCCAGCTTCAGTACCTGTAATATCAACAATAAATTCCATTAGATCAAACATTTTTTGACTTCTTGTTTGAATTATTTACTTGTAGCAGGTATTATGAGAAAGAAGGATGCATGCATATAGTCAATATCCTCTCACACAATGGAAGGTTAATGGAAGAAAACTGTACTCCTCAAAAACATTACTATACGTAGAAAATTTAGAGAAGCTCTCCTCTTTTTTTATGAAGAGAATACCTTTTCTTTTTTAACCGAAGCATGAGAAAAAAAACCAGTACCTCACTTCCACTGTTAACAACCAACAAACTCTTAAAGAAGAAAGAAAATGAGACAACCCGTATGGTCTCTATACTAAAATTCCATGAGAAAATACTCTTTAAACATAATGTTGTAAGCCAACATATATAGCACATTAGCTCTCTCTCTCTCCCCCCCCCCCTCTCTCTCTCTGAAAAACACAGACCATATTAATCAGTGATTTAATTTTAAAAAGAAGGGAATATACTCCTTCCAGAGATCATTACAGGTGGGGATATAATAAAAACACACATGCATACAAGTCTAATTTTTTTTGTTAGTAA
This sequence comes from Acorus calamus, assembly GCA_030737845.1. Lineage (NCBI taxonomy): Eukaryota > Viridiplantae > Streptophyta > Magnoliopsida > Acorales > Acoraceae > Acorus > Acorus calamus. Next base: position 16,450,044 of record CM060879.1, on the reverse strand, counting down.
ATTTTTTTGTTGATTAAATATTTTCTCATATCAACCTACGACAAGATTTAAATTGAGATCCTTCACTAATGAGGGGATACCTCTACCATCCTATCTAGAGGAGATCGAACTGGGACGGGAGATCGAATTGTTTACAATGAAGAATAATTTAAATGAGAAAAAACTCATCATCAGCCAATAATATCAAATAAAAAAACATACCATCTGATTTAGAGAGAGAGAGAGAGAGAGAGAGGACCTGGGCTTGAAGGTGGCCCTTGTCAAGAGCAATGGCCTCCTTCTCAGCCTCAAGTTTGGAATACTTCTCCAAGATTTTCACCTGCTCGACACTGAACTTTCTCCTCCCTGACTGACCTTCATCCTTCTTCTTCCTCTTACTCCTCCTCCTCACCTTCCTCTCTGCTGTATGCCCAGGTTTAATTTGGTACTTGTCAAAACAATAAAAAAATTGTGATTTGTTAAACTATTAGGGATTACTGAGAGAGATATATGGAGCCACCTTGAGGTGCAAGCTCGTTGAAGAGGAGCAGTTGCTCTTCCATGTTATCCATCTCCATTTGTAAGTAGAGCTCGTTGAAGAGGAGCAGTTGCTCTTCCATGTTATCCATCTCCATTTGATCTTCCATGTTATCCATCTCCATTTGATCTTCCATGTTGTCTTGTGTTTTGTGTGTTTTTATGTAGTGTGAGAGGCAAAGCATAACATTGGTGAGGGGAGAAGATTTATAATGGATTGGATTTTAAGCATGCATTGCCTTGATTTTAAAAAGAATTACATGATGTGCCATGGAAGGAGGGTGACGTGGACCTTGCCATCCAATTATATGGTTTGCCCCCAATGATGGTGTGCATGCATACGTACTGGGAAGTCATTCAAAAAATTATTTTTCATTTAGAAAATATCTAAAATTATTTTTAGGTTTCTAAATTAGTTAGGTTATTTTTTTTAGTCCTTCCATTCAATAAAGTTTATCTTTTGTCTTTTATCTTTTTTTTTATTTGTTCTTTTCTTATTTTTTTGTATCCTCTCTCTCCCCCATCCACACAATTAATTAAAGAGTTGTGTTCATGTGTAAACACATATTATCTCATTCCATTAGATAATGTGGGATTAAACACATCCATTACTCTCATTTAATCCATGAGCCTCCTGACTATCTTGGCCGATCTTATTTTTATCCACTGTTTTTCATGGCGAATTTATGTAAGTATGTACCAAATCGATTGTTACCGACTATAACCATATGGCAAGAGTAATCTTGGTTAGATACTCTAAGCACCCCTCGTTATAAATAGTCTTCTTTCACCACCCTCAACATTACTGAATTGCACCTATAGAAACTGCTATTTCAATACAAGCAGTTGCAACATGAATTTAATACATGTAATCTGATCATAACATAGACTAAACTGCATCTACTGAAACTGCTATTTGAATATTTAAAAAAAAACAACATGCAATATATTCAATACGAATTGGATGAACATGAACCAAATGATTAAGTTAATGTTTACTTCCTAGGGTCTAACTCAAAGTGTTAATCTTATACCACGGATTTTAGATCTCCTTTGTTAATTATTATTTGGAAAAAAAATCCATATACCCATTTTAAACTGTCTGAAATCTATATAGCCTGATTTTTTCTGAAATCCATATAATCCTCTAAAAATATCTATGTAAATTTAAATAGCCCCCTAAGTTAAATTTTCGTTGTCTGATAAGGAATATTCTGCAAATATTTTGTTTGATTAATCTTGACTGAAAATATAGTATATCAAAACACTATACAATATGTTAAAATGTGAAAATTTCTTTGCAGAGTATGATTTTATCCCTCCGGATAGGGATTAATAATCTATTTAGAGGGGTAAAATCGTCATTTATGGATGGTTTTTTTTTCAATTTAAATACATTGCAGGAGATTTTTGATATAATGTATTTTCAGTCAGGATTAACCAAACAGAATATTCACATAATGTTCTTAATCTGTAACTCAAGAGGTTATTTGAATTTATACAAGTGTTTGCAATGAGTTATATGGATTTTAGAAAAAATCAAGAGATAATATGGATTTTAGTCAATTTATGTAGTTTTATTTAGATTTTTTCCTTATTATTATAAAGGGTTTTTGCATATATACACATGTTAAATCTCAATTTTGTCAAAAAACCCGGTTAAAATGGTTCGTCCAAAAATACCCTTGAAAAACTCATAAATTGTGCATTATACCCCTATGTCAACGGATGTGAGCAGGGGTTAGTTTTTTCCGTGAAAAGGCTATTGACACCATTGAAAATGGCGGTAGTTTTGCAATTGCACTCACTATGGTTAATCAATTAATCAGGGTTAGATACACGACATTAACATCGTGTGATAAAGAGGTATGAAAGCATAATTTATGAGTTTTCCATATGTATTTTTGAAAACACAATTTTAAGGGGTTTTTGACAAAATTAAAATTTAATAGGAGTACGTATAAAAAAAAGAATTTATTATTTTAATATAACAATAATAATAATAATAATAATAATAATAATAATAATAATAATAATAATTGGGTCGCTTTCAACCCCGACAATGGAGTCATTAAAAATAGTTACCTTTTAAAAAAACACACACTCACTTTGTCCACGACACTTTGGTTATGATTTCTATTTTAACAGAGAGAAACTTGGATTTGAACTTAATGAAAGAAACACACAACCTGGATACACCAAAAAAAAAAAAAAAAAAACCAACGATTGATGGTCACTTTAACTCTTTTAGACTTCTCTGCCCATTAAGTATGGGACATAAGGGTCCCACCCTCTACCCCCTTTCTCCCATATATAGGGGATGAAGAATTATTTGATGTGGTTGAAGAATTATTTGATGTCATGACGCATGCAGGGGCCTCTGTGAAATCTATAAAATACGGGGGTCCATCTGCAAAATCCCATTAGATATGTCACTTCTATTTTCAATGAATTCTTATCCTCTCTCAATGCGGTTATAAAATTCCAAGTTAACAACCACTGATAGGCAGGAACCATTTATTAATTTCACTATCAAATGTTTATCCTACTACTACTGCTACCCCGTTTGGAATAGGGATATGTTTTATTCTTATATATACATTTGTCCGAGCATAAGCGATTATAAATAAAGATAAAATGATTTTGTGTTTGATTGTGTTTTGAATTATTTTCGTTGGTAAACGTAAGAATAAATGTTTTGTTGTTTGGGTAAAATGTAAATAAAGTATGGATAAAATTTAAAAAGGTAAAAAAATAATGATAGTTGATTTGACATGTGATTTATAAGAGGTGATGACAGTTGATTTGACAGTGGGTTCATATATTCTTTGAGTGAAATAACCTAAGATAATTTGAACTACAGGGGTTGATTAGAATCCATATACCACTTTATACTAGTTTATTCTGTCATAATTTATCAGACGTTATCCAAGGTAAACAAACACATCAAAATTCTTATTTAGAGTTATCCGGGTTATCCAGAGACTTATAATCAAAACAAACATGGGCTTAATGTGTGAGGAAGGGTCCTTCTTCCATTGCTTACTTTGGTAGGTTCAAAACTTTTTTGTATGTTTTTCCACATATAGACATCATCAAAGTTGGTGTCGTGGGACGAGGATCCGTGAGTGTTGCAATGGAAATCATCATCACATCAATCAATTTTGGTGCCATCATCACATCAATCTCTTTTGGTTGTGTTGTGGCCAGCCCTGGGAAGGGGGCACTAGGATTCTAAAATATGGGAATTTTTTTTTTTTTTTGTATATTAAGCATTTAAATATAAATTATCTTTTTTAAAATTTAAACATACTCATTCATTTACTTAATCTTTTTTAAAATTTTTTAAAATCTTATCCATATTTTTTATTCCTATTTTATATGATTTATTTATCTGTTTATAAAAAAATGATTTTTTCAATAACGAATCCCTTGATTTATCTTTTTCTGGAAAAAAAAAGAGTTTTCCTCTTTGAATATGGTTTAGATTTTCAATTTTTGATTTATTTTTTGTTATTTTATTTTTTATTTTTATTTTTTTGAAAAATAATTTTTTAAGTTTGTTATATATTTTTCATTTTTTTGTTAGATATTTTTGTTTTAATCTTGTAAAAAATATTTTGTACATTTAATTTAATTTTTTAATGTAAATACATTAGAGCCCCCATTTTTTAAGTTGACCTAGGACCCGTCTAAATTCACTAATATCAAAACGACCCTAAGTATACAATGAGTGAGCACTTACTTGTGAGGGACCACAACTAAGTTTCTAGTGATGAGCATTCAGGGCTAGCATACCATGCCATGTACATTGCTATCCATTTAAATGGGTGTTGCTTTTGGGGGTGAGTCAGGATTGGAGGGGGTTTTTTTTTCCTTGAATTTTCACGTGATTCAATTACCATTTACGAATGGTTTCATTAGGTGGCATGCACTGTAGTGAAGAATTTGATAAGGATTGTGTGTGAAGAATTACCATATATATATATATATATTTGTGTGTGTGTATATATCTATATATATATATTAATTTGGATGTTATGATTGTGTGTGAAGAGAAGGCTCTCCTATGTTGAAAACTTTAGGCTTTCGTAAGCTTTGGAGTTTAAATGTTTAATAAGGTTTTAAAAAGCATATAAAATGCGCATGCTCTTTGGATTGGATTATTCCCCCATCACATGCCTCAAAAGGGGAATCCTTTATTTTTTATGTGAACAACTCTTCCACACCTTTGATAATCAAAATTAAGGAAAAAGCTTAAACTATGGGGGTGTTATCCTTATCCTAGACACTCTTGGTCCTTGTTTCCCTTCTTCCAGCTTCCCCCATTTGATCAACAAACAATACAAACTAGGGTGTCATCCCTAAATGATATAAAACTTAAGTAACCACCTCAATATATATATAAAAAATCAAGGATTTTAATTTAACTCGAATAGTTAATTTAGACAACCAACACATGTATAAATCCAAGCTCAATATAAAATAAGAGTGATCTCTCTTTCAAGATGATATTTGTTGGGTATGGACAAGTTTGGATAGTAATTTACTTTAAATATTTAGCATATATTGAATCATCTCTTTTTCAGGATGACATTTATTGGGTATGGGCAAGTTTGGATAGTTATTTAGTTTAAATATGTAAAATTAAGAGTTCTACTACACAAGTCCTACTATATAGGCCCCATTAGGTGTTAATAGACTATTAGTTTTCTAATTAACTTTTACAAAAAGATAAAAAAAAAAACAAAATACAAAACTATCCCTATTTAACACACAAAGATTTCCATGCCAAAACCCTCATATTTACGAGTTTTTACTCTCGAAACATATCCAAAACAAATTTTAACTCCTAAAACACATCCAAATATTTTAACCGTTTTTTTGTATACATCCACCACTTAAAAAAATTATTCTGGCCGGCTTGCTAATCTTCCGCGACCGGCATCACCACCATTGGATTCCTCTCGCTACCCTCTATTATATGAGAGGTGGTTTGACTACCTTTCCAGTCTTTCTCCAGACTCCATCTTTTTCAACCTTCATATTCATCTTTTAATGAATGTAACTGATTTTGAATGAAAATCGTCAAGATCGTACAAAAAGTCAGTTACATTTATAAATATAACATAGTTTTAAAATATATTGCACAAAAAATTCAGTTACATTTATGAATGTAACTTACTTATATTATATAAGCCATATAAACATTAGTTACATTTGTGAATGTAACCGACATTTATTATAAATCCATATAAATAAATTAATTATATTGCATAAATGTAACCAAATTTTACAAATAAAAGTCATAAATATTCATAGTAGTTACGAATGTAACTTACTTTTGATAAAAATGCATATAACTCCAAAAAATGTATGAAAGTGTAATTGACATTCAATCGTTATACAACCACATGTCATAATAAAAAGCTTTGACATCAAATACCATATTCAAAAGGTCAGATCAGATACTTCCATTTGAATTCAAAAATCATATTTAAAAGGTCATATCAGATATTGCCAGACTTAAAATCAAATAAGCAAAATCACAACAAAAATCTTAACCCCACTACAAGAAAAACCCTTTTTTGCGACGGTTTCAAACCGTCGCAAATAGTTTCTGTAACTGTCGCAAATACCCTTTTGTGACAGTTCAGCGGCGGTTTGGGTTCCGCCATATCAAATGGTGTCACAAAATATTAGTAGTAGTTTTTAACCGTCGCAAATATCTTTTATAGCGGTTTTTCTACCGTCATAAATAATCCGTCGTAAAAACTTATTTTTTTATATGTGTGGACTACATCTTTTGCGACGGATAAGCTAACCATCGCAAAAAATGTTTTAATTTTTATTTTTGGGTTTTTAATTTTTAAGTCCCCACACACCATCATATTTAGTGATTAATCTCTCACTTCTTCGTATTTGAGTTTTAGTGCCCAGATTTAAAGGATAATTCTTTTTTAGTCCTATCAGGGACTAAAAAGAAAACTAAATAATTTACGGATACGCATCCTCGCCCACACGCTATTATTTGGTTGTTATTATATAAAAAGTTGATAATTAATAGGGTGATAAACATTTTCATGTAGATGTGGGTGTATGGATTAGTTAAATAGGATTCTTCAAAGTTTACAAATTAATAAACAATAATAGAAACTAAATACCACTCATAAATAATATAAAATATTTAGGCAACATTTATATTGACAAAAAAAAACATTTATATTGATGCGTACGAAACAAAGAATCAAAACATTTATATTGATGCATGTAACACTTGGATCATTTGAAAATCAAAATCACTCATTTTTAACCCAACTTTACAGATAGCTAAAAAATTGACGGGGAGTAGCTGACATTTTAAAATAAAGTGTTAATATTTTGTATAAATTAAATTCAAAAAATCATCTACACTAACCGTACACAACAACTAATCTATATTACTGTATAAAAGTCTTTTAACTCAAAATATGTCAAATAACCATTTTATCCCTAACAATCAATTCAATCCCATTATAATCCATTCACATAATTTTAATTACAACCATTTCACCATTTTACCCCCTACAATTCTATTCAATTCCATAAAAATCTATTCACATCATTTAAATGTCATTCATAATTTATTTTAATACATAATTTTATCATATCATATCTTTTATATATCAATCCCATATTCCCATGGCAATCCATTCACACATCTGTATTCCTACACAACTAATATCCTCAACTAATTGATATTGGATACACCCACCTACATATATATAATATTAAAAAAAATTTAAATGATATATTCATTTTTAAAGACAATTATTAGTCCACTAGTTCAACCTAACCCAGTAAATCATAAAACAAAATAAACGAATATATCAAATACTTATACAAAAAAGGGATTTAAAAAAAAATCCAAATACCACTCTTTACACCTAATAGATAAAAATATATAACGATTATTAATGACAATCAATTATTCATAATAACAATTCAACCCATTAAAAAAACAACTTATAAAATACTCATACACAAAAAAAAATCGATTGTAAAAGAAGAAGACATATTCAGATTTGAGCTTCCTCTGAACTCAACAATAAATTTAATCTCATATGTAAATGCACAATACAATTAAAAAAAGTATCAAATATTCAAATAATCTTCAATATAGAATTCCAAAATATATTATGATTGTACATGTAGGTCCGCCCCACATGTGAGCATATCATGTAATAGTAGAGTATCATGCATTATAGAATTCCAAAATATATTATGATTGTACATGTAGGTCCGCCCCTGCATGTGAGCATATCCTGTAATAGTAGAGCATCCTGCATGGTTTATTGGAATGGTTAAATACGAGTAGTGGGTACTATCCTGCGTTATCTCTGTCTCCGTCAACTTCTGTACATTACTTGTGATTGGGAAGACTTCTCCTGTCACCTATCAAGTCCTGGGTTATCTAAAAACATGTCTGGCTCTTGCTTTTGGATCTGTTTTGCTGCATGATCCGATCAGCTGAACAATTTTGGAATTCTGGTTGCTTTAGTTGGAATAATTCTTTATTCTTAAAAGAGACAATTAACATAATTTTTTTTTGTTTGAACCTTTTAAAAGCATATTTTTAAATTTCTTGTATGTCTATTTAAAAATAAGATTTTTTTTATTTTTAAGTCCTATAAACTACATGATTTAGTGATCGATCCCTCAGTTCTTCATATTTCAGTTTAAGTCACTAGATTTAAAAGATATGTTCATTTTAATTCCTCTGAGGGACTAAAAACAAAATTAAATAATTTAGTAATAGGTCCCTCACAGAGACCATTAAGAAACATACCCATTAAATCTAGAGAGTAAAACTGAAATATGAAGAAGTGAGAGATTGCTCACTAAATCATATAGTTTACAGGGACTAAAAAATAAAAAAAACCCTTAGAAATAATACTTGAAAAAGATCTATAACTTGATTATTACTGCTTAATGAAAAATATTAGATTATCTAAGTTTGCCCCCACTAAGTATAATTTATGGCTCTGCCGGTGTTGACAAATGAAGATCAAAAACATGCATTTAAAGTATGTTTTTATGTGAATGTCATGAAAGAATATCACTTGAGTAATTACCTGCCAATGCATGTTTTTATGTGAATGTCATGAAAGAATATCACTTGAGTAATTACCTGCCTTGTCACAGTATATAGTCTATTGTACCAACAATATTTGGCCATCCCGACTGCAGAGTGTGTCTGCATCTCTCTCCAAGGTTTTGCAAGGTATATTCAATGTAATAAAATCCTGCTTAGTTTAAAATATGTTAACGCATATAAATCAATGATGCTATAATATTTTATATGTTCATGACTACATTGTTATGTAAAGGTGATTAATTACTTTTGCGGCTTTTGAATTTATTAGTTTTGCTATCAGGAGGTCTCTTCCATCTTCTATCTGAACCAGTCACTTGTTCATGCAAAACATAATTATGTCACAGTTATATTTTTAGAAAAATTTAGCAATGTAAGTGTGGTACAACTCACCAAACTCTTTGCAAAAGTGTCCACATAACCAAATGATTCTATTCTAGTGAATTTTGTATGAAGCCCAATTATTGCAACACTGACTAAAGAAACCAAACAAAAATTAAAAATAAATAAATAAATAAAACCACCCATGACAATGGTATTACTCTAATAGGATTCTAGGTAGCAAAAATACATTAGAATTAGAAGTCTCTTTTGGGTAAAATGCAGCTTTTTCATTTTTTGCCCACAGTTTAACAAACAAATTAAAAGGTTTGTTTTGTACTTGCTAAACAATCTGTGATCTTAGTTTATTAATAAAGAGAACTGAGAATAAAAGATCAAAACATGAAAATTAAGAATTATATGACTACAAGAACATGACACATCCTTACCTTATTCGGCTTTGCTACAAAATTCTGCAAAATAAACACACTACAATAAAACACAGCCCAATGAATAAACAAACGAATGTTCAACCGAAAAGCAAAGAGAGAGAGAGAGAGAGACCTTGGTTAGAAATGGTGATTGAGGAGGAAAAGATAAGAGGATTTGAAACATTGGGAAGGAAGTGAAATGGTCTTAATTTTAGGTTCATAGTGTATTTTCTAGATTTGATGAGAGATAAATTTTCATTTGAAGGTTTTAATAGTAATTAATGAAAATATTAATGTTTTCATGTGAAACGGTGTGGGAATGATGAACGATTCATTGAGAAAGGGATTGGAGGAGTTTTATTAATTGGATGGGGTAAATTCTTCGAATGAAAGTTTTAGAACGAATGTCATGGGATTAAATAGGTGTGAAGGGAATGTTGTCATAATATTTTTGAGTGATTAATAGGGGTATAATAATCAAATGATTATTTTTCTTGTTAAGAGACTTTTATACGGTTATAATTATAATAAAATAAAATAAAATATAGATTAAATTAATAAAAATGGGATTAGGAATTTATTCACATATATGTCCTAACATAATTTTCATATAATCAAAATAAGAGTACAAAATATATTCTAATAATGAATTATATTTTGAATATCTTTTCATTTTATAAGTATCCCCTTATGGTGATAATACTATGATATATTCAATTTTAATTATAAGTTAATAAATATTAATCTAATTTCAGTTGATAACAATGAATTCTATTTTGAACATCCTTTCATTTCCTAGCAGTGAATTTTTATTTTGAATATCTTTTCATTCTATAAGCATCCCCTTATCTTGATAATATTATGATATCCGAATTTAATTTATGTAAATTATTAATATGATTTTACGATATACATATATAGAAGGTATGATGAAATGTATATAATGGAATAAATTATGAATGAGAATAAAATGCGAATAGATTTTCATGGGATTGAATAGAATTATAGGGGTAAAATGGTCAAATAGTTGTGATTAAAGTAATGTGAATAGATTGTAATGAGATTGAATGGAATGATGTGGGTAAAATGGTCAAATGACAGTTTTTTGGGTTAAGAGACTTTTATATAATAATATAGATACTATAGATAATATAGATTATAGTAACAAAACTTTATGTGTGAAACAAATTGAACACTAACACCATGCATCATATGCGTAAAATAAAAATGAATAGGAACGTCATGTATTATATGTAACTACTATGAGCACCCTATCATGTAATAGTAGAGCATCCTGCATGGTTTATTGGAATGGTTTCCTGGAATGGTTAAATACGAGTAGTGGGTACTATGTCTTTGTCAACTTCAGTACATTTCTTGTGATTGGGAAGACTTCTCCTGTCACCTATGAAGTCCTGAGTCATCTAAAAACATGTCTGGCTCTTGCTTTCGGATCTGTTTTGCTGCATGATCCGATAAGCTGAACAATTTTGGAATTCTGGTTGCTTTAGTTGGAATAATTCTTTATTCTTAAAAGAGATAATTAACATCAAATTTTTTTTGAACCTTTTAATAACATATTTTTAAATTTCTTGTATGTCTATTTAAAAATAAGGTTTTTTTTATTTTTAAGTCCCCATAAGCTACATGCTTTAGTGATCGATCTCTCACTTCTTCATATTTCAGTTTAAGTCACTAGATTTAAAAGATTATCTAAGTTTGCCCCCACTAAGTATAATTTCTGGCTCCGCCGGTGATTAAAGACATTTTAGTCCCTGTAAATATGTAAAAACTCATATAAGTCCTTACAAACTTGTGGTGAGACATACACGTCCTTTAAACTGTTATGATTAATCAATTTAGTCTTTGAGTTAAATTTTCTTCTAATTTAATAGAATACTTTCATAATATTCCATCCATTTGAAATTATAATTTTTTAATATGAATTTATCCGTCTTCTCATTTTTAAATTTTCATTTGCTTGTTATTTATATCTAGAAACTTTGTTGTTATTTGTATCTAGAAATGGGCAAAAATTTAATTCCATATATTTTAGGATGCTAGTGATATGTACGCGCATTAACTAAATAAAAGAGATTAAATAAGTGAATAAAATGAACAGTTGAGTTAATAAAAAATCAGTATACAATACACATAAATGAGTATACAATATACATAAATACACATAATGTTGTTGCAATTTGATATTACATATTGTAATTTGAATCCCTTAAAAAATACACATAAATAAAAGAGATTAACAATTTATGGGGAGAATCTAATGTTTCTAGCCAAGCAGCCAACCACATGCGAGTTATAAGCACAATCTATGGCAAGAAAAGGAAATCTTACATAGATGATAGATGATAGATTGATAGATATGAACCTTCGCAAGGAAGATATCTAAGCGTAAAAGATAAAGAGGAAAAAGAAAAGCGTACCTCTTTATGCTTGTCTTCGTGGGGTTTGTCTCGATTAGCTCTCTTGCTGTCCTGTTGCTTACCCTGGAAAAAAAAAATTTGAAGCAGGAATTGATACACCAACATAATATATTAGCAACACTAACATAATATATTAGCAATCTATTTAAAAAAAGCAATTTCCCAAAAAAAACTACCTTTTCTGTCTGGTATGTAATGAGATTCATTCATTTGAATGTGAAACTATGTATGTAATGAACAAACAAAATAGTTTAGTAGGACCCTAGAAAAAAATATATCTTACCTTTATCCATGGTAGATCTGATGGACTGTCTCCTATGGCCTTTAGATACTACAATTTTAAAAAATTTACATATCAAAATATTATAAAGTCTGATACGACCGTTATTTACATAGACCAAAAGAAGGACAAAAATTATTCACATATATCAACACATTTGTAAACCCTTATGTTTTTCTAGGAGAGACCGCCATTTTGGCTAATAGATAACACCATCAACTTTGATGCATCGTGATAATCATCCTTGCTTGACTTGACAGTGAAATCATATTCGTGGTTGATGATGTTTTCTATATCAAGATAAATAAGTTTTCTCTTTTTTGATGTTGATGCTTAATTAGCAACCTTGAAATAATTTAGTAGGATAAGTTAAACAAATAAAGTGAAGAATATAAGAAGATTACTGTTGTATACACAATTACGAGTCGAGTTTTTATAATAGTGACCCAATCGTATTCAGCGTAACATGGAATGAATATTACTTTAAGGTTAAAAGCGACTCACATGATGATAACATGGAGAAATATATATCCAAGGTTAAGTTTGTGTTATTCATAGTATTTCAAAAACTTTGATCATGACTGCTTAATTTAATTGATCTAGATCAGTGTAACATGGAATAAATATTACATGATCGTAACATAGAGAAATATAAATTCAATGTTCAAAAAACATAACAAGGCCTATATAAATGGCGAAGAGCAAAACTTGAAATTGGAGATCCATACATTTCGTTATTATAAAATATAAGTATGAAATGCATAATGAATCCTATATTTTTCAACTCAACTAAAAGGTAAAAGAACCTATCCCATTCAAGAATGTATTTTTCTATATCACACCTAACAACTCATACTTTGTTCTAATTTGAAAAAAATTTGACAGCATCTCCCTATAGTTCTTCAAGTACACTACGTAGATAGATTCATAATTTTGTGTTATTTCATAACACAAGACATCAAATCAATCTAGTATGTACTCAAAGAACACTGAGAGACACTGTCAAAATTTCCCACAGACAGAAAAAAGCATGAACCGAATAAGTGTAATAATGAAATTATACATTCCCAAACTGTCCAATATGGACAATTCAAGATATCTCACGATACAATAGTATATGAAAACTCTGAAACTATCCAATAAATGGACAATCAAACAAGTTTCATCATACTTTGTGTTATGAAATATCTCAAATGGGTCTAACGTATAATGAATGCATGTAAAATGAGAATGTAAGAAAATATGTAAAAGAAGAAGTTTTACCTATTTCAAAATATATATAATCAAAATATGAAAGAACCAACCTTCTTTGATGCCTATTTCAAGATTCAACTATGCCTTTTAAGAAATTCTCAATCTTACTATAACACCTGAAATGTAATATATATATATAAGAAAAAAAACAAGGTGTCAACATTTATATTCATCTGTTCAACGCACATAATATATAAATCAAATTCCCATGCAGCCCCAAAACCATCTTAAAAACAAAAATATAAGCTACGACAGGTGTTCCCTAAAACCCTTACAGCCCTAATGCAGGACCAACAAAAAGAAAAAGGTACGTAAGAGCCCTACAACATCAAAACCACTGCAGCCCCAAAACCATTTTAAATCAAATCTCTAAAAGCCATGCAGCCCCAAAACCATCCTAAATCAAATTCCTAAAACCTTTGCAGCAGCATTCTATATAGGATAAAATCAAAATCCCTAAAAGACCTGCATTACCAAAATCGCTACAGCCCCAAAACTAAACATACAAATCAACTGATTGGAGAATGGTTTTCTTACTCAAGGGACAGGATGATGGTCGTCGGAGGAGTCAAGGAAGGTCGACAGAGGAAACGAAGGTTGATGAAGGAGTCGGCAATGGTAGCTCGAAATTACTGTGAGAGAAGAGAGGAAAGTCAGTGGAGGAGACACGTATGATGTATGTAGAATCACCAAAATAACCAAACAAGTTGAAATAATACAACCATGGGGGCCAATCCGCAATTAAACCACACATCGACCAAAGCTGCCGATTTCATGGGGATTTCATTCTAAATACGAGGCACCTGGCGGCTAATATGCCTATTTTTTATATAACATTTCCCTTTCTAACTCGAAATACACATTTATATATTTTTTTAATAATTTAATAATTATTTTATAATATATATCTTTTTAATTTTTGTAACATTTACTAAAAATGTTACAAAAATTAACTGGGATACCTCAGTAGTTGAGATATGCTTGTATTTTATAATTTGAATAAAATCACTTGTTATATGAAGTTCCATGGAATTTAAAGTGCGACAAATTATGTTTTGGGGTTAGGGATCTGTTTATAAATCTTGAAATGGGATGAGGGACCTATTACCTATTACTGGTGGAACTTTGGGGCGGATGTGCAGAAAACCCAAGAAAAGACAGAACCAGCCGTCTTTTTTCAGGGACTTAACTGTAAATATGAAGGACCTATTCATAACGCATGCAGGGGCCTCTTTGTTAAGCCTATAACATATACATATGGGAGTCTATATGCCAAATCGCAGTTCATTTGTCTGGTCGAGTAGGTCGACTGGGCAAAAGTTGTCCAATTGCTCGCACTTTTATGTCACGTTTGGGAAGCGGAATATGCGGGTATAAGGGTAGTATAAAGATGGTATAAGGATGGATAATGAAAATGATTGTTTGTTTGCAGAGTATAACTTGGTATTACTAAGCCAGTTTAAACGAGTATAAGAGAGTATAACAATTTTAAGTAACCCCTAGGATAAATTATACTTACTTTATCTATTCTCATGGTTCATATGTCAAATCAATTTTTTACACTTTATTTATATTTTATTCTTTATCAACCAAACAACTCAATCTTTATTATTACATTTTCCAATATGAATAAAAAAAACACAACCAAACAGAAACTCTCTTATTATTGTAGATTTGTTATCTATACTGGCATAGTTATCTATCCAGAATAACTCAATTCTGCTATCCAAACGGGGACTTAGATAATAGGGTATAGATATATAATGGATGTGATGTTATTTCATAGTAAGATATATGTAACGGATATGATGATATCTGTTGAACGTTTATTTAATTTTTAATATGATTGTATCTCTCTTTTAATTTTTTTTATTTGCATCAGTATAAAAAAAAATTATGTTAATCATATCAGGATACGGCCAAAAAATTAAATTTTCATAGAAACGGGAATTTCAAATTGTCAATAAAATTATGAAAAATGTTTAAATTTAAATGTTAAATCCATTTTATTATGCATATTATCCAAATCACATAATAAACTTTGAGTGTCAAATATTTCATTGAGGGAATTATTGAAAAATTATAGTAACAAATAATTGTCATTCTCATTTATAAGGTTTAAAATTTGAATAAGATTTGATCTCAAACATTTTTTTAGGATATAACCAGATGTTATGAAATCTATTTAAATTTTCAATAGATATTATTCAAAGATATTTTATAACATATTTCGATTATGATATTTTCACAATTAAAATAGAATAAAAAATATTTTGGTAATTAAAATAAATGTGTTATCATGATATTACAGCTATCAAATTATTAAATTCTAATATATAAGATTTAAAATTTGAATAGGATTTGATTTTAACCTATTTAAATCATGAATAGGAATTTTTTCTTTCATTCTTTTGAATATGAATTTAAACCGGTATTTTCCTTACCAACATAGATTAAATTTGTTTTTACTTTTACGGGGTTTTATCTTGGAAATCATTGATTTTATAGAAGGACTCAAGTAAAATGATAATATTTCCAACAAAGAACAAGGAGTACTCCATTCATGTATATAAATACTTATATTCCTTTGATGTTATAAGCATCGCTTTTCATTATAATATTATGATATCCGATTTTAATTATAAGTTAACAAATATATTAATATAAATAAAGTTGGCATATATAAAAATATTCATATACATATAATATATATAAATTTATTTTAATGTATTATCTTGCACTATGCTCCAAATCATTACTATTTTTTCCATAATTAAAATAGAGTACAAAATATTTTAATAATTAAAATACGTGTATTATCACGATATTACAATTATCAAAATTTTACATTCTAATATGTAAGAGTTAAAATTAGAATATGATTAGATTTCAATCTATTTAAAATATGAATAGGATTATTTTCTTAGATTATTTAGAATATCATTTTAGACCAAGTAAATCTTCTTTTTTTTTTTGTCGAGAGTTATATCTTAAGTATCATTGATTTTGCAAATGGACCAAAGTAAAATGATAATGTTTCATACAAAGAATAAGAAATACTCTTTTCATGTATATAAATAATTATATTAGTTTGATCCTCTTAACATGATACTATTATGATATTCGATTTTAATTGTAAGTTAATAAATACATTAATCTAATTAAAGTTGGTATATATAAATATATTCAAATGCATATAATTTATTAAAAATATATTTCAATGTATTACCAGGTTTTATTATGATGCACTATGATTGAAATGAAATACTATTTTTCATAATCAAGAGTACAAAATATTTTAATAATTAAATATGAGATTGTTAAAAGAGACTTTTTTTTTTGTAGAATTTTTAAAAATAGACATTTCAAATATATCTTATATTGAGAAGATTTTTTAATATAGTTTTTTTCATATAATATATTTATAAATTTATTTTATCATATTCGTTTTCTATGTTTCATAGATAGAATTCTAGTATATGATTTTGAGGAGGTGGAGATCCCAATGTCACTTTCGTGGGTAATTGTTAAGTTTGGACGTGCATATCTGTTTCGATATATGTTTTGTTTTTAGTGAATAAAAGATTTGGATAAAGGGATTTAAAAATACTATTTACTTTGAATAAATTGTGATATTTTTATGAATAGATATTTTTAATTGGTTCTTGTTTATTCATCTATAAATATCATTGTATTCTAATTTCTAACACACACGAATGACAAAAAAAATGTTAAGCAAAGAGGTTTAAAGGTTAAAGAGGTAATCACAAGAGTTAGTTTGACAAGGGTTTAAGGTTTTAAAGATATATTGTCCTAATTTTAAGGGATAAAAAATCCATTAATTATGTTTATATTCACATTTGTCAAAACTGAAACAAATAGTGTTGATAAATATTTTTTTAGTCTTTAGTTAGAATAAAAATATCCACATTTTTATCTTAAAAATTGATATAATTATCCACAGTTTATCTCGATTATTTTTTATACCAAACATTGATAAATTGCCCTCCTACTTACTTAAATCAATATCAGAGATCCTGGGGTCTATCTGAAATTAACCACAGAAAAGGACAAAGGCAGCCGATTTTTTCAAGGACCTAGTTATGATCTAGGGGTCTATCTGAAAATATACCCGTCTACAATCCCCCCCTCTCATTTGGATCATTTCAACAACCATGCAGTAAGCCTATCCTCTTGATTCAAACATGTCTCAATCTAATCACAATATAATCATTATATAACTAGTTAAATAATTGAGAAATCTGAAATCTAATCTTTTGTTTAATGTTTCCAAGGATTTTTGTACAACTCTTTCTCTCTCTCTCCCTATAATTTGGATCATTGCACAGAGAAACATTTTGGGTGACAAACTAAACTGTATAAATGGCAGCACTCATCACAGATATCAACTAAAACAATATATTTTCTTCTTGAACATACCTTTTCCTTCTTGTTTCCATTCTCCATCCTAT
The DNA here is from genome assembly GCA_030737845.1 of Acorus calamus. Taxonomy (NCBI): domain Eukaryota; kingdom Viridiplantae; phylum Streptophyta; class Magnoliopsida; order Acorales; family Acoraceae; genus Acorus; species Acorus calamus. Next base: position 16,432,195 of record CM060879.1, on the reverse strand, counting down.
ATATGAAATGATATGGTATTAAAGAATCTAAAGATATTGGCTAATAACACCCCTCCACTCTCAAGAAAGTTCCATAATCAGTCTTTTCCTCAGTGATTCAAAATCTAAGCCTATATATTCAATGACAAGGAACTTGCCTTTGATGTATGATGTTCAGGTTGATGATGGAGTTTCCCAGTTCGGCGGAAGCGGGCCGAGGTCATATATGATCTCTCTGTGGCAAGACCAGACAAGTTTTATTGCTTCTGGGGTACCGATTCCGGCACCTCTAGGATCTCCAGCCGGTCCAAACCTGTCAAGATAGTTATTCCAAGTTACTTTATACTACATAAACTCGCACGCGTAAATGCTGACTTGATATTGATTTGTTTTGGTGTTTACCAGTGATTCTGTGGGGCTCCAGTTGTTCGTGCTCGTATTCCAGCATATGTAGTCCCATTCACTGACCTTCCCAGAACGTCCTGCAACACACATATTGTTATTTTTGTACATAAATCTACAAAATGTTTTGATTGCTTTGATTGCTGCATTATAACAATCATCAGATAGTCCAACATAACTATTATAATTATTCAAACTTTGATTTACACTTCGTATGAAAGGCTAATACATTCATTGGGCAAGACTTACTTTAATAGTCTACAGAGAAAAAAAATTTATAGAGGTTAGTGTAAACAAGAGAACCCATATCTCAGAATTTGAAACTTGAAGAGATAATATAGGTGACCTCATTTCATAATCAGGAAAGTAGATTTTATTTTTCGATTGAAAACTAAACTTGAAATATGATATAGTTGACTGTAAAAATATTTAAAGAAAGAACACAAGAAGTTGACTAATAAATTAACAAAAAATGGGGTGTGAAATGAATTTTTGCTCACTGTGCAAGTATGGTACTGACATTAACACAGCTTCATTTCAATTTTCAATTTGTGAAAGAAACTAACATCTCTAATTGGATTTTAAATAGATAAATAAACACCAATCTGTCATAGGATAGCATTACAAAACTGATATCTATTTTTTTCATCTTACTACAAAAAAATCATGGAGTGAGTTTTATAATTAGTTGAGGCCTGTGGGTAGGGGTTCTCAGTGAGTTGACTCATGATCCAAGTTTTTTGGAGAGTGCACAACACAACAATTGAAATTATCATCTCCTCGCTATACACCCTTACATTCTTTATGACCATGTCCAAATGGCACTGAATTATTTACAAAAAATAAGAATTTCAATTCCAATCTCATTATTGTCATGCACCCAAACAGCTGATGACAATTAAATAGAAAACCTCAAGCACATCATTAGGTGAAGTACTTCTTAAAGATACAGTTCATTTGTGGACTGAAAACCTGAACAAAAAAAAAACCTGAGCATTTGCATAGCACATTAAATGCATGGTGACATAAAACAGCCTTGTAGATCAAAACTTGAACACCAGGATTCAAAAATGGGATGGAAATTGACCAATATAGGGCATTCATGTAAAATGCATAAAATTCTCTGTTTCAGGGGAATTGGACATTGCGATGAAATATGGCTTAAAATCATGTCAAATCTTGTGAATAAATACTACTATAAATACGGCTGAGGCCATCTGCCCACAAAAAGTAAACAAAAGGTTATATGATCATGTCAGATGATTATAAAATTAGGTTACTAGCATCAATGGGCATTCATTTTTAATTGTTATCAAACTAGAAACAACAAACTCTAAGCATAATCCAATTTGAACTTTGAGATTGTTATTTAGACAAACAAACACAATTTTGAAGAAATAAAGGGAGTGATGACTGCTTCAACAGCACGAGGAGCTCTCAATTTGTATGCTGTTTGTTTGTCTTCTTTCTTTCTTCCCTTTTTCTTGATTGTGCTTGTGTTGGGGGTTGGGGATGGGGTCCTGGTTTAGAAATTTGATGGCTTAGATCTCTTTTTCATCCATGAAATTCATCATACTACCTTGCTGTAACTACATCTTCCCTCTTATTAATGTCTGCCTTTTAAAAGTTTTGGATTTTGAACATCTACTCAATATTTCCAAGGACATTATGACATCATTTCATATCAATACATTCCTAGAGAAGCCATTAAGCTAAAACATATACTCAATGGAAGTCATTTTGATATTATCACACTTGCCTGAAGAAATATTGGATCATTGGAAACCACTGCTGCTGTCAAATGCGCATGCATCTTCTCACAGGCATCCAATACCTTTTGTAGCTCGTCGTGCTTGTAATGGGTAACAACCTGATTCCAAAACATCAATTATCAGAAACAAAATTTTTTAAAGTTTATAAGTTTTATGAAGCATAAAATAACAAGACAACGATGATGTCATCGATGAAGTGATTATACACAAAAAGTACAAAAGATGAGATGGGAATAGGAAAGCAAATAGTTTGCTGCTCTAAAGTAGTCAGGCTTGGGCTATATTTTCCAAGAGCTCTGACACAATCAATTTTGCATCCCTATCTACAACCCAGAAGCGGTCCCCCAACCGCCTATACACTTAATATATTTTAAAAAAAAACTAGTGTATCTTAGTGTATACTTCACTTTTTATAACAATATGTACTTCAATGAGTGAATATATATGTTTTGAAAAAAAAAAAAAACCGGTGAGGGCTATGGAAGGGGCTAAACACGGGGTTGGACATATCATTTGCTATTTGCCAAACCACTTATAATGGGCCAGACCAACCAACTAGGTTGAGCATGAGACAAGCCTGCCTGCAATGGAGATCACATCAATATGCTTTGGTTTGGTTTTATTAGTTTTCAATCGTTTGTTTTCTACTAACAAGGTTGAGCATGAGACAAGCCTGCCTGCAATGGAGATGACATCAATATGCTTTGGTTTGGTTTTATTAGTTTTCAATCATTTGTTTTCTACTAACAAGCTTTCTGACCTGTAGACAACCTAAAGCCATGAACATAAGCTGATGAAAAGGGGTATTGCTGATGGTGTTGTTTCAAAAATTTTGCAAATGTCTGCCTAGCGTAAACCTGGGCAATTTGCCAATCCCTAACCAGCTTCCCTCCCAAACATCTTAAACTAGAAGGTGCAAATCATTGTTTTTAATTGAGCAATTCAACCCCCCACCCCCCCCCCCCCCCCCCCCAAAAAAAAATATGGAAAAAAAAATAAGAAAAGGAAAAAGAGAGAGAACCCCAAAATGCTTTTCAAAACATTGGTTAAGGATACCAGAGGACAGCTATGGAGATGAATGACTCTGACAAGCTCACAAGATTCAACAATCAATTTACTTTAGTTAGCTAATGAAGTGCCAACATTAGGAACAAATGACCAAACCAACAACATAGCTTGAGTAGAGAAGTTTCTGCTCAAATTTGTATCATGAGAGGGATGATTTACACATCATTCAACAGTAATTATCATATGTATTGACAACAAGGCTATGTTTATCTGAACCAAATCATGTCTAGAGAATTTCAGAAGAAAATAAATTCATGAGAATTGTTCACCTTTTATCATGGCGTAGGGATATCGAAAGCAAACAGTTAAATTCCTTACCTAATTCACAAGCCCTATAATGGATCCAGATAGTCATGAAATAGCTAAAAACATACACCAATGCAGGATTTCTTCCAATAATTGAAGTGTATAGGTATATATTCTACATGAAATTTGATTTATATGACTATTTGCTCCTCATGAAACAGCAAGAAAACCATTAGAACATTGTCACATATTTTTGCTAATCATAATTTTTTTCCAACTGGCCAATTAATAATGAATGAAAGACTTCTAAAATATTTTTTTAGAAAATAAGAATTTTTATTTTTATTATTATTTTTGGTAGGTAAATGATGGGACTTAAACCCATTACCTCTTGGTTGCAAATTCCCTTGTCAACCAATGTGCTATGGATCCAAGCCCCAAAGACATTTTAAATTTCATACTAAAATGTATATACAAATTATGTCACTAGAATTATGCCCATCCAAAATGATGGAAGCATGACAATGGTGTATTTATTTGTTACCAAGTAATTCTTCTCCAACTTTAGCGCAAAAAATTAATATTCAAAATAGACTTGTTTGCTATAAAATTTCCTTTACCTGGAATGGGCCAAAAATTTCTCTTGTCGCAAGCTTGAAATTTGTGTCCTTGAGAATTTCATCCAAAGGAATAAAAACTGCAGTTGGTTGCATAGCACCATATATATTTGGAATGGTATGGTTTTCTAAAGGTTGACCACCAAACAGTAGTTTTGATCCAGGAATCTCAAGCAATTTATTTACATGTTCTAACATTTGCTTTGTTGTCACCTGAAATAGTAAATAATAATTTAGGAACCTCAAAGATATGAAGTCATCTGTAATCTTTGAAGAGGAGACAGCAAAATTGCATATACACAATGTAAAAATTCAAAACACTTGATCAAGGGTTTTAGAGCCAAAAATGTTGTGTAGAAAAATATACTTATTTAAAAAGTATTCAAGTACAAATTGGTTGGACTGAAGGGGCAATGAAAAAGTAAAAGTTCAAAAAGCAAAGGAATATCCTTCACGGAGAAAAATAAGGTGGTGATTTTGAGTAAATGAAAAGGTTTACATTCAATACGTAAAATATGCATATGGTGAACAATGCTTGTAACATGAGTTCAATGAAATTTCATATTTCACTTAGCATTTGAAATAAGTATGTGATATTAAAACAAATGGATGACAAAGATTTGAGCTCTGCAAAATTTTGTACAAATCTATTCCATTACTACATTAATGATTTGTGTAGAATGAGATAAAATCTTACTTACAGTAAGAACAGGACCTATAGTTAAATCTGCCAACTTCCTTCTCTCGGCAAGAGATTGCATCTTAGAAATAAGCTCACTTGCAGCCCAGTTCTGAATAGCATAATTCAAATTCATATCAATCACAACAAAATTGAACAAAAATAAAATTCAACTTTTCAAGGTGGAATTAGCTAAATTCCAATGGCTCATTCCTCATGCGGTCTGTGGAGTATTTGGTTGACAAGAAATGAAGGAATTTTTCAGAATAAAAGAACATACTGGGAGAATACGTGGGCACATATCTCGTATTCGCTTCGAGATTGGGTGAAAATGATCCTTCAAGTCCAAAATCATTCAACTGTTATGGGTTTATCTTGGTTTGCGAGGAGTTAATTTCTGTATTTTTATCAAATGGGATTTCTTCCTTTTCGAATTTTTATTGATTTCTCTTTGTTTTTGGAGATCCCTCATCTCCCTTTGTTCGGGGGCTTTTTTTTATCAATAAAAGGTCCTAATTTATTTCAAAAAAAAAAACTTTTCAAGGTGGAAAAGATAAATGCTTGGACAGATAATGATATAATATTAGACGATGCGTGGAATTTCTAATGCATGGCTTTTCTAACATGGGGGTAAACCCAAATGCAACCTACAATGTGCAGGATGGGTTCTTATTTTTTTCTGATTAAGGTGGTCTGAATTTGAGTAGGCTGACAAACTTCCCAAGTTGAAATACACAAGGCCCATCTGGGGAAGTGCCACCAGTAAGACGAGAATAATGGTTGTGAATGGGAGGCATTGGCAGCAAATACTGTATATATTTTAATGCTTAAAATTAATCTGTTAACAATTATGTTCAAAATTCAGTGTCTTTGTTCCTAAAAGAAATCTACATTTTCCTCATAAAACTAGACTCCCCACAGAATTCTATGCCCCATTTTTACTTGGAACCTGACCAATGCTCATTTGAGGCATTGACAAACCAATTGATCCAAAGTATAGCAGAACCTAAACGACATATGCATCTGTATACATCTCAGGCTGAATTGGATTCAGCGGCCCAAAATAATGGCATCATTATTTAATGCATTTTCAAGATAAGTTGAATAATATATATTAGATGCAAGTCCCATAAAATAAAATGGAATAATTTTCTAGTATAGAATTAAAAACTTTCACCTTGGGTCACCTTCATGACCTTCACTAAGTAAATCAATTGAAATAATTAAAAGTGACCATACAACTTTCGAACATTGGATAGACCATCAACAATTTGTAGGTTTCAAATCAACAATGTGAATCTACATTACAGGTCCACTTGGCAATTGTAACTGTCTCAGCCAACAAACACTGAAAACAAATTCCATAAAAAAAAAAAATCGGATCTCCTTCAGGTCTTGTGGCAACAGACAATCATGTTGAAACTAACACGCAACTGTTTGTTCCAAACCGACAATTACTAGGTATCCCCCAGATTCTGGGGCAAAATTGGGTTTAAGATATTGTTCTTCTCTTATTTCTTGAATATCTGTGATCATTAAATTTCTTTTAAGGGACTAAACAATTACTTAGAAAATCACTTTGATGTATATAAAATTACCCTGAAATGATATGATTTCAGCATATTAGCAATGACTGTTGACACCCCTATGTGCTCTAAACAGGTATGATATTAAAATATTGATCTGCCTGAGACCCCTCTTCAAACACTACACATTAGCCAATTGCCTAATGTAAATCACGCTCCCATTTACACATAATAATAAATCTTAAATACTTAGAATGTCTTAATGAGACCAATCATATGGGCATGAACAAGCTATAAAGATGCATAAAAATATAATACAACTACAAGCATAATACACATAGAACTTATATTTAGTTCTCTCTGTTGCCCAATAAATCTGAAGAAAACAGCTGCCGATAAAAATTATGTATTAACCAAGTTCATTAAGGATCTACATATTGTGTAGTAGTAGTATAAGTAAATTTTTATCAACTCACAACTTTTGTATGGCATGCACAGTAACAATAATATGCTTGTTTAAATATCACAATAAAAAAGAGAAACATCAAATAATGGAGATAACCTCGTGCATGAATAAAATTGATTGTGCTGAACATTTCTGTCCACTACAAGCATATGCATCTTGATCACAAACCCAAGCTACGTACTCAACCTGCTTGAACAAAAGAGAAAATGCATTCACTTATGTCAGTAGGCATGAATAGCCAATTCTATAAGTTTTAGCAACTTTTATATAAAATGATAGAAAGTCCAGTATTAACTATTAACCTCTTGAACATCTGGACCAAGTATCTTCCAATCAAAGCCAGCATCTTCCAGTTTGATACGTCCTTTCAAATCAAAAGCCAACTTTTCCGCAATTCGTGAGCTTCCAGTGAAAAGTGTCATTCGTGGTTTTGCCTATAAAAAAGAAAAGAAGATGTAATCTATACATCTAAACCACTTGAGCAAGAGAAAAGAGAGACTATAAATTGGAGCAGGTAATTAATAAAATATACAGAAGGAATACTTGTAAAAAAAATTCTCGAAAAAAAGTTCATGTGATATATTCAAGTTATATCACAACAGAACTTGTACACCATCATATCTGCCAGTCCTAAATAACTCTATTATGCATGTCTAGGGTGAAATTCCTCTTGCTATACTATGCAGGAACCCTGGGCACTTGGTGGCTTTTAGTTAGAAGCATGGGTTTGCTCCTCATTGTTCTCGAGTTCGTATCCTCTTGGACTTACTTGGAGGATACGGACTGTGGGCTATTTTGTGCACCTAAGGTTTTCCCAATCCTTTTTTGGAGAGATCCTTGTTACACCCCCCCCCCCCCCCCCACCCCCCAAAAAAAAAACATTTATTCTGTATTTAAATAAGATCTTCGAATTTCATTTATTTTGATCCAGCATGCTTAATTTAAATCAAATCAAATAAGGATGTGAATATGCAAACAAATAAGAAAAATGCAGGCAAACAAAAGAATTTTTAAAAAGAAAATTCCTCACAAGAAAAAATCATGGGACCGTGACTAGAAAGAAAATCCACTAAGAATTGCAAAGTTAAAGCCTTACAAACCAAATTATAACCTAAAGGGAATCCGAACTCAATTCCCATGATCCTCATAGTTAAGGCTCTCCTATGCGGGCCCCGTCTCAATGTTGGACCCCATCTCAATGCCTTCCTCTGGGGAAGCACGCTCTATGTTCCATGAAGATTCCACCTAAATCTCATGTCTTTATATCCTTCCTCCGGATCGTAGAATATCTCATAAATATAAAAAAGGTTAAAAAATAATGGTTAAGTGTAGATCCAAGTGTTCATTGGATATGCAAGGAAAAGATCTGCTATATCTAGGATTTAATATCTCACTGGCTTCTCAAAATCACAAATTCGACATGCTGGTGATGCACTCAGCAGTGAACTTCGTTACATATGGATAGAAGCTCATTCAACCATTGTATTGTCTTGGATCAAGGAAAGGGCTTTATCCATGGCAAGCCCTGAGAATCCTCATGTACAGTCGCTCCATATTTTATTCAATTCAGCAGTGAAAGCAACCCATATTCCAAAAGAGGGCAATCAGTCCGCTAAACTTTTAGCAAGAAGACAGCAACAGGATTGGAATCTGGAAAATCCAGCCTCATCAAATCTGACCTGATCTGCAAGAGTCCATACTCAAATATGGACAAGGCATCACATATATTAGAGAAAAGTAGAAGATTGCAATGCCTTGCACTCTGCATATACTCCTGTTTGACATTAGACTAGATCAAAATACTATTTTATGGGTGATATTCTCAGGCAGCCCTGGGAATGCATTACAGCCTCTTTTCCCTCCCCTCTATTTGGAGAAACGTCATCCCATTTATACAAATTTTGTGATTCGTATTCACTGTACAGTGTAACTTGCTTCTCCTTCCTGTTGGAGTTATTATAGTTCCCGGAGGCCTGGGGGTTCGGGGGTAGAGCCTCCGACTTGACTTTTTTGCCTAAGTTTTTTGGTCTTTTTCTATTTCTAGGGTTTTGTACATCTTGTAGTTGTATCTATATAAGAGACTTTTCAGCCTCCGTTATTCAATATGACATTATTCCATTAGTTTCTTCTCTTCCAATACAAAATCATATTTATCCACCCAATAAAAAATTACGAGGCATGCTCAGCTCTGGAAGTCAAAGTAGAACCACAGTAGTAGCTAAATATCCCAAAAATGGAGGACTAAGAAAAGGAGAATTAGATGAATCCGATGAAATTGTGCTACATGAATCCTTCTTCAAGATTCAGCTTTATTTCTTCAAAAACATTCAGCTTTATTAGGAGATGTGTTCTCCAATGTATGTACAGTCAGCACGTCATTCATTGTCATAATCTAGGTTTGTTGGCCTATCCATTGTTCCAAAAGGGCCTTCATAATCTCTGTCGCAGATTTCCAAAGCATTACAAACAATTTCCACATATTATCCTTTATTGGAGCAACCTATAACTTTCCATGAAGGTACTTATATTTTATTTGATTCTTTCTTGTCTTGTCACTCATCCATCTCAACATTCTCATATCATATACACCCATTTTCCAGGCATGTTGTTCCTTATTTTCCTTAAAGCATGCGTCCTATTGGCATTCTTGAAAGTCATTCAACTTTCTAGTGCTGGTTGATACCGGCTGTTTATTGAATTTTCTCATATTTTTGCTAATAGAAACGACTGTAATTTCAATTCTCTTTTGCAAACCAACATTCTCCATAGATGGGGCATATATTTAAAATGGTCAACAAACCTAGGCTGAAGAACCTGTAGCGATTGAAATATAATTCAAAGAGGAAGCAAAGAAGAGGAAGCATGAGAGGGAGTAGTGTTCTTGTTCATTCACATCCTTAGGGTATGTTAAAGACATTTGAAGTTTGTGAGAATGAAATAAAAGACATGCTCTAATTGTTTTCTCGTCATGTATATTTGATGATCACATAAATCCAATTGCAATTCTCACTTTATCCATCTTGTTTTAATATATGAAAAGATGTTCTCTTCATTTTAATCTTTCTCATGAATAGTGGATCCCAAATAATAAAAAACCTCATTCTTATCCATTATTGCATATTATTCCACTATTTCTTCTTATCTTCTTCCTAATGCAAAATTCCAAATATTCCGCCCTCATACTACTTATTTTAAAGCGTTTAAATTTTAAAGTTTCCCTCCATCTGTCTATCTTAGTGATAAGTGTTTTAGTCTCATTGAGTAAGACAACATCATTAACAAACAACATACACCAATAAACCTCCTCCTCGACATACCTAATCAGTTCATCCATAACTAATGCAAAGAGTTACATACTCAACACCAATCCTTGATGTAAATCTATCGTGGTCGGAAATACACTTATGTTCCCTCCAACTGTTCTAACATTTGCTATCACTTCATTACACATGCCTTGATTACTTGAATATCACTATGGGGGATAGATTTTTCCTCCAAAACTCATCACACAATCCCTCTAGACACCCTAATCAATGAAAACCATTTAGAGGCCTCCTTTTCTTTCCTACACCTCCTTGGGGCATGGAGGAAATAGATTACATTCCAGGAAAGAATTGTTAACACTTAACAACTGTAGCCATTGAAGATGAAGAAGTATAGCCCTGAGCATGATAAGATGGATGCACAAGAAACACAGCACCCCAAGGTATTATTTCTGCAGATTTTTTACTAATGTGAATGATAACTAAAAGGTTTTTGTAGGAATCATAGAGCCACAAGCATTGCTAGTCGTTTAATATATTTTTTGAGCATGGATCGTACACATGTATCCACGTTAACCCAGAACATATCTAAGTTAACTGTTGCGCCCTTCGACTCCTCTTCTACAATTTCCTGAAATTCTTACAGTCCCTTCGGAAACCCATTTGAAAAGTATGATTTTGTATAAAGTAGCTTAATAAAACTCGATTCCTAGGAAGCACACTTTCTTTGATTTTTCAAAATCATACTTTTTGTACTAAAAGCTGAACCAAACTTTCAAATTCAGCATGTTTTTTTGGGACCATTTGGAAACATGTTGACTTTTTGAATTTCTGTAAAAAAAATAAAAATAAAAAGTTCAAACAGGTTTCCAAATGGCCTCTTAGAAAGAGAATTATACTGGTTGATTTGTGGTTTCCTTCTTATTCTACATTCTTTTAATGTTGCAAAAATAGTTTTTTTTTTTATATTGAACTCCACTACTACATTAATAAAACCGCATCAATCACATGGACATGAACCTGTAAGAGTAGCTTAGAAGATAATTAGAAAGAAATCAGCATATCCTTCTAGAGCGGGGACCATAATGGAACTTCTGAGGAACCTAGTAAAGTAGGGATAAGTAAGATTTTGATAGATTAAACTGGCCAGAAGATTCAATAAAATTCTCATAAAGAAAAATCAAAACAAATGGGATCATTAGCATGTGGAAGTGGGCTACAGCAAGAAATATGCAGCAGGTTCAACAATTATTTGGGGAGACATGATGTTGCATTACATCCACCATGGTAAAATTTACACGGATTTAATGTAAGTCCGAAAAAAGAAAAACTAAAAATTCTAGCAATAGATGATACCACTTTTTATTGGTATATCCTATTAACCAGGAAAGAAGCTTTTTCAAATGAAGCAAAACTACTTTGGAGACGTCTCAAAATGGAACACCACAGATTTTGGGGAAGCACACGTTAGGAGCAAGTACTGTAAGCTTGGACAGGGAGGTGAATTTAATAATAAAGGAGTCTTCTACTTAATTTTAGCCTTCTATCTTATGTTGTAATATTTGTGAAGAGATATATTTCGTCCTCCTTGATGTGAAATTAATGAATGTCATTTGGTCAGCATCCCATCATTCTGTCGAAAAAAACCCTAGCATTTCACCTATGGAAGTAGATCCAAAGAAGCTTAAACTAAAGTACTACTCAGAGCATAGCATTAGCATGGCATAAGCATGACATAGGCCTGTTTGTTTCAGCTTAAATTTATAAATTATAGATTATAACTTATAGATTATATATTTTAACTTTTCTGATAAGTAGTAGACGTGTTTGATGTAACAGCTTAAAAGTAGGAAATAAGTAGCGTTCGATATTTGTTAGAAAAAGTTATAAAGCAGCTCTTTGCTGTGAAATTGTCAAAAATACTCCTTTAAGCTGTATAAGAAAAATAAATTTATGTTTGATAAAATAAGTTGGTTTCTACTTATAAAATCAATTTCATAAATATTTAAAAGAAAATTAACATAACATAAATAAAACTTCAAATTCGCTATAATATTTTTCAAATATTACATTCCAAATTTTAATAAATTGAGTGACAAATGGAATTATAAAATAAAAGTTCAAGTATTATTTATAATAGTAAAAAATTAAGGAGATGAAAGGGGATTTATTGATTTTTGATGTAATAGTAAAAACTAGATACACATATTATTAGTAAAAACAAGATAAGTGATTTTTAGTTTTTTTTTTTTTGAAGAAAATATAGGAGAATCTTATTTCAAGAAACCCCCGGATTAAGGAGACGAGGGATCTCCTTACAATTAAAGAAAAGGAAAATACAATTAGACATTAGGCTATCCTCTCCCCCAATTGTTTCCCATTATTGCACCGGGCGAAGGCTTCTCTAAAATGAATTTGACCCAATCCCATAACATTGAAGAAATTGCCAACCAAGTATTTTCCTAATACACCTTTTGTGCATGAAGACACCCTCGTTGCGCGTTAGCCAAATCGACCAACAAGTAGCATGAGGAACCAACCATTGGAATTTAACTTGAGTACTTCTGTCTCCTTTCTTCCGACGATCCCGAAACCACTTCCACATGTCCTCTATATTCGAAAAGTGATTTTTAGTTTTAAGTCCCTGTAAACAAGTCTATCTTGGGATCGCCCCTTCCTTTTTTCATATTTCTTTTTAAGTCCCCAACTTCAACCACCTACTTCGTTTTTAGTCTCTCCGTCAAATGTCCATTCAAACACCATTAGTTTGTGAAATGTGATTTTCATTGTTAAGTCCCTGTAAAGTGTAAATTATGTAATTTAGTGATCAGTCTCTCTTTACTTCATATTTCATTTTAAGTCCCCAACTTCAAATTCATTTTAGAGGAGTTTTCATCGAATTGCTTAATGGAAGTTTTTTCTTATTAGTCCCTCGACAAAATGTCTCTATCATTTTGTAAGTATTTGATACTTAAAACTTGTATAGATAAAAGTTAGAACCATGCAAAATAAATTTTTCATTGATTGCATACAAATTTTTTAATGTTATCTAAATTTTGTATACATGTTTCAAATATCAAAATACTTATAAATCATACAAACATTTTGCCGATGGATTAATAAGAAAAAAGAGAGGGAATGATCACTAAATAATACAAAGACTTAAAAAAAAATCACTCATCACAAACTAACGGTATATGGACGGATGTTTGGTAGAGGGACTAAAAACGAAATAGGCGGTTGAAGTTGTAGACTTAAAAAGAAATATGAAGGAAGGATCGATCCATAAATATGCATGTTTACAGGGACTTAAAACTAAAAAACCCATACAAGGACATGAATGTCTAAAATAAATTTATTTAAAGCATTCTATAAACTATAATCTCAAAAGCATATCTTACCGAGCTTCCAGATTAAGACTTTAAAATTGTTTTTAAGCTTAAATAAGCTTCAATGAGTTTTAAAAAACATGTTACATCAACAGCTTATATGTTTTAACAAACATGTATATAATATGAAAAAACCCTAAAAAAAATTTAGCTAGCTCAACAAGGAGCCTTATTATTCAATGCAATTATATCCCTCATTCGGGATCCTTTAAGCTTTCGTGACTCATTTTCATGAGTAAGGAAAATTATCAGCTCTTCAGTTAAATATTTCTTTTTTTAATGATAAGCTTTCACTTAAAGCTTCGAAAGCTTACCAATAATTTTTTTTAAAAATTAGCTAAATATTAATATTACTACTATACATATGAAAAATCTTTTCATGAAAGAGTGGACAAAAATTACCTCTAACAAGAATTTGTTCATTGCGATACCATCAGAATTGATGAAGTCAACATCCTCCATACGCAAGCCGCATTCATGAAGCAGCCGAAGCATTTGCTCCATCACAATACTTACCTGATAAGTAATCAAGAATGACATTAATGTAACAACTAATAAACTGGCTCATGCAAAGATTCAAAGGTGTTGCAACACTTGCTAAAAAGACAAATTTTGTCAAAAACATCTCTAAATACCATATAGCAGAAGGCCTCAAGGCCAGGGGGATGAGATGCTCTTCAAACCAAAGAAATAATAAAAAAAAGTGTGGATCATCACAATGTAGGTACCATTTGCTTTCACCATTTTTTTCTTGTAATTAAAATAAATAAATAAATGTTGTTGGTAACAAGCTATGTTATGAAGAATTTGTAAATCAACATAGAAATTAAATATTCAATTTCCCATATATGGTAAATAGTAATACTAGGGTATAACTTAACAAATACAAAACAAGTAACAATGCCAATACATTCAAGCTTCAACTCCCTCTTTCAGGAATGGTTAGTTTTCTCCAGAAAAATAGTGCAACAGAAACATCGTAGAGCCAAAACGACAAACTTATGATAGAAGCAGTTCCTTGCATATTTTTACTTTGTCAGATATTTTGCTTTGGTCCATTATTCTTAATTCATTCAAAATACCCCACGCTTTATTGCATAAATATGTGTGTTTATATATATGATAACTCCACCATAAACATTTAAATTAATGAGCAAAGGCTTTACATAGGCAAACTTCAGAAAAATAAATTAGGCAAACTTCAGAAAAATAAATTTAACATATATAGATAAATGTCTAGTATATTTGTGAAGACAAATTCAGCAAAATGACAGGAAGTAACTATATTCCTCATGCAACTAAAAGAATGCCAGGACGAAGAATTAAAGGAGACAGGAGATACTCTCAATATAAGGACTTTGGTATCATACCTTACTATCCACCTTCAGAATGGGTTTGTTTCCCATATACAGTGCACCCATCAATTGCAATAGAGGGATCTCCAGTGGAAAATTGAAGGGGGTTACCAGCGCAACCTGTGGAAGCATTCATTATATGACATTAACAATATTGCTTTCAATTGAAATGTTAATGAATGTGCAAATTTCATAAATTCTATAGGTTTGTTATTATTTTAAAAAACATGTGCTACATATATAGGAAAAACCAACCTGAAATGCATTATGTTACTAATTTCTATAAAACCTGCACCTACTTGTTATGGTATGCATGCAATAGATTTGAGAAATTAAATGATGATAAAGAAAAACTTACAGGACCATATGGCCAACGAAACCCATGACTCTGTTGCCCAAGATGATTCCCCGGTATGGCAAAAGATTTTGCCAAAAAGCGGACCTGTCATGATGGGGAAGTGAACAAACCCCATTACTGAAAAGGCCAACATAAAATATTTGCCATGACGATCAGATCATCCTTAAAACGCATTGTTGAATGTCAACCCCGGAACAATGGAAAATACAACATCAAATGGATACAGGTGTACTGAAACATTACTGCAATGCAAAATGATTAACATAAAATGTAATAAGATGAATGATCAAAACATAACACTCCCTGCACCCCAAAAAAAAAAAAAAAAAAAAAAAAAAAGAAAAGAGAGAAAGAAAAGGAAAGAAAACATCCCTTTTTTCTCTTCCACCAGTTAATTACTGCCACTACTTTTGATCATTCATATGGAGTGAAGATAAAAATGTTGTAGGACAGATTTAGACATGTTGAGTGATCAAGAGGTTGTCCAATTCAGACAGGAAACCCTTCACATACTTTTGGAACCCATAATACTACCTCCAGACTGATCACTAATGTCTAATATCATAAAGAAGTTATGAATAGTGTTGGAAGAACATTGGTTTAAAGAAAAAAAGTTATAGGCTTTCAATAAAAGTTATCATCATATCATGCCCATTTTTAGTAGATATCTTATATTTATTGATCTATCAGCATAACAGTTTGTCACCATAAAAGCCCCATTACAGGACAAGGGAAATGGATATATCTCCTACATTGTATATTTGGTTGATGGAAATATGGTGGGAAATGGTGGAAATGGCAATGGGATACACCTAAATAAATGTGACTTATTTCTCTTAGTGAAAATGACCAATGACACATTTCAGGTTCACCAAAATTATGGAAATACTTACTAATTTTTTATGGAAATGGCTTCTTCAAACCAAACTTGGATATTACGATCTTTTCATTTCCAAGCAACCAAACATTTAGAAAAACTACTTTGATGTCTAAGCTTACTGATGGTTCAGGATAAATATAACCTCTGACTAAAAAAATTATACTAGATATAGTGGAATAGTTTGATGATTATATAAGTTCATCCAGCAACCAAATAGAATGTGTAGTTACTATTGAAATGAAATTTTCCCACATCTATAAAATATCTGCAATAAAGAAATACATTGATATATTTAAATAATCAATTTATCAAACTTCTAGGACCATTGGATTATTATTCTCAAACATCTATCTTGATGGAAAAGTGCATCGAAATCTTACAACTTTGATTCTCTTGGTGGTCCCTAAGAATTAAGACTAGATGAGATAACCTTACAAAATTACAATAACTGTCCTTGTCATGAGAAAAAATCTTAAACACTATGATTAGGGAGCACAAAAAATTTGTAGAAGATTGTAAATAACTATTTGAGAAGAAATGTTGAATTCAATCTATCAGAACAAATATTTTCTGATAACTAAAGTACAAACAAAGAGACACTTGCAACATGCAGAATTTGGACCATTGGTAAGATTTAGAATCTTAGCCTACCTATGAAGGACACTGAGAATATTTATTAGGGTTCATCTCCATAAAGCACTTAGGAAAAGAAGTCAACGAGAAAAAAATTTATTGTTTAGTTTTACACTAAAATAAGGAGAGAATTGAATTCATGCGACCAGTGGAACCCTTTAAAGTGATCCTCTATCATGTGCTTTGGATGCCATATTATAATTACTGTTGCATATTGTTGCTATAAATAGAAAAGAAAAGTTAATCAAAATGTCACATAAAAGATCTTAGCGGAGGGTGAAAATGGTGATATTAGCTAGTACAATTATAGAACAGTTTTAGAATTACATACAGACTCAAACCACAACTCAAATATTTCAACTTTGAAATTACTTTTAACCCCACAAGTGATAAGACTTGTCCCATCTAACGGGTTAGCAATGGATTGCTTTCAAAATTACAGGAATAACTCCACATGAGATTGACATAGGTTTTCACAACTGGTTGTCTACTTGATGACAATCCTCACTAAAAGTTTCAATCAAACAAATAAAAATATATAAAAAAGAAAAGAAAATAAAATATACCTGGTCACCAGAAAAGTTCTCTAAAAATTTTTGGGAGACATACACCTCCGCAAGGGCCTGATCATAACTCTTTGGGGATACTCTCTGAATTAGTCTCGTGAAGAAATTTGAGACCTAATATAATGTAAGAACTTCAGGCATGGATGGACCAAACTTTATTTTAATATTGTAACACGACGATGTGAACACAAGCACCACAAATCACATGCTAAAAATTCAGACAGAGATCCATTTCTCTTCTAGAAGTATCACACCTCTGGCTGAGCAAGCAAATGGGCAGCTTTTGCAGATATGTCTCCAAACAAAATGTATCTGCATGGCATCAATGTATATGATTAAGTTCAAGAGTATTGGACCTGGTACAAAGTAACTAATGAAGTGTCGGTGTAAAAAAATTTCTGTTGATTACAGGAGCTTGAACTTGGGAGCCCTTTTATTTAAAAACAGAAACAAATACCCCTGCATAACAGTGATAAATGAGTGACTGATGGATAACATGGACAATGCAAGATATGCCATCACACATTTTATTATTATTAACAAGGTGTGAGCTCCTTTAGGAGGGGTACATGTAACACCCCTGGCTTATACAAGATGTTGTCCGCTTACATAACAAAGGACTATTTCTCCATCTAATGAGAGCCATTTCCCATTCTACCCAGATATTTTTCATTCGATTCCATCTGTAATCAAAGTCCAACCGACGATCATAATATTTCCCTATGACAGAGAATGACCGAATAGGTAATAAGCAGTTTAGCTGTTTTGCAGCAAAGATACCTTCCCCTAATGAACAAACTTTGCTTCAATTATATTGAACTGAATCATCTATGGTTCCTTAAATTTTGGGAAATTATACACACAGCCCTGATTATAACCCCACCTGCAATCCCATATACCCGATAGCTATCCAACGAGGTATATAGGTCGTCAGAACTTTTTCACATTTTCTACAAATGGGTCCATATAATTTGTTGACATATATACTTTATTTTCTATAAAAGTACATACCTCACTAGATGAGATATACTATTTTTAGAAAAATCAAAACATGTGTAGACGGTAGGCAAGACTATAAATGGGGTTGTGTAACATTATGTCTTGCATATGCGTGGGAGCATAGCGGCCATTATGTAGGGTCATGGAGTGGGGGCGCATAAGAGGGAGGTAGATTTCCCATCTACTGCCTTTTTCTTTTTCGGGGAGTTTAGATGCGTGGGAGCATAGCAGCCATTACGTAGGGTCGTGGAGTGGGGGTGCATAAGAGGGAGGTAGATTTCCCATCTACCGCCTTTTCCTTTTTCGCCCATGCAGCGGGTTGTGTCCTGTTTTTTTCCTTATTTTTTGCTGCTTTTATTTCTCTATTCTCTCTCACCCCCAATTCAGACCTTTAATCATACTTCCTTTAATGAAAGCAATGGTGGCATGATTCTACCTTTTTCAAAAAAAAAAAAAAAATTGTCTTCCATGGATATTTACTTACATATTAATCATTATTGAAGCCTGTTTTTGGCTTATCAATTTAGATGTGTTTGTTCATCAATTAATGTATTTGAATTCTCAAAGTTTATTTATTTATTTATGTATTTATTTATTTTGAAAAAAGGTGGAATGCCCACTGAATATATTAAATATATATTGTAAAAATCACATGATACAAAGATAATTGTCTTTGGCAGTACATGTATCTCAAATTTTATGTAAAAATATAATATATACTACTTTTTGATGTAGCCCATGGAACCAACCATTAGAGCCCAATGACAGGGCTTTCCTTTAGTATGGTATGAGCCTCACACCCTAAAGATGTGCAGTATCTATTGGATTTCATTTTTATGTGCTTGCATGAGTCCACCAAATCATCTACTGATGTATCAATGGTTAGGATTTATGAAGCAGTCTCGAATTATATAGTCTATCCTCGAGATATTTGGGAGCTTTGGACATCTTTTACAAAATGATGAGCCATGGTTTCTTCTTCCTCAAGTCGTGTCTCCTCCCCTTTCTTAGAGTGAGAGCATTGGCTCCTTGAAAGGTTTATATGGATACAGTTTAAGAAGCTTGACAACATCTCATATTGCTTCCCCTTCAATCACCCACATGCAGTTCATGATTCATTCACATGGGCATGCATTTTTTTTCTATATCATTTGGCTACAGTTATATGCAAGGTACAAAAATTGTATTGTGAGTTTGTTCAAACAGGAAGAAACAAACCTTTCCTGAGCTCTGAATGGATTGTGTAGACCATATTTAGGGCATTTAGACAAGCTTTCTACGAATGGCTGCATAAATTGATACAAATTGTATGTTAATGATTCTTTCAGTGACCTGAGCAGCACCCAGAAAGATAAGAAAGAGTAGATGTAAATGAAAATGGTATACAAAATGCCACAATGCTAAATAAAAATTAGTTGTGCGCAATCCAGCAAACACGAGGCATATTTGAGAACCAGAAGAATCAACATGATGAGTTTCATATACCTTCAAACCGGCTTCCTGAACATCAGCAACTTTAATAAAAGGTTCACCATTCAAGGGATCCACGACCCAGTTCCAGCTAGAAGAATCCTTCCATTTACCCTGCACTGAATCTTTAAATTAACTCGAGGTATAAACCTGAATGGCATTGATGGTTATTATCGATTTGAACCATTTCCACAGTTAATTAATAATAATATAGAAATCAAAAGTGCAACAAATAAGAATTCTAAAGGCGACTAGTAGGTGTTAAGAGCTTAGAAAATTATTATACAATAGTGCTTTGACACAATTTTAAAGAATTCAATGTTTTCACAGCAATATATATTCATCCATTCATCTTAAGTAGATATGTTATGCATATACTTATTAATATAAATACACACTTGATCTTAACAGATTACAACCAACATCCAAAAATTGGAAATAAACAGAGATATAGCGTATATATAGATATAATACTGATTGACAAGAATCATATCTCTACTACATGAGACAATGACAATCGGGAGGATATAAGAGGAACTTAAGCCATTATGTCATAGATTATCTAATTGTCATATAAAAGTGATCCAAATGAAAATTCAGTGACTTCTTCACATAAGAATAACTGCTGGATGGTGGCACAGATGCTTCAGAACCAGCAAGGCAGATAAGATAAATAATCAAGGCTTGACCATCTAACAAGTTTACTTAGATCTGTCACCAATGAGAGTATCATGTAGAAAAGACTTTCAGTCGACTGATGCAATTAATCAATGTATATATTGGAAACGGTAAAAGTCAACTGTGAAGTTGAAAGTCTTGTATACATCGTCTTGGATGTCCGAGTCTCATAGGAAAATCAGGTCACCTTAATAAATGTTGGGTGGCAGAAGCAATGGTATTTAACAGTGATTCTACTAAAGCAGTTTGGGGGGCTATGAACTAGTCCATTCCATCTATTTTAATCATATGAAATTTAATATAATATTGCCCATTCTTTTTCTTATGTTCTCCAAGAAATCATGAAATTGGAGTGGACAACATCATGAATATATCATAGACATTGTTTTCTAATGAATAGATTTAATTTATTGATTCTGCAATTATAACCAACGTCATTGTGTTCCATCTTTACATAGAAGAGAATAATTACGTGTCTAAAAATAACAAGTTATATTTTAAATATACGTGTGTTTGTGCATGCTTACACATGTCCGTATCCCATAGTTTCAGCATCTAAAATATATTAAATGGGATGTCAAACATGATGCTTGCATATTTCGCTTACCCAAGTTAAGTACTTCTGCAGGTTGAGAGCTAGAAATATCTTCAACAGCAACAGTGGCAAAGGATGGTGAATGTAAAAATCTAATAAGCAATGGAAAGTTAGCAGTCACAAACAAAACATCAAGACAGAATAGTTACTGATCATTGCACAACCAAAACTAAACCACATGCATGAAAATGTAACCCTATCCAGATAAAATCATCATAATTAGCATATCACATTCAAATTTATGATAATCTTATGCTGAAGCCCATTTCTTTTAACAGATAGGGAACAACATTCATTTCATATAATATTCATACAACTGCGTGCATATGACTCCAAGATTGGTTATAAAATTGATTTATCCCACAAGTCAATTTTAGCTCTACTCTATACATAATCTAGATCACAGGATTTTTAAGAGGCATGATAACTACTTAGGAAGATGTTAGCCAATATGTGAAGTTTTATGTAAACTTATTCAGACTTGCCAAAGTAGGATTATTCGAATGAGATAAAATGAAACTAATGAAATCCTCAAGCCCCATCTCTCCTCATAGATCTGCAACCTCAAAGAAAAACAATGTTTTTCCACTTTGCATCTGTGATTTTTTTAACAAGATACCAAAACCATATTTCAAACCACCCCCCTCATCACTTTGCACAAATACCAGTTATTCAGCAATAAATAAAGATATTCTCTTAGTGTCCTTTAAGACAACCAGTGGTCAGAAAACAACCAAACAGTTTGGTCAACTAAGGATTAGGTGGGGGGCACTGAAGCCTGACACACATTGTTCATGCTTGTGTGAGTCCACATATCTGACCATATTAGCAAATGTATTTTAGACTGCAGATGAATTTATTACACCATCATGTGTTAATTTGTCATATGAAATGTAACAAATTAACAGATGTGAATTAAAATTTTCATGTGTTCAACCTTTTGTTTTCTTTGCTTTTTTTTTTAGCCTTTTTCATCTAGAATATGCCGTCTCCTCTGCTATTATATTAGAGCTTCCTTCTGTGAATTAATGAAGTTTCTGGTAGCACGCCCATCTCATCTTCCAAAATATAGTCTTATGTAAATGTGAGATGTATCCAGTCAAAATTTGTGAGGTAGAATTCAGGGCCTCTTGGGTAAGTAGGTGTCTTCTTTACACGGTGCAAAAAATGTAGGCATCCTGTCACAAGCGCATCAAGAAATGATATAGAATCACTGGTGGCAGATTCATTCAGATTATTCTGCATGCAGCATGCTGGAATGCTTGATTGATGTGAAACTAGACCTAGAAAAATGTCAAAGGAAAAAACTTATTAGGGGAAACACTTGAGAATTTTTTCTGGACGGCATCAAAACGGAATAAGCCAGGGACACTTGCAGGCATCTAGCTTTAAAATTTCACAAAGAGGGGAGTTTTTCCATTGAGTAGTTTATTTGTATAAACTAGGACCTAGGGATGTCTAAGGTTATCCACTTTTCTCTTGATCTTTTCTTTTGCTGGGACGTTGATGCAGATCAAATCCTAAGAGGGAAATGCTGACACTTTTCGACAGCAAAATCTGGCTTGGTGTCCACAAACACAACATAGGTAGCTTTGTTTTCTTTATTTTATTTTATTTTATCCTAAGAAATGGTAGGCATCCTACCTCAATTTTATTAAAAATTAAGTGAATACTCAATAACAACAAAACTACCAGAAATGTAAAAAGAGGATGCAGCCATGCCTTAATGAAAGAGTAATCTACCGAAACCACAACTCCAATAAAATAAAAACCAACGTTGTTCCTCATGATAATTCTTCCCCTCATATACAACACCCTACTTGCCCAAACACAAAGTCTCCACTAATCCCTTGATAAAACTAATCACCGGACTTACAAATGTTCTCCACATACAGCGGGAACCTTAAAAATACATCGTTACACATTAGCCATATAGAGCACACTATGGTAGGAATGATTATGAGATCTTTACTTTCCACCGCAATCCTCGTGGTTGAGGCCAACAATGCCTAAATTTGGCAAAACACTGGACAAAGAACAAAGAGGTCCTCGTTGTTTCATCTACCTCATTACACAACATGCAGGTCACAGCTTCATTAGGCGCCCACTTAGCTCTATATGTCTTGATTAGCAACTTTCTTTGGTACATCAACCACCTTTGACTTTAAGAGGAACCTTGAAGCCCCACACCTCCACCAAGTGTAGCACCTTTGGACAGACAAGCATTCCTTTGCTAAGGATTCCACACCATCTTGCCCTGCACCTCCTCCTCGAGCACCACCTCCTACAACAGACAACAAAGACGCAAAATTGGAGACCTCATCATCATAGAGATTCCTCCTCAATCGAATCCAAATCTCAGTGCTCACCATAGTCATCCTTGATCCAGAACTGCCTACCACCACGAGCACCACCATCTGTAACTCTGACAACAAAGACACAAAATTGGAGACCTCGTCATAATAGAGATTCCTCCTCAATTGATTCTCTCAGTGCCCACCATGGTCATCCCTATCTAGAACTACCTAACCACCCCTTCTTTACATACTGCTAACTCAAACAATCTCGCGAACTAACTGAGGGCCTGATCCCTGCACAATGAGTCCTGCCAAAAGAAAGCAGTCTCTCCCAACCACACTCCAACTAATTGCCTCTGAATTTGTCAATTACATTGATTATATGCCTTTCCATATAATGGACAATCTAGGTGAGAGCACTGGGAATATGTCCATATGTAACTTGCATCGATATCTACCACCCACTGCATGGCACCAGATCTGATTCTACCAACCACCTCCATAACCAATTGTAGAAAAGAGCATCATTCGTATCCTTTCAGAATCCCTGCCCCACTGTCTCTCTTGTTCCTATACACCACAACCCATTTAACCATATGAACTCCATTCACGTCCTCTATCACCTCGTTCGCAGGAATCTCTTCCAACTACCATATATATGTATTATATTAATTTATTTGTTGTCATGTCCTAGCCGTACCCGTGTCCTATTTTTTGAAAAATTGTCATTTCGCCATGTCCCCGTGTCCCGTGTCCATGCTTCAGAGAATTACATGTTATCACATTTAAACAACATTGCCCGCCATTGACAGGAACCTCACCAGCTCAATCTCCCAACTATCAATTTTTTAAAAAGCACAATTTTTTTTTAATCGATGGAGTCCCAACTTCCTTTCTGACCCCCCCACCCCCCCCCCCCCCCCCCCCCCCCAAAAAAAAAAAATGTAAAGCAGCGATTTCATCCAACAACGGTACACACAATTCTAAATCCCAAACCAACTCACACAAAACATTCAACAAAACTAGCATTCATAAACTCCCATCAAAAATCAAAACCCAACAAAAATATCACCCAAACAAAAATCACACATAATTAGGGGAAAAAACACCGTTATTCAACAATGAACAAAATCCGAATATACCAAGCTAACGAAATCTCAATCATTTGCGAAGAACAACACGATCGTATTCTCGTATTGGATAAATCAAACACAATGTCAACAGAAATAGAAAGAAACAGAGATAAAACCCAGACCTCAAATGAGCCAATGATGAACTCAGACAAGCGAGAGCGGTCTTTTGGGCTCTCGCCCTCAATTCGCCGCTGTTCGAACCGAATCTGAACATGGTGATGTTCTTGTGGACTCTGAAAAAAACTGTAGAGAGAGACGGAGAAGAGGATCTGGAGATACCGGGATTGTGTTTTTTTATTTATTTTTATTGCCTGCGTGTATATGAGGATTTGGAAGTTCTATTACGCCTTGATTTGTGTGCTTTCTATTATTGTCTTCTTCATCTCATCGATAAGGGAACAAGATGTGCTGAATAAGCACTTATTAGTTATTACAGCAAAACTTGTCGTATTCGTATGTGTCTTTGGTTCGAGGATAATCACATTTTGAAGGTTATTATTAATTATTAAAAATTCATGAGTTATCTTGTTTGAACGGAACAACTGGAATAGAACATGTACTTAACCGGGATGGTTTTTTTTTGGATAGCTATCAAAAAGTACTTTTTCAATAAATTTCTTTGAATTTTTTATAATACTTAAAATTCACTTGTTTCATTTCGACTTTTGCCTTTACATTGAGTTCAACTTCAGACTTTCAATCAGTTTAGTCAATATTAAACTACATAATCTATTAATCAAATTATATACAGTCAATTATTTAGTATAAGTGTCACTCTCATATTAAATGCTAATGATATTAACTAAACACAAACTTGACTTTTTGTTTTTATAGTAAATTTTGAGCATTTTCATTTTAAAAAACCTTCAAAACAGATAATATCCGAAACTTCCTTGGAGACTTGACAACCTGATTCTATGTGTTTAAATTTTTTAATGAGGAAGATCTTATGGCATCAGGACCGGAGGCCCCTGGGTTATATAAGATCACTTATTCAACATTTAGGATGGAAGGATAACTTTAATCCCTCTATTGCTACTTTTTACTTCAGTCTAGATAAGATTCTCAATCTTCCACTAGATTTCTAGGATGACTCAACTCTTACAGAGATGTAGATTTTGCGGGAACACTTATTCGGGTGGAAACTACGGTGGAAGAAATTGGTCAATGCCGTTATGCGTGTGCAATAGTAGAGATTCATATGCGTCTTCCACTATGCCCTGGTGTCTGGATTGGGGAAGAACTAGGTGGTAGGGTGGCATCGCAGGGACGGAGCAATGTGTTGGCTAAACCGAGCTATAGCACAACCCAAATTTCATGGCTCCCTTACCAATCTCATTTAGATGGCCGTCTCTCTCTCCAAATATGATAATCATTGTACCAAACTCTCTAATTTCTCTCTCCATAATCGCAGGGGCTGTTGTGTCCATCGAAGTAGGGGTATAACACCGAAGCGGTTTTTTGAGGTGTCGAAGAAGGGAGGAAATAATACACATGAAACGCTAAAAGTGAATGGTCACCGCAAACGTCAAATTTGTGTTTGCTTGAGAGTTTCCGTTGTCCTGCATCCACCGACGCAAACGCACCCCAGATGGGGAGGCAAATAGAATCTTATGCAAGAACTGCCTAAAAGTCACAATTTTAGAAACTCACAACTCTCTCCACATCCCCTAGCCATGCGGCCCTATTTTTTCTTTATTCAATTTTTTTGATATTCTTGAATCCAATAAAATGGGTTTTTTTTATTTGCTTTCTTTCCCTTTGTGAAATCGAGCTTTCTATCCTCTTCAAAAAAGTACAAATTTTTTTTATGTTTTATTCTGCACATTGTCATGTTTTTGAATCTAATCAAATATTTATTTATTTATTTTATTTTACTTTTGTTTAGTTGTTTGGTTTGCTAGCTTTCAATATGATGATCGGTTGTTTTGTTCTGGGTTGTAATGAATTGATGTTGATATTTAACTAAAAATATTAAAAATTTGATTTTTTTCATATTGATCCGTTTCTTAGTTTTGATTATTTAAGTAGAAACATTAAAAAATTAATATTTCTTATAAAATATAAAATAAAGACTTTATTATAAAATTTCATTTCAGCCCATCCTAATTAAAATAAAGTCTTGGCTCCACTCCTCCGCCCCTAACAACGCCAGTTTTATGTATGATCCTTAACATAGAATGATAGAGATTCTTTGTGTGACATTCGAACTCATTTGTAGTGACATATGAATGACGTAGTTTAATTTATGAGTAATGTAAAATGCCATGACGGGGCAGAATGGATCATACAAAAAATAAATGTAAGAAAATGAAGGAATTTGAGTCAAAGTGAAACTCAAAGAAAAAAATCATTTTTTTCTTTTGACCAATTTATATGTTGTTTATGCTTGTAATGAAAAATAAAAATTGGGTGTGTCTGTGATGGAAAAATAACATAAAATAAAATGTTTTGTTTGTGTCATTATAGATAGTGATGAAATTCACAAAAATAAAAATAAAAGAAGTTGTTTGTTGCTAATATAGCTATAATATAAAAGTAATCTAAAATTATTTGTCTAATATTTTTAAATAAACAAAGTTTTGAAAGATAAACTACTACAAAAATATGCTAAACAAGCCATCAAGAATATCTCCACATTGAATTTGCAATATCACACCTGTTATTGATCATTTATTTTATATCTTCAAGTGATATTTGAGTATTCCCTTGAAACAATCCCACTCAAGCCCGACTTTGGGCATAGGCCGAGCCATCGCCTAGGGCTCTAATCTCAGAGAGGGCCCCCAAATGAGGGGACAAATATCTATAAAAAAAACTAATTTTTAACTTAATATTTAAATTTATTTCTTGATCATATCTTTGTTTAATTAATTTTCTTTAAAAAATTCTTTATTTCATTAATAAGCATCTCACATCTTCAATTTAAATTTATGGGTTTTTAATGCATGTATACCATAAAAATATGATATTTATTTTTATACCATCACAAATAACATATTTATTTTGATACCATTAGAATTTTTCTTAATGTAAAAAATGTGCCCATCTTTTATCCTTTTTAATCAAGATAGGCTTTAACTATAGTTAGTTTGTTAACCAAGAAATAAAATTGACAAAAATAACCCTTAACATATAATATTTTTGTTATACTGTAAATATTTAAACATAATAATCTAATTAGTTTTAAGTTCTTTCTAAATCAATCATGAGTCATTCACCCTTACTTCTTCTTTCCTTTTCTTCCAATAAAGAAAAAAAATTGTATTTTGTAATATATATTATTAATAGTTCTCAAAATAATTTTGTTTCTTTTTTATTAATGTAAGTATTAATAATTATTATATCTATGCTAATAAATAGTTTTTATGATTAATTTTTATGTTTTTAGATTTTAGATGAAATTTATCATTTTCATGTTAAAATTAATATCTTTTATTTATATAAATATTGTATTTGGTAAGGTTAAATATGCAAAAAAATAAAAAAGAGTAATTTGGTCTTTTCTTCAAGACTTTAACGATTTTAATGGAAATTTGGATGAAAGTTAATTAGAATGGTAAGATGTGAACTTGTGAGGTCTTTTGTGTGACATAAATGTCTTCAACTTTGATTGTTTGGTCGTGGAAAAACAGGAGATCACACACACAACATATAAAATATGTGGGTGTTAATTTTTTTAATTTATTTTTTGTTGTAATATGGGTGTTAATTATTTGGAAAATGATAGAAATATCACTTTCACTATTCAAGCACGTTTTGATTTTTAAGTTTACTTAGCATTTTGTCAAAACTGATATATATATTAGATATAGAAATAAATTGAATACATATATAATAATATATCCACCTAGGCCTCGTCTCAATCTGTACTTAGCCAGATTTTGTGTTTAAGAAATAAAAAATTCTAAAATTTGGATTCAGATACATTTTAACGTTTGGTTTTTCAGTCTTTATTTGTTTTTCTAACCAAAAATTAATTATTGAAAAGTTAATAAAATAATATTTTTTAAAAGTTAAGTTTAAAATGTGATATTTGATGAATGAATATTAAAGTGTGCGTGTATATATATAATAAAATATAGGGGGAATTGTCCAGATGCCCCTTGACCAGGGGTTTAATTTTTTTTAACCCCTGGACTTTTTTTTATTTTTTATTTACCCCTGAAATCTGGTCATATTTTTTTTTACCCCTTACCAGTTACATAAATATTACATTTCTGTAATTGATTGTTAAATATATGTAATTAATTATTATATTTATGTAATTTATATGTGATACTCGAACTACCCCTTACAGACAGTTACATAAATACAGAAATATATAATGTGATACATACAAAAATTATACAAATAATTACAGATATTTAATAGTTGTCTACAAAAAATATTAAAATACACAAATATGTTTAAACACAAAATGATCATGTATACATTTTCAATGTCATTACAATATCATCTGTAAGTGCATTCAATGTATGCAAAATTGTTATAGATACAATCCTAAAATTTCATTAAAATAGATACATCAATTGTTTGAATTATGATATTTTTTTCATATCTTAATGATTAGTTATAGTCTCCCCCTTAATCCTCTTCATTTCCTTTTGGATGAAATGAAACCCACTGAAATATCATTGAACTAGAAATTCAATGTATTTCATAACGAAAAACGAGTTTTCCAAACAACATAAAAAATACAAGCAGTCAAACACCTAAATAAATTTATGAACAATTGTAATATTTTAGTAGAATTATTTCTTGATCCATGTATTAAAAAATTATAGAAACTAACATTTATATAACAATTACAACAAAAACTACAAATGTAATACCCAACGACATAATCTACCATTAACAGATAATTACAAATTACAGAAATATAATAACCAATTAAATATATTTAACAATCAATTACAGAAATGTAATATTAATATACGGATGAGAATCGTGGCACTGGTCAGGGGCAAAAAAAAATAAGACCAGATTTCAAGGGTAAATAAAAAATAAAAAAATCTAGGGGCAAAAAAAAATTAAATCCCTGGTCAAGGGGCATCTGGACAATTCCCCCTAAAATCTATTAGAAGCTTTGGGCTAAAGGTGCGTTTAACACCAAAAAAAGATTAAGCTTTTAGTTTTTTTTTTAAAGCTAAAACTAAAAACTGTTATCAAACAAGCAAGTTTAAAGGCATTATTATTATTTGATTTTGTCTCTCGAATATCTCAAAATCTGTATTTCACAAAGCAGTCATCATCATTACACCCTCAAAAGATGTGCATAAAGCATCTAAAAGCTAAAAGATGTTTTTCAAACTGTGTTTTCAAATCGATTATAAAAAGAGTTTATATTCTAAATTGATTTAAATAGTCTATTCTAAAACCGTTCTATTAATATTTAAAATATAAAGAATAAGAATTAAAACTAAAAGGTGAAGTTAAAATATACTCATTTAAAATGGATTGTTTAAAAACTAATTTTTATTTTTAAAAATAAAAATGTGTTTTGCACTAGTGCCGACATTGATATGTGAGGATTTTTGTGAGATGTCTCATGATTTAAAAACTAGATCTCGAAAATTATTAGCTTTTAAAATATAATCAATTCAACATTTGATAAAAAAGCATTGACCACCGAGCCTCCTCTTGATAGGATGGGAGAGGTACCCCCTCTTTAGTGAGGGGTCTTGGGTTCGAGTCTTGCCGCCTGCTGATAGGGAAAGATTTGACCAAGGAAAAAAAAAATTTACTCACAAAAAAAAAAGAAAAAGCATTGACCTGAATGAGGAGAATACGTGCAATTTGGCCGTTCTTTGCCAATAATATATCCATCAATAGTTTCAATGTCATGACTATCACCATATACTTAAATATATGGTTCAGAGCATGTGGACCACTCTAAGGGTGCGTTTGGTTGCGTGATTGCGCTGCGATTGCGATTACAGGAAGCTGCGTTTGCAATCGCGCAACCAAACAGTTTTGTAATCGCAGTTTTAAACCCAGCGATTGCAGACAAATAGTGCCCAAAAGCTGCGATTCCAAAAAGCTGAGAAAGTGAGCTTCCTGCGGAATCAGGTTTGCAATCGCAGATTTCTGCAGAATCAGTTTTGCAATTGCGCAACCAAACGCACCCTAAACATGATTTGGGTTGTCTTAGATCTTATTATAAAAAAAAATATTCATTAACAATACAAGAAGAAATCTAGTCCATTAATTAATGTTACAGTTGAAGAGGGAAAATTTGTAAATTGTTCTATATCTGAATAAAATAGGCATAAGTATCAACATCGTGGACTAAATAATGCTTTTCGATCTTATATAATTGTAAAGTACGGCACATTGACCTATTTAAGATATGGAAAATGATATACTTTAGTCACCAATCAAAATTCATAAATTAAAATGTTTTTATTATTTTAAAACTAGTAAACATCATTTATTGAAGTATTTGCTTTGATAAAAAGTATATATCGCTCCATTTCGAATTAAATGAACATATTTTTAGTAAATATAAATTTTTTTTAATAAGGTATATATATACATCATCTAACGAAGTATATGCTTCACTGAATCTGTAATGAAGTATATAAATCTGTGTTTTAGACTGAGAAAAAAAAACTAAGTGTAGCAGCACTCTTAAGATATTGATTGACCCCCCCCCCTCCCATTTATTTATTTATTTATTTTTGGCTAAGGTATTTACATGATCAGAGCCGAGGCATCCCTCTTCCCTATATTGTATACAAAATCTATGCAATGATGTACAACATTTATATGTGGGCCTATTAAACTTCGAATCTCTGGGTCTTGTAGCTGCAAACACCACCTGGACTACACCTTTCCACGAGCATATTTGCCCAGTGTCTCAGGAGCTAGGACCACTTCTCTTGGAACTTTAGATAAAAAACAAACGATTTGCCCATGTTTGGCCTCCATCACATCTTGTATTTGAGGAGGACATATAAAAGGAAATGGTCATGCGCAATGGAAGGCAATCAGGCCCCATCAAGGTATTCATCACAACTTGTATACTCTTGGAAAGTGGAACTATTAGACTGGGGGGATGCAGTGCAGCTTGCTACTTGCTTCCCTCCCTCAACCTCTCTAGCTTTATCAACCAGGATTGTTTCATACTTTGTAAGCAAAATGACATGTATAGCCTTTTGTGTTTTCTGTCTTACAGTCCTCATTGGTTAATTTTTTTCAAAATATACACTTGTTCATTGAAATATATATTGTCATAAAAAATCAAATATATATTAAGATACATTAATGTAAATTTTTTTATATATAAAATTTCATATACTGCGGTAGTACAATATATAATGTGATAGTGCAGTAAATATTACACTATGACAATATATAGACGGTCGAGGAATCGCTTTTAAACTACATACCAAATGTCAAAAGGATTTGAGTATATTATAGTACTTATTTTGTAAATCGCTTCTTTCACACAAGATTGTCTATGAAAATAAAACACTATTTGCACCAATCTAGTGTTGATGAAGTGTCTTTGTCTATCAAAAAATAAAAATAAATCCCATACAATTGATCCAATAAAATGAAAATTGAAATTAGTCAGTCAAAATGGACATCTCCAAACGAATGATCTCATGCCCATAAAGCTTTGATTTACATTATTCTCCCCCAAACAAAATCCATGCTCTACAAAGTTACAACTCTTCCCCTTCAAAACCCTATCCCTCACTGTATATGTTCTACATCAATACGCCTTGTATAAGTTTAAAAGTTTTTAAACAAGAATAACAAATATAACAACAAATTAAACAAATTCAATTGATGTGCTCTCTATTGTGTACTGGAGAGGCCGAGTCACTCTTTGTCTTCGATGAGAACGGCAATGCCATCGGAGGCTGCATAAAAAGAAGGCTCCCTTGTTGTTGATTCAAAGGCGATGCCACCGATGCCACAGTAGTCCGGTTTAGAAAGCTCGTTGCGCACGGAGAAACCACCGAAGAAGGAGTCGTCAAGGTCTCCCCCCACTTCAATCCATTATGCCCACCACCACCTCCACCACCACCACCACCACCACCACCAACAATGGAGGTGATCGCCGCCGCCAATGCAGACTGGAAGCTCGGGTCAGCTGTGATCGCCTTTGTGGCTGCGGCGATCGTGTCTGTCAATGGATGTTGGGTGGTGGGAGTAGCAACTGAGGTCACCGCATTGGGCTTTTGAAGGTAGGCTTGGTTGAAGGAACCAAGTTGGCTCTTACCATAAGATTGGTAGTTTAAGTAACCATTGTTGGGTGCACCCCATGAAGACTGGAGTGCATTGGATTCTGAGGGGGAGAAGCTGAAGCTTGATGAAGGGAATCTCGAGGCGGCAGAGGAGTGGTTCAAAGAGAAGCGATTGTATGGCAAAGACGTTGGGGGCATTGATGAAGGTGGGGTTGAGGTGAGGTCTAGTGTGATTGTTGGGTGTGGTGGGTTTGATGAGAATGATTGGTTGGGGAGGTAGAGGGGTCTAGATGTTTGAGACGGGTCGGTGAGGTTGAGGTTCAAGGCGGTGGAGGCGGTTGAGGTTGTGGAAAATGGGGCTAAGATGGTGGGATAAGAGGAGGTGGAGGAGCCGGACATGAGCATGGAGGCGGCTGCGGAGGTGGTGGAAGCCATGGCGGTGGCGGAGATGGGGAGGGGGTGGTTGTGGGTGCCTTCATAGGTGGTGATCAGGATGGACATGTCTTCTGCACATCTTTGTACCTGAAATGGAACATATGTAGATTTGATGGTTTGAATTATCTGAACTAAGGTTGTTGTATATGTTCCTTTTTCAAAAAAAGAAAAGAAAAGAAAAGGTTGTTGGTCATGTTTTATATCAACAATAAAAGATGGTTTGAGCTTTGAAACTATGGATGGATGCATGACAGAATAATTTTTAGGGCCTTTTCTTTTGTTTGAAACTTTGAATAAAGTGAAATGCCAAAGTGCATTATGTTTATGTTGACTTCAAACCTATCTCATGAAAAGTTATTAGAGGTATCCCTCCTTCATCGACGATCTTGGTTTCAGAGAAGATTTAATGAGGATAAAAAAAACACTTACCTAGCTACTAAAAAAACT
Source organism: Acorus calamus (assembly GCA_030737845.1). Taxonomy (NCBI): domain Eukaryota; kingdom Viridiplantae; phylum Streptophyta; class Magnoliopsida; order Acorales; family Acoraceae; genus Acorus; species Acorus calamus. The sequence continues at coordinate 16,398,741 of CM060879.1, read as the reverse complement.
CAATCAAAATGAATAATTATGTGATTACATGTTCAAATAGGTGATGTAGAAAGTTCGCGCCTTGTTCCATCTAAGATGGGAAAGACAAAAGGGTGCAAAGATTTAAGATTAGTCTCAAGACATGGCTCGGCGAGTGTATGATTTATCTTGTCCAAAAAATCTATGTTGTTACTTATGCTTTTATTCTTCTATTCTCACACTGTTCAGTAATGTTCTTTCTCAATTATGAAATAGAAATAACTACATTTTCGTTAAAAAAAAAAGTCTCAAGAACCTTTTGATACATTGACACAACCATTGATCAGTCCATGATTAATATAATGCATTGATAATAAAATGCAAGTTGATTCAATAATGTTGATATTTTCTTCATTTGGATGTCGCGATTTCTTTAATCAACAATCCAAAACAAACCATATATAGAGCAAATTTAACATGAAATAATGAACTCATCAAACAATCTTACCTGCTTTCGAACAGGACATGCGGGCGCAACGGTGCAGCGATAGTATGCTCGTGGACACGGATTCCCCTTGGCGATTTTCTGGCCATACTTCCTCCATTGACATCCATCATTCATCTGCAAATCCATTCCAAATTACTTTCAGGCATCGAACACATAGAAATGTACACACACAATAAAAATCAGAGATGGTGACAAACCGTGGGGGCGTCGCATCTCGCTCTAACAGAAACCCTGATCTTCTTGGCATGCGCCTGAGGCGAAACATCATTTTCTCCGCTCCTCATCGTCTTTAGTACCCTACTCGGTGGCCATGGCTCACCGATGTCCTCTTTTGGCTCTTCAAAGCTGTTCTCCGGGCTCATGTTTGTTGAACCTTCTTTAGGCCCCTCCAATTTGCAATCTAGGCCAAGAGTTAGGCCTTCTCTTGACTGCATTTCGCCGTTTATTTTATTAGAGACGTTCGACTTCTCCTCCCTTTTGTGTCCAGTGGAGGTTGTTCCAAGGCTGAGAGAGACTTGTAAATCGTGCTCGTCTATCAAGTCCTCATTCAAAGCAGATTTGGTGGATTTCTTCAATTGTTCTTGTTGGGCGACGTCGAAGAATTGCATCTTGAGTGACTGGTAGTCCTTCACTACTTGAGCTAGGACTGTCTTTAGTCTCTCATTCTCTTCTTGAACCTCGTCCATTTCAGCTCTTGTCGATTCAAGCTGGTCCTCCTATAGCATTTCAATTATTATTAACATTCATCGAAGAATTGGATGGTTTTATTGGTTTAAACATATAAAGAGAAATTCTTATGGTTTCAATTTGTATAAAAATCATTCAACATGATTCGAATTGGAGTGGACATTCTGATCGTTACCTGGTTAATTGTCAGTGAATCTTTAGAGTTTGAAGGCAATCTTTCAATAGTATCAGTCGATGATCTTTCGTTGATTGTATTCACAATAGATGCCTGATCCAAGTTGAATTTTACATTAGAAAATTTTCATTTATACAAGTACAAAAAATATATACACTTTAATATGTAAATTTTTTTTTGTAAGTCCAAAATTGTGTTTCTCAAAATATTTATCGAATGCAGAAAATGATCTTAGGGGAATCAAATTCAGCTATATATCCTAATTATGTAAATTATGGTTGAAAACAATTCTATAACTCTTGTTAGTTAGGGATTGCAAGGGGTTGACATCAATATAAACAAAATATTTTCCTTGCCATGTCATGTAGATTAGATCAACCACCTTAGACTAAAAACTTGTTCCAATCATCGGAGACTATCAAGTGAGAATAAATTAACACTCAAATCTAATAATTGCAACTGATCATTAACAATCACTTTCTTAATGAGTCCTTTCAGTTTCACTAAATATTTGTGATGAGATGTTGGTGCAAATTGTCCAATAAAATAGCTTACGCAACAATTTAATTTGGACCTCCCAAAGATGATAAGTTATTGAATTCCAAGTGGGCAGGATTAATTAGTCTGTTTTGGTTTCTAAAAAGTTGTTATCAGAACAATAACATGCTAAATCCGTCTAAAACTCAAATTGTATGGGAGTAGTCATATGAGTTAATTTTGGTCAAATTTCACGGTTAATAATTTGTACCTGTTTGATGTTGCTTAAATCCTTTCTGTTGGGAGAAGAAACTTCGAATGATCTTCATCTCGGGTAGTTGATTCACCTCCAATCTGTAAAATATCGACAGAATGATATATAACGATTAACAGATGCTTGAAACTAGCTAGAAATGAAATTCAACATTTCTACTTATAATTAACAAGATGAATATAATATCTCGATATAAAAGAACACATCATCTAATTAATTTGATACCTATAGATTCATTGAAATTTCAAGACTAGGCCATATTTTGCCATGTTTTACATGAAGAATAAACAAAGAAGGATCCAAATATGAATCATTGTTGTTCATCGATCTAATCTATATTTTTTTTTAAAATAAAATAACATGAACATGCACAAATGAAAACTATGATCATAATCACTTTAATCATCGATTTTCAAACAATTGTCGAAGATCAATCACAAAAGAATAAATAGCTGAATCACCCCTTCATGGAGAAGAAAAGAACACACATAATTGTTCAAGGCCAACAACAAAATTTTTTTTTCAAACAATCCCCAAAATCTTCACAAAACTACAAAAATATCAAACCAAAATGAAAAAGATATAACACCCACCTTGACAAGCTTTCCAACTTCATCTTTACCAATATTGCTCCCAAACTTCATTTCCTCCTTAACACCACCACCATCCATTATAAACCTCTTCATCACTTCCATCAAAACAAAAACAAAAAACTATAGAGAGATCGAGAAGAGAAGAGAGAATTTTTTTCCCTGTCCAACCCCGTTAGCAAACCTTTTATGAACTATTCCATGTCTCTAACCATCCTATATATAAAGCTAAGCCTTCCTTTTCTGACTTTCTTTAAATTAAGACCAAAAAAAAGAAAAAAAAGGAAATTCAAACCCCTCTTAAGATTACTGAAAAACAAAGGAAAAAATAAATGTCAAAGCCCCTCCGAAGTTCACTCTAACAAGCAAAATGAGAGATGAAAAAACAAAGAGAGAAAGACTTTTGAAAGAGTTGTGAAGAATTCAAATTCAACGTGTGAGACGTGTGTGTGTGTATGCACATAATGTTCTGTCATTTCGGCTTTATCAAAAGAAAAAAAAGAAGAAAAACGAGTTCTTCAAGCCGCACTCGTCGGCAAAAACGTCTCATGAGATTTTTGTGACCCACGTGAGTTTTTCTTCGGAATCTGGTCAAACCTTCATCCACTTGTTGGTGTTTTATGTTGACGGCTTTGTTTGACTTCTCATCATCAGCGGTCGGTGTAAGATCGGACGGTTGTAGTGGGCCGAGATTTCTTCGGGTGGTCCTTCTGGGTTGGGTCCGTCTAAGTGGGGGACCATAGCCGTGCATGGGGGTTTCTTTTTTTTGGGGGAAAATTAAACCTAGGTTTAGGAAGGTGACATTAAATTTCATATTCAGTTATATTTATTTAAAGAATAATGTTACATTCAGCCTCATTTTCAATCTACATGTGTTTTAAATTTTTTAAAAATAATATATCTCATATAATGAACTACATATTTTTATAAAAAATGAAACATATACTCCAATGAATTATATGGATGCATTTATATATAGATAATGTAAAAAAATTCTTTTGAAGCTTATGTCTTGTTAACGTGTGTATATGTCTCAATTTTCTAATGACGCATATAATACTGGAATTGGAGCTGAAAATGGGTCTTGGTGTAACAACACCCTTATTTGAAAGGATGTATGATTAAGAGCATTTGAATATGATTCTGGATTTTTTTTGTTATTCACGTTCAACTTGATTTTGGAGCTAATTTTGACAAATTATTTTGGGCTTGTATGTTTTGGGTTATTTGAAAGATCATCATAGTCGGGGTCCAACATCGCAGTGGTCAAGGGTGAAAATTGTTGAAAAAACTTGGGTTTTGATCAATTTTGGGTTAAAATGAGTTTGCGTTCTACTATTATTTTTAGTGAAAACTCATTGGATTGCGTTCCTTTTATTAAGTAGATGAATGTAGTATATACATTCTCAAAACCAATTTTGATTGAATGAGAAAATTGGATCCAAAGTTCTCCCAATAACATAATGAAAGTGGTTGATGGTTGGGGAAGAAGAAAAAGCTATAGTCCCATATTGGTTAAATAGGAAAAGTATTGATGATTTATAAGGTGGACTCATTGTATTATAGTGAATTGCTTTTGGTGGATACTCTATGATGGACCTTTCCATGCGGGGTGGTGTATAACACCACCACGCGTGTGGGAACAGAATGAAGGGGTTCTTTCAACAGCCTTCACAACCAATTTTTTCCTCATATAAATAGCACTCCAGACTCTGCATAAAAAAACATCCAATTAAGTTTAGAGCCTTCTTGCATTCAAGTTTACATATATACAGTCCAGTTTTTCAGAGTCTCATACAAGAGAGAATGTTGCACATAGAGTTGGTTCACTGGTCTTCTGGTTTGCAGTGCTGCTACCAAAGAATGTTTGACCGTTGTATTCTGGGAGACATTCGCTGCTATACGTAAACACCAGTGCGGGGTGAACAATGTCTTAAGAAAATAGAGTCCAACTCTATCCTCGGTTCTCCTCTTTATCAGAACAGATTCTTCAATTCAGTACGCGTTGTTTTCTTCCCTGTTTTGTAGAAATAACTCCATATTGCTTAATTAGTTCATTAATTTTTTAACAATATAATTAAAACACCATTTTTTCTCAAACCATTATTCCTTTTGTTTTAACAATTAAAACTCTTGGTCAAGAAAAAGTTAAGAATTTTTTTGTTTGAAAATTAATTCAGGGTTTTCTAGGGAACTCTTAAATTATTTTTAGGTCTCTGAATCATTGTAACTTATTTTACAACTCATCCATCTACAATTTCATATATTTCATCATATTTGAACTCATTATAATGAGATATATATTGCATTAGAAATTGTTTCACAAATTTTATAAATAAATTTATATAATTTATTTGAATATTTATTTTACTTTTTTTTATAAAAATACATGTCATAAAATAAGCTATACTATTTTTTTAAAAAAGTGTAGACTATATTTGGAGTTGTAAATAGAATTGACTATAATATTTTTCTTTACAAAAATATTGTGTACATTCTTATTATTTTTATTTTTTATTTTTAAAATAGATGCTCTCCTAGTTTTAATACCCAGTGTTATTAATTTACATCTTTTGTACAGTATGTATTATTCTCTTTTTAAATAATGTATACTTCAAGAAGCTTATAAAACAAAAACTAACACACCACTTGAACAAAAAAATAAAAACGCATTCTTGCATATACGTAGTTAAATTAATAGATTACGTTCAAGGTTATAAATAAAACTATGCATAACAACATTTTTTTATTATTATGTAAATTAACTATGGGCAACCCTAGGTGCTACAGCCCTACCCAATTTGGCCAACCCTTTGACCATATCCGCACATATATGACCCACCCCACTCAAAGCAGCAAAGAAGACCTTTTAAAGCAATATTGAACTACTTATATTTGTAATAAAAAAAAAATTTTATTTAATATTTGCTGCAACAAAACATGGTGTTTTCAAAATAAAAAATGTCACATGAACAGAAGACCTAGATGACTAAAATATATTAAAAGACTACTGGAAGAGATTATTCTGGGCCGTCGGATCCTCCAATGACGAAATAGACGTACGATTTGGAAGAAATTTGTGAATGACTTCCTCTGATTTAGTTTTTTTATTGTCCTCTGCTAGTTGAGGGGTGTCTTTTTTTATAATGAATGAATTATTATTTTTTGGATCCATATGCGTTGAAGATCTCGAACGGCTCCTCAAGTGAGATTTAATTTGGGTTTAATATAAGATTCCAGTCAACCAATAGAACATGAGTTTTTCAAAATTGAAGATGAACTTTTTTTTATTATTGGGCTTATGACAAATGCCTCCTCTCCATGTGCTTTGTTTATTTTGTTTTGTACGAGATGAATGGACTCGAGCGTATAGGATATTAGTATAAACACAATACTTATGTTATTTATGACTTTGGCATGGGTGTATTGGCGCATGGTGTGAATTGACATGATCTTTCAAATCCCACTTAGCTTAACAATGTCTCTGTTTTTTTAATATATAAGTTTTAATATTTAAAGAGTTCTTTAATTGGTTGACTTGAGAGATGAATTAGGGTTTATACCATTTTTTTCTTCCTCTCAATCTTAATAAAAAGTGGTATATTATAATTATCAGAATTGAATGCATATATATATTTTTAATTTACATAATAAAATTTACAAAAAAGTATACATTGCGTGAGGTGCCACAACATTTGCAGAAAAGAATACAGAATTGTACGAGTATAACTATGCCAAAAGATAAAAAAGATATATTAAATTATACAGTATCACACAAATTAAGACAGAAATAGTTTATATAGCAAATGTCAATTTGCTAAGTTTTTAAGGACGGAAGGCTTGAGGGTAAGTATTTTTATATATTTGGTAATTAAGTGAATTTTGTATTAGAATATCAAAAGATTTTTTTGATGAAAAAGTAAATCTTGCTACTGTCACTTGTATTAATAAAGGGTTACAAGCTTGAACTGGGGTGAGAAGAAGCGAGAGACAAAAGAAAAATAAATACAAAAGCAAGAGGCGTTGAAACAAGGATGGAGCAATGGATGTACAATGGATTAACCACAAATTTATAAAATTGAGCAAAACGTCAACTATGAGTGAAAGTTCTGTAAGACACCTCTAAAGAGGGAAGAACAATCCAGGAGGGAACAGGTGAGCCCGAATTTTGACTTCATGTAATTAACCCATGCACTTGTATTTTTATAAAAAATAAATAATTTAGCACATACTTCAATAAATAAATTTATAAAATAGATTGTAAGCACAGTTAAAAATAAAAATTGCATGTAATAACAAACGAAATAATATAATATGACACAAGAAGCACACAATCTACACCCTAGCATATCATCAATGGAAAAAAAAAGACAAATCATTGGTTGTGGTTTCAATTAGTTTGACATTGAACAATAAACAACTTGGGGTTAGGTAACCGCGGCTGAAATCTTCACACGTTCCCTTCCAACGCAGTTTTCTATCCACACCTTACGTACATCAATTAATTTTTCTTTCTCCAAACAATGGATTTATTAAAAGATTAAGAAAAAATTAATTAGTGGTTCATGTGGTCATCCATCTATTATTTTTATATCCTTAAAATTTTTTAAGTTTTTTTAGGTACTTAAGGTGGTGAAAAATTATTTTAGGTTCTCCCAGTTGGATGCTGTTTAAAAATACCAAAAATACCCTCCGCCCAATTATTTTAATATATTGTTAAGACTCTCTAGTATATTGTAAAGTAACTCGAGTACACTGTTAACACTTTTCAGTATATTATTAACATTTGCATAAAATGCCCTCGCCTAATTATTTCATTACACTGTAAGCACTTCTCAGTACATTGCTAAATATCTCAAGTACATTATTCACACTCTCTAATACATTGTTAACCTTCACATAATTGGGCAATGAAATTTTTGATTTTTTAAATAACATTCTGCTAGAGAGATCCAAAAATTATTTTTCAACGCTTTAGGGATCTAAAATATTTTTAAAATTTTTTAGGGATCTAAAAATAATCGATGGGTGATTAGTACAGGTACCCTAACTAACTTTCTCAAAGATTAAATTAAGAAGACATAAATAAACATTGGGTTGAAATTGTTTTGGGGAGCAGAATCAGCATGAGCTCTCTTGGTTGACCCTAAAGTGTCCTTTGGGGTTATTGGAGGCAATTAATACTTGGTCCCCTCCCTTGACGTGTGATGATGCCATAGATGTTATTTTATATTTATTTATTTATATATTTTGGTTCTGTTATTGTCACCATGCCTTCTAAATGGGAGATACTTGCATTACTCTAATAGCCTAAGAGCATCTCTAATGGAGATCTCAAAAATGAAATATTAAAATATATTAAAAAAATAAAAAAGTGATATAAAAATCATCCAGAGAGTTCAATTACCGAGGGATAACTCTCGAAAGAATCTTTAATCTTTTGCACAAGGTATTTACATGGGGTAGGGACAAGGCTGAATTGACCCGATCGAAATAATGATGATGACATTGATGAATCACGAAAAAAGTTATCAATTTTAAATGGATCTGCTAGTGGTTTAGGAAAGACCACTCCACGCTTGTTGACTAGAGAAGAGTTGGAACAAGTTCGTCTATATGTGTTGAACAATTGTGATGAACTAATTCCATTCATTCAGTAAATACTTACCTATTAGAATCTATTTTCAGAGTTATATGTTACAATATAGTTCTGATTAAATTTTAATATAATTTGTAGGGAGCACATAGACATTTGAATGCTAGGGAAATAGACCGAAATCACATCAAAGAGTTTAGTGGTGGTTTCAAACTCGTGTAAAAATTTATTTGGAAATTTTCAAATGTTAGTAAGCAGGTATAAATAGATTTTTAATGTTTGTATAGGAATATATGTATATCTATATGTATAGGTTTCAAAAATGCAGCGCGATGATGATTGAATATATGAGCAACTTGAATCATAGCTTTTGTTCCTTCTCAAACTGTGAAGACTTTTATGGGATATATTGTCAATGGCTTTATATTTCACATAGAAGCTAGAGAAAAAATAAAAACACAAAACAATGGAGTTTTTGTAAGAGCAGAAGTATCCAGTTTTACTTGCTCAAGAGACAACAATCCGACAACAGGAAATGTTGTGTATTGTGGCATATTAAAAGATATTGTTGAATTGCAATATCTTGTTGGGAACAAGATCGTTCTTTTCACCTGTGTTCGGTGGGATATCTTAAGTCGTTCAGGAATAAAAGAGGATGACTATGGATTCACATGCATAAATTTTTTACGGATTTTAAATACTAATGTGCCATATATCCTTTCACAGACTTTAAATTTGCACTCCTATCAATTGTGGAGTGCAAATTCAAGTTTAAGAAGAAAAAAAATACTCTAGTATTGGATTTGAGAGTCTGTCAAAGCAATGGTAAATTGAAGGTCCAATTCCAAAATTATGATCACTTTGGTGGTTTAAACAGATTTCGAGACAAATTGAATTTGATAAATCATATTGAATCGACATTTAGGTTTGTAGTGGACTTGAACTAGGACAATATTCCATGGATTGTTTTGTACAAAATTTAAGTCCAATTCATGTGATTAATGCTTCAAATTATTCTGATTTGATTTGATATTTAAAAATATTTATCAAATTTATAATAAGTTTGTCTGACTCATAGTAAAAATATTATAAAAAATTCTTCG